>JAYKAV010002944.1:2141030-2377102 GCA_035582835.1 Phoebastria nigripes | reverse complement strand
CGGCCGTTAGCGGCGCCCTCAACCCCTGCGGCCCGCCCGGCCCCCGCCCGCGGCGGGGGGCGGCAGGCCCTTGCCCGGCCAGGGGCGAGGCCGTGGCGACGCGGGCATTGAGGTGTATTTCAGCAGATAATGGCGCTGGTGTGTACTAGAACAGCGAAGGCTGAGACACGGGGTTTTAAAACAGGCAGCAGAGGTTGGAAAGTGAGCCTGCTCTGTGGTTCCTGGCCTCGGCTCGGGAGGTTGCGGGCTCAGGGTCTTAGTTACGGGGGGACGCGTGCTCGAAAGGGTGAGGCAGGCCCCTGCCGGGGTGGGTCTGTGTGTGTGTCTGGGTGTGTGTGTGTCTTTCCGTTCCTCATCCTGCCACAGGGATGAGGGAGCAGGGGGCTTCACTTCCACAGCAGTCGGTTGCCTTTTCTCTTGAGCTGGCTACCGGTGGGTTTGACACAGAGGTTATGGTGGAGAGTGGTGTTTCAGAGATCCTTGTCCTGATGCTGGTGAAATGCATGCTTCATATTTCAGATTTTTTTTGTGTTCTTTCCACCTCAACAGCCCTTGATATGGAGTTTACTGGCTTACATTCAACGTTCCCACAAAATAATGAGCCCAGGTAAAACTGTTGGATTTGAAATGTGAGGGAGACTTACTGCTCTAACTCTGTGAGAACAAAGTGTGCGTTGCAAACCTTCTCGTTTCCACTCCTCTTCCCCCAATTCTGGTTTTGTTCGTAGCCTGTTTGATTCCCCTGTGGAGCGGTACCTGAAGGCCAGGCAGAGCGTTCAGCGCTTCACTGTTACTCAGCTTGGTAAGTGCTGTTCCGACGCAGAAAATTACCTCCCAGGTAACTGGCCGCCTGCCTGCTGGCGGGCCCTGCAGGTAGCTCTGGTCTTAATTCACTCATTACAGAGACATTTGTTCGCTGTGGTAGGGTTTTTTTTTGCCCCCCTCTGATGTTTAATACTATCAACTTTTTAATATTTTAAATAATGTAAAGTCAGGTGGGCCATATACTTTTTACTGGTCTAAAGTTGTTCATATTTAAAGATTGCAGGTACAAATACAGGGCTTTTAAAACAGAGGATGCAAGCAAGAAGTAGGTGACATCAGCTCCTATTCAAGGCTGTGTCATTTGATATAGTGTATGAGTAAGGGGACTATCAGAGGAAAATGAAGGCTAGTATTTCTGATATTCCTAAAATAATAAAAAAATCAACACAAGGAAGGGCCTGTGGTGGTGATGGAGGGCTATTGACAGTTAAGAACCAGTTAGAGGTCAAGAAACCAGCTCCGAAACTGTTTAAAATATTGTTCAAAGCCTTAGGCTATTTAAGATCTTAATGTGCTTTTTAGGGATTAATAGAAAAAAAAGAACCTAAGTAGTAAAAAACATGTTTCAGTCTTCTGTGGTGCCTAGCTCCTTCCAAATGCTTTTGTAGTGTAGTTGGACCCACAGACCTGTGTATGCATAGTTGGAGATTTTTGTCGCCAACTTGCCTCTTCTCACCCATTGCTCAATCTATTTGCTATTTAATCAGACTTGACTCCTTTTCCCACTTAGCACTAAAAGCTTGTCCCCGTTCAGCTCTCGGGGAGCTGGGGAGTGGCCTGGCAGTTGCAGTTTGCACTGTGGCATTAGCAAATGGAAAACATGTACTCCATCAGGGGATCCCCACATCCCTTATCTAATTTTCACAGTATCTGTAGACATCCAGCTAACATTGCCATTTCAACGGAGGTTTCTCTCTCTTGCAGGGCTGGCAATATTCTCAAATGAAAATTCAAACAAGTAAGTAAAAAAGCAGTTTTCTGTTATAATGAAGACAGCGCAGTTGAGATTTTATGCAGAATTCTCTTGGGAGGAGTTATTTCTTGTAATTATCTTCTAGAGAGATTTTTCTCTTCATTGTAGGTATGTGGTGCATTCATACAACTTTTTTCTTTTTCCCTCAACATTGGGAGTTACGGATGTCGAATTCACCCTCTCTGCATCTAGCATTCAGTTCTTGTCTCATTATGGCTTTGACTATAATAAGGTATGTAATCTCTCTGCCAGAAATCCAGAACAGAGGAAGTCTGTGCAATTACAGGAGAAATTAGGATTAATATCCATAAATGCTACATTTCTGGGGTAAATAGCATCTTGCTAAAGTATGAATGCATCATGTGGTTCATTATCAACAGGGAGAGTGAGTGCTGTTTTTTCTGAACTGCCGTAGAGGCAATAACCACATCTTTTGTCAGCCTAAGACAGATTTCCCTACCTCAAAAAAAGAAAACCTGTCTCTGGTGAGCTGAGAAGAGGAGTTACTAAACAGACCCCAGTGGGAGTCTTTACGAGCTGTGAAGGTGGGGAAGTCTCAGTTTACCTGCATCTTACATATTGCCATATTTCTCATAAAATTCAGACTGTCATCACTAAGAGCACTGTTTAGCAATTTTGGACAGGAAGCATTGTGATATCTTGACACTTGAAGTATCTCATTAAAGGAAAGGTAAAAGCAGAGCAAAAAAAATTGATTACAGTTGGTAAAAATCCTTTTCTTTCTTCCATACATAAACACGTCTTTCTTTATGTAAGAATGCATTTTGGATGACCTACAGTTTGTATTTTTGAAGAGGATATTCTGAGAATGAGGAACACCAGTGTCTTCCAAGTACATGCTGGTTTTGGACCTGGTTAACCTGCTATTCTCTAATTTGCTGCAAGAAAGTCCAGGGGACACGAACCAACCTGACATTTTTTCCCCCCCCCTCAGTTCCTCAAAGATGGAATCCCGTACATGAATGAGGTACAGGAGAAGATCCTTAGCCAGCATCTCTTAGCGGGTAGCTGGAAAGTCAGCAGGTGAGCGCTGTTCAGAGAGGTGGATCCTCAGTACTGACTGTATTGACAGCTCACCTTCACTCAGATCACATTTTGTAGAAATATTAAAGCTTATTGGTCTGAATGCCTTGCCGCCAGCTGTTCCAGCATGCCGTGGTCTGTCTGTATCCTGTGATCTCAGTCTTCCTTCAATCTGGAGAGTGGGGTGGATGTCAGGAAGTGATGCTTTTGCATTCCCACAGCAAGGCACCAGGCTCCATCTGTAAAGAGCTTTTTCTCACACACTGCCTCTTTCCCACTGATCCTGCTTTAGTGCTCTGGACAGGGATGTGCTGAAGAAAGCTATTGATGAAGTGACCTGTTGGGTAGCTGCAGCAGAGGAAGAGGAGACTATAATTCTGCAGGATCTGAGTGGTATGAAACAGGTTGCCTCCCTTAGGCACCTGTGGGCTCTGAGTGGCCTCATCACTTCTCCTGAACCTCTGGGGCTGCTGCTGTCCTTTGCTGCTTGTTCTGTTAAACTGCTCTGTTGAGAGTGAAAGCATCTGTGCCCATCCTGCCTTTACAACTCTTTGCCCCTGTCTACGCCTCAGTTCCTGTCAGGCATTCATCTCTGGACTCTGCTTTTCTGCTCCGTTGGGGTGGTGGGTCTTTCTGTAGTGGAAGTGGATATCTAGGTGCTTGGAGCATGCTTTGTGGTAACCGACTTCCATTTTGTGCTGCTTCAGAGCAGCAACTGGAAAATTTGTAGTTGCTCTGGATCAGGACAACTTTTGACTTGTTTTAAATCCTGGGTGATCTGGTTTTTGTTTTCTTCCCCTTGGAGAAGGGAAAGGCGGGTCTCCTTTCAGAGTTTGTTCCTTCTCATGTGGAGCAACAAGGAGCCCTACGGAGACACATATATATGCCAGTGGGGATAAACAGGCCACTTACCTCCTGCGTTAGCTTTTGGGAGCACTATAGCAGAGCTGAGGAATTTCTGTGCTGTTTTGGAGGAGTTGAGGGACAGAGAATTGTAGCAGAGAATAGTTTGTTGCTCACAGAAACCAAATCATAATCCTTTAGGTCAGGGAATAAAATACAGAAAAGGTTAGGAAGGACAGAAAGTATTTAAGGCTTTGTCTGTTGATGCTTTTTTGCAGAGTGTGAAATACAGGGGGTGGGGAGTGTGCTGTGTTTTGTATTTGCTTCATCAGCTGTAGTAGACTTGATACTGATACTTTAATAGGGTCGGCAATGGTGAGCACCTGTGACAAGAAACACATTTATTTAAGTAAGCCGTAAGACTGATTAAGGTGTCTTTTTGCATGCTGTTCAGAAGAGGACTGGGTTAGTTCTGGGTGTGTTGCTCTGAAACCTTCCAAAACCACAGACAGTCTTTTTCAGAGTAGTAGCCTTCCTCCTTCTTCTTTTCAGTTAATCTTTTCCTTTCCTCTGTGTCCTCACAAAAGCTTATTTGCCTGAAGTTCTCACTGTGACCTTTTTTTTGGTTTGTTTTCTTTCTTTTTCTTTTTTTTTTTTCCTGTCATCGTATATGCTAATGTACCAAGATCATACATTCAAGATTATTTTCTGTACACTGGAGGAGAAACATCTGGTCAGTCCTTCTGTCTAGAAAAATGTGTTTTCCTAAATAGGCTTGTCTGCATCTCTGAAGTTTGTACTACTTTTTTTTTTTTTTTTTTTTCTTTTTTTTCTTTTTTTTTTTTCTTTTCCCCCTCAGGCTGTCAGAAGTTTGAAGTTCAGCTGATTCTGAGACAAGCTCTCCAAAATGTTTGGACACAGCCTCTTGGAGACAAGAAGGTGAGATGGAAATGTGGACCTTTTGAAAAGAGGGTTTCTATCTAGACAGAGAGGACTGGCATTCTTGCAGGGACTCTGAAATGTTGCTTCTACTTTTAATGATGGGGTCGAGGAGGAGAAGACAATGACAAAGAAATGTTCTGGGAAGCGTTGACTGTGGGATCCCAAGAAAAGGGATCCGGAAAACTGAGTAACTTGGGTTACTGTTTATCCTGTAGCCACACAATGCCTGGAGCTGAAAGTGCTTGTCCTTGGGGCACTTCTGGAGGGACCTTGTCTGCGTCTCCAGGCTTTGTTAGATCTTTCCTTTGATACCTCCACAAGAATGTACAGTTTTTAGCCTTTTTTTGTGGTTTTCCTTGGCTGACTTTTGCCATGTCGTTGCTTTGAAGACTTTTACTCTGTCTGTTATATGGCTGCTTGTTTTGCTATTTGCTATTGCTATTTTACATTTGGTGCAATATTTTCTGAATTAAACCTATGGCTGTGGACTTCTCCAAACATGAGTATGATACCAGCCAGTTGCTTAGAAGTAGATTACAGAAGTCTCTTTTTTGCATTAGTACTATTTTGGTCTGATAACCAGTGCCAACAGGGTGACACATTTACCCAGCCTTCTCACCTGAAGCATAGCCTTTGGGAACTCAGTTTGTGTGATTGCTGTTTCTGTTTTGTTTCTGGTTTTTGGTGCCATGAACTTACCATATTGGTGTCAAGTTAAATTGAATTATGTTCATTTGTGCTCCAAAAAAACTGCGGTAGGAACTGTCCTTTTGACAAGAGAAGCATTAATAAGACACCCTTAGAGCAGGTCTCTTTTGTTACTGGAGCACTGATCTCCATATGGAAGAGAAGTGAGACAGTCTGAGGTCCCAGGGGATGCACTATTTCTCCATCCTTCATAGCCTAGAAGCTGAACTTGTCCTCAGCATTACTGAACCCCAGTAAGCAATGTACATACAACTAGCATGGGAGGCTGAGATACCCAGTGACTGTTCTTTTCAGGTAATGGTGAAAAAAGTGAGTCCACAGCAGCGTCGGCTTCTGGAGAACTCTCCTTATGACTACTGCCAGAAGGAGCTCATTCTCCTGTCTGCCCGGGGCTTCACCAACCTCTTCCAGACACTTGTTAAAGCCAAGAAGGTAAAATGCCTCATCCCTACTCTCATTTTTCATCTCTTTTTAATTTGCGGCACTGGATGTAGAGGGATGATAAAAGATGAAGTAGTAATTTGTATTAAATGACTCAACTCATTCAGTGTGATCATCCTGTTTAGTTGTCAGTAAAACTGAGATGGATTCTTAGATTGCAGTCATGGTTAGAAAAAATGAGTGTTAAACATTACATCTTCTTACTGACCAGCTCCCACTCCCAAAGTGTGCTCAGAATTATGGATCCAAACACTAGATTTCCCTGTGTTACTTTTCTATTACTCCTGCAAACTAAGTGCAGCCAGGGGAGAGGGAGCCAGAACGCATTCTGCAATGTGTTTCCTATGTCACTTGAGAAAATGCCGGAGTCTGCAATGTTGAAAATCCTTGTGTTAACAGCATGAGTCACCATCTAAGAAAGCTGAGCAGATTCTTGCCTTTTGGGCAAGTTACGCTTTTCAGCATGTGACAGACCAGTTTATTAGACTATGTGGACCATTGGTCTGATTATGTGTGGAAATTCTTATGTTCTGTATGCAGATTATTGAATGAATTTCAGCTTCAGAAGACTATGGGTGATGTGCAGGCAAAGGCTGTCCATCTCCTTGCGAGTGAGCCTATAAATCTGATCGCTGGAAGATTTTACCAGTGTTCAGCTGAACTGAGAATCCACCTAGCTCCTTAGGTCCACTCAAACTAGAATGCTGCTGAAAAAATACCCTCCTCAGAGAGTCCACAAGTCTGATTTCCTGAAAGCAGTAGTCCTCCTGTGAGCTTTGCAGCCTGAATGACTTTTGGGTGAGCGTGTGTGGATGCTGTCCACTGGAGGAAAGGATTAGAGCTGTTGAACATGCCTAAAATTGGTTATCTCTGAGCTCTCTTCAAAAACATGCTCCAATGGGCTGTTATGTTTATATTCTTCCCGTAGCCCCTGGTGGGACACAACATGCTTATGGACCTTATGCATCTTCATGACAAGTTCTACAAGCCCCTTCCAGGTAATGCTGTACGTAACTGCTGTCCCCAGGCTGCTGCCTTTGCAGTGGGGATGGGACAGTAAGCGCAGTGGTCATTCACCACCCCAGCCACCCACAGTGCTTAGCAAGCAGCAGTGCTAGTTGCCTCTTCGGAGCTCTTAACTGCTGGAGCAGTGCATCGTTCCTCTGACTTCACCTCTCTTATTCATTTGAAATACTTGGCTTTTCCTCAGTTTTTCAATGTCTTTCTCCACATGTGTTTTGCTTTCAGAAAGCTATGAGGAGTTTAAAAGGAACATTCACAACCTGTTTCCTGTCCTCATAGACACCAAGACTGTAACAAAATCCATCTGGAAGGTGAGATGCAAAGGTCTTTTTGTTTGGAGTTAAAGCTTGTCTTTCACCCAAAAGAGAGGATATCTTTCCCCAGTGCCCTGTGGTTACAGAACTGTGACCAGTTCTCAGTGTTGCCCTGAGACATTCTGATTTTCGATCTCATTTAATGAATCAGCAGTACCAGTAAATGAGCTCACTTACCACAAGGTCTGTCTTGGTTGGTTTTCTAACATGTTGTTCTTTAATAGAAATGTCCATTTCCTCGAGTATCTAATCTTTTGGAAGTGTATGCGGTTCTGTGCAGGTAAGTGGTGGGCTATAAAGCCTTCAGCAATCCCTCTGTTTTCTTGGGAAAGATATTTCAAAGTCAGTCATTTCATATGTTCATACTTTCCTTCCTCTCAAATGTTTTTCAGCTGGTTTCTTGCCTTTCTAAATTTAAGAGCAAAAGATTTGCTCATCTTTCTTATAAGGTAATTGTGCAGTAAATTATTTGTTTTAAGTCACTTCTCATATTTTACCACCATTACTTTGCTGGTCGCAAGTTTGGCTTGCAGACAGCCTTACACACAACTTTAGAGTTGTACGTTGCTTATGTCATATTATGAAATGAGTGAGTTTCGGTTCTCAGTGAAAATACACCCTAATTTCAAATGCCAGCTCCCAAGAAAGAGCTGCACTGAGCCCAAAGCAATAACTAAATACGATGTTCAAATGGAGCACATGAGTAGATATCATATCTCATGAGCTTAGCCATGACATGGTAGAGAGTTCTGTTGTTTACACTTCTTTTGGGGATAAATTGTTTTCATGTCAATTTTGCTAAGAAAAGGAAAATTTCGCATCTTTCTCCTTACCCCCTACTCCCAAGAAGGAAAAGCAAAATTAGTGTTTATACAGTACTGGGATTCTGGGTTTTTTTTGTTTGTTTTGGCAATTTCAAACTGCAGATTCTCATGAGTTTTTATGCTTGCTTGTTCTTTCTTTTATTTCAGTCTTTCCATGGGTGTTTATTAATCTGTCCTCCAGAGTTCCCCAGTCAAATAGAACCATCTAGTCAACCCCTTTCCTTGGAGTTTTCCATTGATTTTTAGTTCTGTTCACATTTTTTGTATGCAATTAGAGCAGACTTGCTGCTTTGAAGGTTTGATTGGGGGAAGAGACTGAGGAAGTATTCAGGAGTTAGTTTTAGTATTTGGTAAATACTATTCAGCTAAGTATCTTTGCCTTTTCATAGAATACTACCAAAGTTCCTTTTAAAGTCTTCAGTAGCTTTTTCTGAAATGAAGCCACAGGTCACTAGAGAACAGTAACTTGTCTCTAACGTAATGAGGAAAGACAAAAATCTTACACATCCACTTGTCTTCAGCAGCAACCTAAATCCCAAAGATCCAACGTGCCCAGTGATAGCTCTTGCAAGCGACTGCTCAAGATATGGTATGTTCTTAAGCAAATCTTCAAAGGTAGCTAAAAAGGGGTTTGTTTTACTCTGTGGATGTCCACATGCTAAGCATGAGTGAGTGCCAGTGGGTGTGCTGAATTTGCACTGAGCTGCCGATACACATTTTTGTCCAGACCCAAAGCCTGGGCTCCCAAAACGTCATGTGTTCTGCATGTCCCTGGTAGCTGCCGAGGGTAATGCAGGGCAGGTTTGCATTATGCTGCTAGCACAAATGGCATTTACACTAAGTTGGGCTGAACTGAGCCCAACTTGGGGCTGTGAAGAGTCGTTAGCCCTTGGAAGGGGCAAGAGGAGGTGGGAAACAGTGGTCCTAGAATAGAAAATAGTGGGAGCTAATGGCAGGGAGGTCCCAGAAAGTAGCAGGAGCTCGGTGGCTCATGTACAGGGTTAGTGGTGCTGTGTGTGCAGGAGGTTGTGTTCAGTACATGGTGTGATACTGGCTGCGAGGCAAGACGTTTCCTGGCTTCTCCTGGCGGCATGCTGTCCTGCAGCGCAGGGCCTCCTGTGTTTTGAAATGGTTCCCATACCATCAATAATGTATACAACACAGTTTGGTTTAGATCTTCATGAAAGTTAAAATTTTTTAATGTGCATCTTGCTAAGCTTTTCAGCCATTTGTGCAACTGCTGCCTTTTTGTTGGTATTGTTTTAAAATGCATGGTAGAAGCATAGCCTTTCTATGGGGTGTAAAGGTTTCAGGGTGAGAAAGGACGCAGAGCTGAGGTTGGGGGCAAAAAAACTTCAAAACAGAACAGTGGATCTTACGAAAGTTAGGATTCTGCAGTGGAGCAGTTTCCACAGCGTGCTAAAGGTGCTCCTTTTTGATTTTGTTGGACACTTACAGCTGAGAAGAAATCTCCTCACGAGGCAGGCTATGATGCATTTCTCTGTGGTTCAGGTAAAATGCTTCTTAAACACTACTTCAGAGTTTGTGTTGGGACTTGGAAATTCCTTTCCTGCTCTGTAGCTCTATTTGATGCTAAGAAATATTTGTTTATATACAGTCTGTTGCTCTTAGTAACTTAGCTGCACTTCAGTGAGTTTTTGCTTTCCATTTGTTTAGTTATGTTTCTTTAGCTTTGTTCTAATGCCACCTCATTATTACTCCTTCTAGTTCTTCTGAAGTCAGCTCATTTGCTACTGTGCAGATCCACAGAGTGAGTGATGTTTAAATGTTTACTGAAAATTGCATTACGTGGATGGGTCCTACGGAAAACAGTCGTCAGCTCGCTCTGGCTGACTTTTTGTTTTGCAGGCTGGCCTTCCTTTTGGATAAGAGAAAGTGTTATTGGAAATGTCACTGTTCTAATTAGATTTTTCTTTTATAAATCTGAAAGTAGTAGCTTTATGTCAAAGCTGACATTTAAAAAATGAAATCAGGGGCCATGCGACGGCTCAGAGGTTGGGAAATGGCATTGTGACTCCTTTATCCTTGAACAAGCTCTCTCAAGTGCAGTTCACTTGGGTAAGGGTCAAATCATTTTCCATTAGTTTCCATTTTTGAAATCTGTGTGATTCAGTGCCTTCAGTTAAGTTCTTAAGAGGCAACTGTTCAAATCCCTTCCCTTTGCTTCCAGCTTTTCGACTTCTGTAGAAGATACCAAGATCTGAAATGCCTATTTTGTCACTAGTTAAAGAGCTTCTTGAGGAGCTCTGTGCTCCAGAGATGCTGTGCATCAGTGCAGCGCTGGAGAAACAAAACTTTGTTCTGTTTTGTTTTCTGATGTAGTGATGCAGTGGAGGCTGATCCTTCTTTCTCTCAGTATCTCACCGTATTAGCTGAGTATCGGAACAAAGTGAATTTCATCCGAGGTGGTGTTTCAAGCATTGTGCGTATGAATTGCAGGTCTGTGACCGGTTTGTGGGATGCGTAGGTCGGCAGCCTAGTTGACGACTTCATTAGAGGAGAAAAATCCACCAGTGTCTGGGTCCACCTTGGCAGAAGTTGCTGTCATACAAATGACACAACTGACCTTTCAAAATGGCAAATGAGTTGAATTTCTGCTTTGTGAAATGTTTTAATATTGTTATCCTGTAAGATGGCACGAGTCAGTTTACATTGCCCTAATTCTCTCTGCTCTATAAGAGAGCTTGCGGTTTCTCTGGTGGTTTCTCCATGGTAATCGTGACAGTTTGCTTTTATGACTCATTTTTAGAAGAATCTTGGGACAAAAGAAAAATAATTTTATACCAACAGCTGTGTTGTACAAACTGTCTTATTTATGTGTCACGTTTTGCATTTTTTCTGATTATATTAGTAGTGCTTCTATATTATTTCTGAACTCAGATATGTCTCAGTATTGTACATTTTCCAGAATTTTTCTGGAGAAGATGCTCCCTGCCAACATCCCCCTCTCTTGGTTGTCCATGTCCAAGGCTGGCCAGGGCTGAATGAAAGGCAGATTTACCAAGAGTTTAAAGCTCTTTGTCGCTTTGATGTCAGACAGCTTTCAAAGAACCAGTTCGTTCTGCTCTCCAATAAATTTAAGCAGTAAGTGACCGGAAAGTCTTAATTTCCTGTTCCTTGATCCTCTTTGATCCAAGTCTTCATCCCACCCTCCCTCTGCTGTGACCACTCTTAGATAAAAAAAGATTCCTGTCCTGAGCTGTGGGATGCTGTAAGCGGCCTGCAAGCCACAGCTTGTGACATCTGCTTTCATTACAGCGTCAGGCGTGTTCTGCGAGATTATAAGCATCACCCTCATCTGCGGGTTTCCATCTATCGCCACTGGAGGCACTCTCCACGCGTGAACTGCCTGCTGCAGTGAGTTACAGAAATCACAGGAATGGGGAGGGGGAAAAGCATTCCACTCAGGGTGCCCGGCCCTGTCACACAGCAGTCTGCCGCTCTTTTGCAATGTCCTTCTGCCAGCCCTTCAGGAGAACAAGGGGTTCAGAAGCAGGTTCGCTTGCTGACTTCTGGGTGGTGGCTACTTGTGGGCTTTCAGCCGTGGGCAACTGGACTTTAACCTTGATCCTGATTAACTGGGGAATGTTACCCCATAGATAGCACAAAAATATGTATGTGCTATCATAAGACAGAGGGTTATCTTAATGAGGTGTCGTGCTAGCTCTAATAAGCTTGAGGAGAGAGAGGCAGAGTCTCCCAGGTGTGGGATGGATGTGTTTTTTCTACAGCAGAGTCGAAAGCTCGGTAGTAGGAGAGAATTCCAGATTCAAAGTGCACCCCTCTTGTGAGGCGGTGACAGCAATGCTCATGAAGGGTGAATTTCTGGCCTGACGCAGTTTGGAAAAGAATCTCAGTGCTTAATAAGAACAAAATTAAGCCCTAAATATAAGTAGCCTAAAAGCATTTTATTATTCTTGCCCTTTAGAGTCTCTGGTATTGTGGCACTGTGGTCTCTTTTGGCCTTTGTACTCGGAGGAGCTCCTTGCTGTTCTTTCTAAAGGACTGCCTTACAGATGAGACATGAGGAATACGGATCTTATTTTTTGTGTTTGTCTATGTTTTGTTTTGTTTCATTTCATTCAATAAACTATGAACAAAAAAAAAAGCTAAGAATAGTGTTTTTAATTGCTTTCTTGGAAATGTGTTTTTAAAGAGGATGTGTTGGTTTCCAATTTGTGGTATTTTGTAATCTGTTCCTCTCCTGAGGAGGGAGAGGTGGTTCTTTCAATGCCTAATTTGCTTTGATCCTCTGTTGGTTCTTCACAGCTATTCATAACCCCAGTTTGTTCCCAGTGCTTGTGCTGCTGCATAAAACACATTTCTGATGAAGTTCGGGAAGTTATGAAATGGAAGAGGCTATTTTTAGCTTCAATTGTAAAGCAGGGGAAATGTCCCTGTTTAGCAAATGAAAATGGGCAGAGTTGATGGAGAAACCACTCTTGGGGCTCATGAAGGATTCTGGGGAATAGTAGATAATTTGCAGTGCTGTCAGTGTTGTGCAGTGGTATTTTCAGTGGTAGTGGAGCTGAGGGTAGATGCAGATAAGTGGAATTTACCAGCTTCCAATCTGTAGAATATACACAGGTCAGGTGAGTTGGCACGCATTTCTGTTTGCTTCTAGTGCACAGCATGTGAGTGGTCCTTAATCCAAAAATATCATGAGACGTGCTTTGTTGATCAGTTTCTCTGATATAGCTGGAGTATTTGTCAGTCCAGGGACTGTGGTCTTCAGAACTTTTTCTTATTAATTTCCTTCTCTTCTTAAAAACAACCTGCTGATCCATGGTTTCCAAATAATGGTCCCTAGATTTCATCAGTCAGACCTAATTGGATGGGGCCCATGATCATCTAATATGTAGAATCTGCCTTTAATTGACTGTAAAATGGGAGGTGCTGCAGGGGACCTTAAAGCAGCAGCATGGTATTGCAGTGTGGCTGAAGATCACGTGCTCCCTGCTGCTAACGGTTTGCTGCTTTGCTGCTCTTTAGGAGAAAAGGGCAGTGTATCTTCAGATGTGGCTCTCGAGTTCTGCACAGCTTGTGGTTTACAGCTCTTGCTTCATAAGCCAGCTCCTAGCCAGACAAGTAACTGACTTCTTTATGACTTTCTGGTTTTTTTGGTAACCCCTTCAGTGACGGGGTTCTCTGTCGCAGTGTTCCTTCAAACACCAGTGTAGGTATCTCCCGGTTGATTCTGAAATGTTTTTTTGTCTTTTAGCATCATTAGACGCCCCCCTTGTGTCAAGGAGAGCACAGGCTCCATGTGTTGTGTAGATTTGGGAAAATTTTCACTGGGTGTTACGTGCAGTAGCATGCATTTTCCCATAAAAACACTCTTCTTGACTTGTTCTCTGGGGTCCGGATTCAGCTAGCTACTTAAATGTGGGGAGGTGCAGCCTCACTTGCATCTAACCTTTACAATCTGGGGATCATGAAGATACAGATGCTGTTACCTTTGAGAAGCACAGCAGTTTTTAAGGGAGCGTGCACTTTGAAGGAACAAAGCACTTGTTTGTTCTGTCTTTAAATTTTGCTCCCTTCCTCCCATTTTCTTCTCCAAGTGCCACACAGACAAATAATGAATTAGTTTCCTGCAGTACTATTCTCTCTCTTGGTTCACCCTCTAGAGAAACACACTTCCCTGGGGAAGAAAGCAGCGATCCTCTCACCCCTTTTTGAGAAATAGCCCATGGGTCTGACCATGCCTTCTCCCTTTCCAAGGGACAGACGTACCTCATGTAGCAACATGGTGTAGAGAATCAAGAGACTTGGCTTTCCTGCATTATAGCTGGGAGAACTTATAAGTAACAGTTGCTGTAGATCTACTAGATATTCCTACTATAAATTAGTTAAGCTTACATGCAGAGTAAATACGTGAAGATGAAATGAGAGCGGGTTGAGTATATTCTGATCTCCCTCCTAGGGGAGAATTTACAGAAACAAGTTGCCTGTCTGTAATGACCTAGGGTCACTCGCTGCTCAGAGCCTTTTAAAGACATCAATCAGATGTACTAGCAGTCAATTCCCATGAAATGGGTTAGCTGGAGGCTAGTCTAACAAATCAGAGCAGCAACTTTTAGCTGTGGGAACAGATTTACAAGTTTTTCTGAGCGGCTGTATATCAAGACAAAATCTCCTGAGCATGCCGATCTGGCCATTCCAACCTCAGCTGTTGCTTTTGCTCCAGACTAGGGAATTGTTGCTAATTGAAGTTGGAAGTATCAAAAGTAGTTCAGGTTATGCCTGTTCCTGCATGTCTTCTGCAAGGAGTGGGGGGTACTTTTGATTCTTGTGAAGCCAATTCAAGGTGGTGCAACCTGCCTCGTAGCTCTGGCTCTGAAGAGATGCATGTCAAAGTTGCTGAGTGGCTCTGAGGGCTGGCAGCTCAGAATATCAAACCTGTCTCCCTAAGACAGTGATAAAACCACAGCAAAGTCCCTAGCAGCAGTTACAGCACATCTGCTTCTCAGCACTGTGAGAAACTTGTACTTTAGCTGTAGGGCTTGAAAGGATAATTCCAACCCTCAATGTAACAAGATGTTAGAATTCAAGTTGTGAAGGTGCACATTAAAAGTATAGCCCTGCAAATGGAGCACTGCAGATCAGAATATACCTATTTCCAAGAACAATTTGATTTTTGATACGCTGACTTTTTTTTTTTTTACATGTTCAAGTTAAATACGTGTTTTTTGAGATAACATCTCTACTCTGGTGGGAAGCCTCTCGAGGGACCTCCTGCTGCTGAACACCCAGGGTGGAAGTCTTGCAATGGAGGAGCTCAGCATTGTCTCAGATTAAAAGAAATACCATCACACCAGACTGTTGCTGAAAATTTTTATTTTTCTCATTAATTTTGAAAAAAAAAAACCCACCACGAACAAACAACACTGTTCAATTATGCAAAAATGTCTATGGATCCATACACGGAAAAGGCAAAACTATCTCTAAATATTCCTTAAAACATCGTTCTTACTGCTCGTGGCTTTAGTTGTGATACGCCAGATACACACTGGCATTGGAGGAGAGCAGGGTTTACCTCTCTTAAAAATCAAGGTATTCTTTTTATATAGAAGAAAATTTTATATATTCCTATGTTTTCTACTGGTGTGAATCAACGATTCGTCTTAATATTATGCATTCATGCAAAATACATGGTGCACATGGTGCATCTTGGAAGGGCGAGGTTGCAAATGTCTTGCTCGACGAATCAAGTGAAACAGCCTGGTGCTGAGTGCCGACATCGCTCACCGCCTTGATGCGAAGTGGTCTAACAAGCCAGAACGGCTTTGGCTGTTTTGCAGCACCACAGCTGGGTCAGAACTTTGTGTGCTGATGAAGCGACTGAGGAAATTTCCATATGCCTTAGACATAGGAAAACCCTGCTGTACAACTGCTCCATTAACACATTTTTGTGGTGTTCTCCATACGCAGCAGTAGATCTGACTTCTRTTTTCTGGTTTTATCTCCCTTTTTCCCATGGCTTTTCCCAACAGCCCCTCTCCACTGGTTGCTGTAGTCTCCACCACTGGAGAACCCCCCCCAGAAGACTAATTGAGGGGGCAGTACATGAAATGCTCTGGCCATATTTCTTCCAACAACCCTTATGCTTAAGGAAAGGGGGTGATTATACCCAGTCTGACACAAGGGACCCTCAGAAGGGGAGCCTTGTGTCAGCCCAGTCCCCTCCCTAAGGCAGGTGTGTTAAGGAGATACAGACCAGCGATGCTGGGGAGAGCACAGGTCTCTGTATCTCTTGGCTTGCTGGAGGAGCCCAGAAGCAACAGATTAGAGCTGCACTGGAGGTGTGGCGTGTCTCCTGGTGGGGACGGCTGACAACTGAGATGGCTGGCTTGCAGACCTGCTGCCGGGGCTAGCCCACGCATCCCCAGGAGTGCTGGTGGAGAGCTACCTATGCAAGTATATGTAAGCACTGCGTATTTTGTTACAAAGGCTGTGGCTGAGCAGCGGGGAGGGAGGCAAGCAGTCTCCAAGCCCTACCTGTGCCCCCAGAGACACGTGGAGCTCATGGGGCCGAAGATGGCCGAGGGTGGCTGCAGGGCATGGGCTGGGGCAGGCAGAAAGGGGAGGCTCAGCAAGGACGGAGACTGGAAGGAAGACATATGCAGGCAGAGGTGATGGAAAGGAACATCTTCTTTCGGAGGTGCCTGAGGAGCTGTGAGTTTGTTGCAAGGCAGGAGGCCATGAAAAGTGGAGAAGAGTCATACTGCCAGGATGCGTGAGGGACAAGGGAGAGTTTATGCCCCGTGTCTCACCCAGCTCATCTATGTTTTCTCTTGCTGCAGAAACTACCTTGTTCAAGTTTGTGGTTTTAACCGGTTTTAACAAAACCAGTACTTCAAGTATTGTGTGAGCACCTTCAGGCTCACCTTCACGGAAAGAGCACGGGGCAGTCCCAGCTCTGAGGGGTACCTGGGCGGGGGTTGCTCGCTTTTAAGCACAGGCACTGCACGCAGAAGCGCTCCTGCCTGACATTCAGACCCCTGCCCTGCAGCTTGGGCAGGGGAATGAGACCCGGACCCTCAGTGTGGGGGGATTCAAATGCACCTTTCCTGTCGGCATCCTAACAAACAGGCGAGTAGTCAAATCCTCTTGCAACTTCTCCCCAGCCAGGTGAGCATATAGAGATGAACAGACAGATGTTTCACCAAAGGCAAGATGGAGATGGGGCTCCTGCACACCCTCCTCCCTGTGTAGGACAGCCAAGGGCCCCCTCCAGACACAGGAGTGATTGACGCTGGTTCCCCTGTTTCTGGAGCAAGTGTGCTAACCCATAGACCTATACAAGACCTTCTGCAGCCAAGCTTTAAAAGGAAATGGCAACAGCAAGTCTGTTGGCAAAGAACCTAATGCCAGTGCTGTAACTTAGGCTTGCTTTTAAAATACCTATGAGATGGAAATCTGCAAGAGGTAGTGGTTATGACGCAGCAGAAACACATGGTGTCCTGGCAGAAACACATCCAGTTGAAAAGAAAAAACAAAAAGCGCTATTTAAAACGTGAAAATGGGTTATTCAGCACCACACAGGCACACACAAATTGAGGAAATCCTATAGTTCTAAGTCTGGACCTGGTCCAACCCACTGACACCCCTGGAGTTCACCTGGATTTCTAAGCAGTGGAAGAGTAACCGGCAATCCTTGTTCTGTATTTTGAAGTAATACAAACTATTTTATTTGTCCCATAAAACTTGGCACTAGTGATCAGACAGAGCTGTGGCATGTTCTGAGCTTGCTTGAAAAGATACTGCTAGAAATTTCTGCTTTGCCTCCAGCTTTTGGTTACCAAAGGTCACGCTGTCTGTAATTTCTCATTGTTTAACAAGCTGCTTGCTTACAAGTGCTGCCAGCGTAACCAAAACAGGCAGTCGTTCACTCACCCACTGGAACTCATCCGTCCTGTGCGTGAAACTTTGCCATTCCTACTTAAATACGAGGATTTGCAAACCCACAGGCTCCCACAGCTGCCTGCAGTGCTCAAAACTTGCCCCCTCCCCTGGGATGCAGGACTGAAGCAGCTTGATGTAATTGTTCCATAGGGCCACTGGGTCATGGGAACCAATGCCACAGGAGACGTGCTGGGCTCCTGGGTCTCCCCTGCGGTCCTGCAGCCTCCAGCAGCTGGGCAGCCTCCAGGGGATGGGCTGGGGCTGGCTGCTCAGCGAGGGGTGTCCGGGGACTGTCTGCAGCCAGAGGCATCCCTGTGGAGGGAGGATGCTCTTGCTCCACAGCTTGCATTGATGAATATCCTACTAGTACCATAATTTAGCACAAGAAAAGAGCATGGTGATGGGGGACAGAAATGCAACCGGAGCTCTTCCTAATCCCATAGGCACCTGTCGCCATCTTTAGACTCCCAAATACTTGTACAGTCTGGCTGGCACCTCCGATTCCATACCTACTCCCTACTGAGCTTAGCCTCCTTTACCCGTGTGTTTCCAGTGGTGTTACTGCTGGAGGAGGCACCTGGAGGAACAAATCGTGCCTGTTGGTGGCTGCTGGCCCATGGTGGGCTCACATCGAGCAGGAGGCAGGGCTGCTGCTGCACAAAGCACTGCTCCCTCCCCTTGCTGCAGACAGTTCCCAAGGAGGATGCACTTGCCTGTCAGCTATTTCTATTAGTATTTGTGCTAGAGCAGTGGTCATGAACTCCTGGCACGCATGCCAGGATTAGCAGCCTCACTGCTTGCAAGGCAAGAGTACAAGAGGACCCTGGTCCCACCCTTTCTTCCCAGTTGTTGAACCCCACCAGGTCCTAGGGTCAGCAAGCGTAGGAGAGATGGGCTTTGCCTCTCCTCAGCGGGGAAGAGGGACTGGGAGAAGAAGTTGGATTTGGAGACGATGGGCAGAATAGGTGACTGGGAGCTGGAGGGGATGCGAAAGGGTTTGCTACTGCTGATCTGCAGGGTGAAACTGGGCTCCAGGCTGGAGATTTTGGCACCTTCATCTGCACATCACTTCCTCCTTGCTGAAGGTTACCAATTCTCTCAGGGTTTTGCACATTCACCCTCTAATCTGCCACATCAGCACAAAGCCTACCTAGCCCACCAGAGACGGGCAAGAGGGCTGGAGCAGCCGACGTGAGGAGCTGGCAACCTGCAGCAAGGGTCAGTGTTTCTTTCCTGCTACTCTCCTCCAGCTCTGAAGTATAAAAATGAATGCAGCTTTCTTTATAAGTATGGATTTCCCCTGCCCCCAACACTTTTTCTAGCGTGGGGACAGTGCTCAGGGATGGTGCTCTGCTCTGTGTTTGCAGGTCTCCTATCCCCAGGCAGGTGTCCTGGGCCAGCTGAATACAGCCACGGTTGCCCCAGCTCTCCACGGGCGCCAGAGCCAGCCTGGACCTGTGCCGGTGCCCCAGCGCTGGGCAGTCTGCCCGTCTTCGGCCCTCTGTGCTGGAGCTGGTTTCCCTGCCCCCTTTAGTCTCCTCAGCCGGCTTGTTCAGATGGGGGGCTGGGAGGAAATTTCCCTCAAATCACTCTGTCAGGGACCCTGTGTGATTTTAATTTTCTAGCCAGGGGAAGGGTGCCTACCTGGTAGGGAGGTTTGAACGTTTTTTGCTTCCTTCGCTCCTCACCCCTGCAATACCTGAGCAGCAGCTTCCCATCCTGAGGCCGCTTGCGTTCCATTTTTTGAGATGTGAAATGCTCTGTCTCATTAAAGTTTTGAGGATTTAGTGGTTTTTTTTCAAGAAATCCCAAATTCACCTGCAAATGGAGTTTTCACCACAAAAATGAAGCCATTTTTGGAAAAAAAAAATAATATGGAGAGTTCACTTTAACTTTTCAAAAACTGCTTTTCTTTGCCAATGGAAAAATGTTTTGTTCTCGTCACACCGCGGCTCTGACAACACCGCCCACCGCTTGTTTCACGTCCCCTTCAAATCCGCTTGTGCTGAAGACTGCGAAGTCTTCCTCGGTAATCTTGCGTAGTGACTCGCTGTCTTTATAGTCTTCACAAGTCTGAAAAACTCATCCACCTGCAGAGTGCATCCCCTTGAGAGGGTCTTGTAACTAAACCCCTGGGTTTCCAACCCATCCTGCTCTCACCTTGCCCTCCCTGTCCCATCCTTTAAGGCTCTCTGAAGTGCTCTCTGAATGGCTTCTCCGAGTCTCATCTTCCTCTGTCCCCTGACACAGAAGGAGACTGGGGGGTTTGCATTGCTGTTGGTGATGTTGAATGAAGCAGAAACGTAAACAAGCCTGAATGGCAGCGACGTAGGAAGTCTGCGTTTCACAGTGCTTGTGAGTCTGACAGGCACGGCAAAGATGAGGAATGCCATGACGGTGACAATGATGGCAAGGTCAAGTCTCATCCGGGGGCCCTGCTGCGGAGGCCTCTTTTGGACAGTGATGAACAAGATCAAACTGGAGAGAACCACGAGAGGGGTGAAAATGGGGTAATTAATGACAGAAGTGAAGATAATTATTGCATTGCTGCTCCCAGAGCCCTCGGCAAGCAGAGCTTGTGAGTCCTTCATTTGGTGAAATCCCCCATCCCACTGAGCAGGCAGGACAGGCTCCAAAGAAGAGCACACGTGTGAGATGAGAGGGGCTCAGGCCAGTGCCATGTGGGGGACAGGACCCTCAGGCACCGTGCTGCACTGGCAGCTGTCAAAAGGAAGGGACCAGCATTGTACCCAGCAGAGAAAACGATGCCCAGCACCAAGTCGAGATAGCTGAGAATCTCCCCTGAAACTACAGGTGACTGCAGGTCCATTAGTGTTGGCATGAAGGTCACATCGGCGATGGCCAGATTTAGGACATACACAGTAAATTTGCTCCTTTTTATCCTGGAGCACAGAAACCAGAGGATGATACCGTTCCCACTGAATCCCAAAGTGGTGGTGGGAAGCACTCACCTGACAAAGACTGCCTTCAGAAATAACATGCTGTCTTCTCAGCCCTTGGATTCGGTCTCGTTAGGCTTTGCTGGGTCTGTAATGAGGGACAACACAGTGTTTGACTCTGTCATGGTGTCACTTGAACCGAGAACTGTTTGTCAGCAAGCGGGGGATGTGCTGCCATCAGTTTGCATTACTGAAGCTGATGGAAAAATATCATCATCTTATTATCAAATAGTTTAAAAGTTATAGGTATTATAATTCAGAGAGATTGCAAACAACTTAATTTCTCATGAGTCCAATGTATTAGGAACAGAATAGTCTCTGAATGTTACTTTAATTAAACAAATTACTTCACCAAATGAGACATGGGTTTATCAAGCACCTCAGAGTTAAAGCCCATATGCATTTTGTACTGCATATTCTATCACAGCTGTTTTACTGAGTGATTCCCAGTTCCCCATTACAGCAGGGTTACAAAGATCTCAGCTCAGGCAGGAAAAAGGGAAGGTAAAAATAGTTTCTTGCAGAGAGAAAGCTGCTYGTTGGAGAGGACTTCTGCAAAGGTTAGGAATAAAATTCTGCAAGTTATGCAAACGTCCAAGCTGACAGTATTGAGCTGATGGCACAGCAGAGATTCTCTTTTAAATAGCACTGCATGCAAAGAAATAACTAGAGAAAAAAAAAATATGATGTGGGCCTACTGATCTTACTTTTGTGGATGAGTATTAGGAATCCAGAGCCGTGAAGCAATGAAGGATGCTTCTTCTCTTGTGATAAAGACCCAGCAAATGTGACCATGTTAGCAAATTATCTATTACAATGCACTTCGTCAGCTACTAAGTACTTTTCATGGAAACCAATCTGATAAAATCATAACTATCATCAAAGAAAAAAATCACCACAGCTAGATAAAGTCTTATTTATGAAACCAAAAAGTTTGTCATTTTTTAGAGCACACAAAGTCATCAATCAAAATTATTTGTGTCCCTCTGTGTTAAAATGGCGATTAATGCATTGTGTTAATACATACATATACAACACAAGTATATATACATAACTCACGGTATCATTTGATCTTGCGCCTTTTGCTATCTAGTGTAGTTTGCTCATATTTATATAGGTTTGGGAAAAAAGTACCAAGTAAAGGTACCAAGCACAGAGTACCAAGCATCTTTTACCCAATTTATGGTAATAAGAGCTGATAACATTCAATGCTTTGTGGGACTAGGGCCTACATTTTCCATGAGTCATGAACTTTGCTGTAATTTGTCTCCAAGGATCTAACCGGGGGTGCAACATGGATCCCTCTAGCTCTGGTGTGCTGATTTCAATTGTTCTGTATATCCAACAGAAGAGGGGAGAGCTTGCTTGTTTTATAGGCTTCTGCTCCCTGAGGCTGGTCTCCTTGCCTTGAGACACAGCCTCAATGCGACTGTTGTGAGGAAGGGCCGGGTACTCAGCTCTGTCACCGTGACCTTCCCCAGAGCGTCCTAGGTTATCTCCTGTCAACAGAGGCGAAGCACCGCCTTATCAGCCTGCTTTCAGAGAGCTAACAGGGAATGCCCAGGGGCATTTTAAAAGTATATAAATAAGAAAAAAACCCTACCATCGCTCTTTAAAAATGAGACTATGAAAACTGAAAAAGAAAAAAAAAGATTTTAAGTTTGGGATGAAATCTTTATTCTGGTGCATTTGATCTCTGAGTTTTGAATGGCAAAAATCCTTTAGGCTGTTTAAATACTCCTTTGTATACTCCATTAATTAAAAAGACTCAGAAAAATTTGAGTACTAGATGTCACTGATTTAAAACAATAAGCCAACCAGTATTACAATTCAAATTACTTTTCTTCTTTCGTAAGCAAAGTAGGCCAGGAGGCATTTGCTAAGACTCTTGTTTTATGCCTACAGCGCCCACACCTACCATCCCCATGTCATCCTTGCTGGGGCAGAACGTGAGCCTTGTGGCAGCCTCACATGCTTTTTCGGCTCCCTTGAAGGAGCAACTGCGAGCACAAGGGCATACGCTTGCTATTGCAATTGTTTAAGGCTGCTCTGGTCTACAGGGAATCGCAGGAGATGGCCACCTTCTTTCTCAGACAACTCTCTTGCTTGCAAGACTTGCAAAACGAAGCAAATGGGATGCTGAAGGCTCCACTGGTCATACAGGAACGGAAAGTCCCAGACATACCCATGAACTAGATTAAAGCTAAATAAGCAGACTTTATTAGTACACACTGCTCGAATTCAGAATTCCCAAGAGCAGAACAGATGCAAGGGAGAATATACTGATTTTTTTTTTGCACTAAACTGAAGTGAGATCATTAACGTGCTGAAGTATGTGGGAGCATAGGACTAGAAGGGAGCTCTTACTTTCCAAAGACCAATTTCCTGTTATTACATAAAAAAAAAATCCCATATTTAAGCTGATCATACTCCTTCCTGAAAGTATTCAGGAGTTTCTGCCCGTTCTTCTCCCAGCTTGTCCAGAAACTGCGGTCCTCTGACGACCAGATCAGTTTCCAGCCCAGATGCACTATCATGCTGGAGGTGATACGATCTTGTCAGCCAGGCCAAGGTGCTCTGACACTTTTAGATAATGTCTGACATAGGTAACCATGTCTTTTCCTAACTGGAGGAAAAAAATGTGCTTCACAGGCAGTTTTCCTCAGTTTTTCAGAACAAAAATTTAGGTCAAGATTCAAGCAAGTTTCAGGCTGGGTCCTGCTCCCAGTCAAGCCAAGGGGTGAGCTTTGCTGGAGGCTTTGATGGGAGCTGAGGTAATTAAAATGTTTAAGATACATGCTGAAAAATAATTACTTTTATCTTGAATAATGCCAGCATGCTAATTTTTGTGGAAAATGTGTAGTTGTGCATGTGAAGAATTGCACATGTTCAGGCAGCCACCATGCCYGTGGCGAGGGGAACCCCGGCTAATCCAGCTCATGACTTCTTCGCCAAGCAGGTTAGCGATGTCCCACGGTCTGTAGATGAGCCGTGTGGGAGGAAGAGCGAAAGGCAAAGCCGAGGCAGGTCACCGCATGCGCTCGGACAAGCTCCAAGGTTGTCGTCATAACTGGAGGGACAGCACAAAGCCTCCAAAAAGGTAACATTTCCTCAATGCTCAGTGAATCTGAAGGGTTAAGATGAAAGAGAAGGTTTTCTCTTCTGCCTAAATTAGGAAAGCAAAGAAACTTCTGAGATTCCCTGTTTCATGTGTATGTCTATGTGCTGGAAGACCTGTACCAAATAAAGACCTCATGTAAACAATCGGACAAAAATAAATTGTGTGTCTGAGGTAGAAAGAGCACATTGTAAGAGGGGGTGAGGGCAGCCCCCTGGAGGCAGTGGGTGATTTTGGAATGAGCATGTAGAGAGAGAAGAGCTTTTATTGCCGGTGGTGTGACAGGAGAAGGGCATGAAGCAGGTTATGATTAGACTGTGGAGACCTGCTGAGCAGAAATGTAATGATGGGATGTCGCAGGGAGATACTGAAGATGCGCTCTCCATACTAGTTTTATTTGTGCTTTGAGGATTCTGTCTGCATTGAAGTAAAGGAAAAAGTCACATCGCTTTTTTCCTTAGAGGTTTTTTCCTTTCCATCATTCTTCTCTTTTCATTTCCCAATCTCTCAAGCCTTGTCTGGCACTTCAGGTGGTCACAAGAAGGAAGTTAACATCTCAAGGGAGAGCTGCAGAGCACATAGGTGATGAGAGAAAGGGCAGAGCAAAAAAAAAAAAAAATCAAGAAACAGGCATAAAGGAAGAAGAGAGGAAATTAAAAAAAAGCTGTGGACATTGGAGTAATATGGAGGACAAAGGAAGCACAACAGTCATTTTAGCGCTGCTTATTCTGCTCCTTTTGCTTGGTCCAATTCAACGCACGGCTGAAAGTTTGAAGCCAATGCAATGGCAGAAATACTATTTTAAGATCTGTTTGTTTTCAAATCAGCTGTCAAACAGATGATTTGGCAGCCCAGGCCTTTGCCTAGCCCCAGGAGGGCATCTCTGGCTTCTACATCCATCAGATTGTGAAGTTATCCAAGAGTAGAAGGGACCAGGGCAGAAGCCCAAAAAGGAAATGCTTCCCCTCCTTTCCCCAGAAGTGTTTCCAAATCCTCATCTGAGAGAAACAGCTTGGCTTTGGCATATGAGAAAGAAATGACCCTAGAAGGGAGGGGCCACCTGTGCCTATTCCAGAAGGATTTTGACCCTTATGCAATGTTTTGTATGGAAAGAAAGGTTTTTCAAAGCACAAATACGTAATTCGCCTCGTGGTGCTACAACAGCCATGTCCGAGAGCAATACAAGGGACTGATCTGCTTGTGATACAAGGCTGTATTTGAGATATGTGAGGAACAAGCGAAAATACGAGTATCGCCACTCTGGAAGATCGTGCCGGTTACTGCAGTCGGGGAGTGCTCTCGGCTGTGAATTAGGGCAGAGAATGTATCTCTTGTTGCATTAACATAAAGGCCTGTTTTTGGAAGCCAGAAGGTATAATTAGGCTTACTCAATCACAGGTTTCCACCGGGGAAGTCTGTTTCATCACTGACACAAGGGGATGAATGCTTGAAAAGCTTGGCCTTGTTTTGCCTGGCASGACGTGCCTTCAGGAAACCCGCACCTACAGTTTAATGATCATCATGAGAAAGATTTGCATTTGCAATTATGGGACAGACAGTGCCACCCCCTCAGCTGTTTCTTCCCAGCTGATGAAAATGTGAAGACTGAAGCATTTAAGCCTTGATTGAATAAAATGCCTCAACAAAGGCTTGAATTTAGGTGATGTGATTTAAGCCATGCGCTCACACCATGCTGAATTGAGCTTGCCTTTCAGAAGAGTTAGTGGTTTGTATACCATACAAAGCCTTTGTATTCAGAGGCTCCACCCTGATCCCATCCTCAGATACACATACCAGCTTGCTTAAGTGGCTGAGAAGATGCAAGAAACCCCTGTAAAACTAGTTAGCTGGGATCAGGAAGCACCCTATAGCCCAGGGCTCATTCCCTGTTGTTGGGCTCACAAATTCTGTACTGTAGTTTAACTCTGCCAAAACAGGATTAGTGGATGTACATGGAGACTATCACAGGTGATAGGAACAAAAAATGCACATTTACAGGTCCTGGCCAGCATCCTCCCATATTGCCGCCTCTGTCACAGCACAGTCATCAAACCGACGGTCATGATCCAAGAGAGACAGACTCCAGTGACTCGTCTGCCACATGAGGGATGAACCCCACTGCCTTGTTGTCCTGACATGGTGCTCCGTGTGGCTCTCAAGGTAACTGGCCACTGTCTCCACGGCTCTCCTGGAGCTGCCCATCACACACAGATCATCGCCAGCGTAAGGAGGCAGGAGAGGGTGAGTGCCATAACCTCCCTCATCATCACTGTGCAGAGGTATGACTGCTGGTAGACCCTTTAGCACCAGCTTCAGAAAGTCATTCATCTGCACAGTCCCCGGCACCAAGGCAAGCCACGGCGGTAGCAGGCAGGACAGGTAGCGCACACCAAGAATGCCATGGCAGCTCTGCGCTGCTGCTGGACATCTGCGCCTTGTCTGCAGGCCCAATGGGGTGCTGCTGGCCCAGAACGGTGGTGACCTGCTGGCGGCTGACTGCTTTGAGACCATTTCCTTGCTCTGTGCTTTTGCAGTTCTGCTCCTCCCCTATTAATTCCAGTATATCATTTATTTGAAAAGGAGGGGGCAGCCTATCACCCCTCCGGCACCCATTTCAGGACTCTCTCCCTGAAGTCACCTGGCAGCACTGAAGGATGGCACTCGATCTCTATGTGGTGTCAAAAGACAGCTCTGGTTTTGGTCTTCAGCCTTCACAATGTCTCCAAAACTTTCCAGTGAAAGAAAGAGATACAGTCCATCTAGCTATTTTACTAATCTCTTTACCTGCTTTTTTCCTTCTGACTAATGTGGTTTCTACACCATCAACTATATTCTAGTCTCTTACTGATTCTTCCTTCCCCCATCCCTGTCCCCAAAAAAACAACACTGGAAACTAAGCCTTTCTTCACCTGGGAGAGTAGTAAGTTTAATTTTGGTAAGATATGTGTATGTGTATAAATATTATGCATATTATATACTATACAGTCATCTGGAGTATTTGTACATTCAGCCTGACGAGGAGGCGCTGTCCAGCTCTGTGACTGACACCTCGTTATCTTCTTCCATCAATCCATATTTGGAGGAGTACTAAGGACATGTCCCTGCCCAYGGCAGGTGTCCCTGCCCACRGCAGGGGGGTTGGACTAGATGACTTTTAAAGGTCCCTTCCAACCCAAACTATTCTATGATTCTATGAAATAGCTTTGCTGAGAATATATCTCAGATCAGTCTGATTTCTTTGTACCACAGCAGAACAGTCCACATGACAACGTAGGTGGAGAAAACTCAATCTGTTATGGGTATTAAGTGTGCCTTGAGTCATGCGTGTAAACTCTGCTCCTAAACGAGAATGTATATTCCTATCGGTGGGAACATGGGTGCATGTAAACCACAACAAGGTATTAAAAGATTAGGCCAGGAACTGGGAGAAAAAAATATAGGACAGTGAGGCAGAGAAACAGGACAGATGATACAGAACTGCCAGCCTTCTAGCTTTTTAACCTACATGCCTCGCGAGCAGTTGAAGTGCAGTTAAGTGCTTCCTTGCCAGGGCTATATCCCGTGGTTTTTACTGGGACTGTGCTGGCTAGGGGGCTGGTGGTAACCTGAACATTTCTGTGCTACCCTGGCTCTCCTCTGCACAGCCAGCTCAGCCCCACTCCATCCCTCCGTGGGTGCACAAGAAGACACAACTGCCCACCCGGGACATGCCCTGGAGCCCTTCCTGCGGCTGGCTCCACTGTGGCCAGCAGCACGTATTGCATCGCCAACAACCACACAGAAATGCTGGTGTGTTGCTCATAGGGCAAGAAAAATCGTGTGTCCTTGACATCAAAAGATAAAGGGAAAGCATGACAAGGAAGAAAAAACATAGTCCTAGGAAATATGTTCAGCAGGAAATAGAGGCAGCAATAGTCCCTGAAGCGTCTAAATTCTGAGGAAAATATTTTTTATTAACAAAACACTGAGACTTCAAGTGAGTCTGAACACATTTTAGTTGCTGGAAGTCCCTGTTAAGGGGAGGGAGAATGTGGTGGTGTCTTTAACCTCTCCACCTCAGAGGAAGAAGGAACCTGAGTTTCTGATGCAGGAAGAAGTAGAATTCCTAAAAAATGCAGAACTTCAGTTTCTTTATCTCCAGCTGCAATTCAGTTGGCTGTTGTTCAGTACCTAACTTATTTTGTGTTATCTCAACTCTGCAAAGCAAATGCTGTTACCAAACCAACCTATGAATAGAAGAGGACAAGTCAATACTGTTTCTGGAACCAAACTGATGACACAGCCAATATAGATGTTCATGCTGAAGCTTTGGCAAGATGTACCACCACATCACTGGTGGGAGCTAGAAATCCTGAACCTGGAGTCCTCAAGAGCAGCCTTAGTTCATGTGCAGGGGCTGAACTGTTACCTGGTTTACTGACACTGATTTCCATGGCTTTGTGATGACTTACCACAGCTGAGCATCTTGTCCCATTTCTGTCACAGGTATAAAGGAGAAAGTTGGAAAAGGTAGAAAAATAAAAAAAGCCAAGACCACTTGTTTTTACTGTAATAGAATCAAACTCTGTTCTTACTGTGTTAGTGAGGTTGAAGTTTAGAATCATAGAATAGTTTGGGTTGGAAGGGACCTTTAAAGGTCATCTAGTCCAACCCCCCTGCCATGGGCAGGGACAATCTTCAACTAGATCAGGTTGCTCAGAGCCCCGTCCAACCTGACCTTGAATGTTTCCAGGGATGGGGCATCTACCACCTCTCTGGGCAACCTGTGCCAGTGTTTCACCACCCTCAGTGTAAAAAATTTCTTCCTTATATCTAGTCTAAATCTACCCTCTTTCAGTTTAAAGCCATTCCCCCTTGTCCTGTCGCAACAGGCCCTGCTAAAAAGTTTGTCCCCATCTTTCTTATAAGCCCCCTTTAAGTACTGAAAGGCCGCAATAAGGTCTCCCCTCAGCCTTCTCTTCTCCAGGCTGAACAACCCCAACTCTCTCAGCCTTTCTTCATAGGAGAGGTGTTCCATCCCCCTGATCATTTTTGTGGCCCTCCTCTAGACCCRCTCCAACAGGTCCATGTCTTTCTTGTGCTGAGGGCTCCAGAGCTGGACGCAGTACTCCAGGTGGGGTCTCACCAGAGCAGGGTAGAGGGGCAGAATCACCTCCCTCGACCTGCTGGCCACGCTTCTTTTGATGCAGCCCAGGATAGGGTTGGCCTTCTGGGCTGTGAGCACACATTGTCGGCTCATGTCCAGCTTTTCATCCACCAGTACCCCCAAGTCCTTCTCGGCAGGGCTGCTCTCAATCCTTTCATCGCCCAGTCTGTATTGATACTGGGGGTTGCCCCGACCCAGGTGCAGGACCTTGCACTTGGCCTTGTTACACCTCACGAGGTTCACACGGGCCCACTTCTCAAGCTTGTCCAGGTCCCTCTGGATGGCACCCCATCCCTCAGGCGTGTTGACCACACCACTCAGCTTGGTGTCATCTGCAAACTTGCTGAGGGTGCACTCGATCCCACCGTCTATGTCATTGATGAAGATATTAAACAGTACCGGTCCCAATACGGACCTCTGCAGGACGCCACTCATCACCAATCTCCATCTGGACATTGAGCCGTAGACCACTACCCTCTGGATGCGACCATCTAACCAATTCCTCACCCACCGGACAGTCCACCCATCAAATCCATACCTCTCCAGTTTAGAGAGAAGGATATTGTGGGGGACCTTGTCAAAGGCCTTACAGAGGTCCAGATAGACAACATCTGTAGCTCTTCCCTGAGTCCACTGATGTAGTCACTCCATCATAGAAGGCCACTAGGTTGGTCAGGCAGGACTTGCCCTTGGTGAAGCCATGCAAATAGTAAGTGAATTCCTTGTATTTTTAATATTTATATTACTATGCTAGCTAAGCATCTCACAGATTCGACGTTATCCTCCCAGTGCTCCCATGTTACTCCCATTTTGCAGAGGAGTTGCATTCATTTGATGAGGATGAGGAAGTCTGAGACAGAGTAAACACAGGTCTCATGATTTCTACCCTCAGAATAATTGTTTTGTACTCTTGCTACACTTTAAAAATATCCTTTTGCAGAAAATATAATTGCTTTTTTTGATATTTTAGGATTCTAGATCCACTCCAGGTATATAGGCTTGATAGAAGAGACAGACAGCTCAGTGTTTTCATTCAGTGACCTTCTGGCTTTAGGCAGTAAACCTACTGCATGAGCTTGTTTTGCACTTGTATTCAAGCTGGATCACCTTGAAAAATACAAATTATCTCTGAGTGTATATTTTGTCTTTGAAAAGAGACTAGTATTAGAAGCAGTTTAAAAACAATAGAAAAACTTTAGTCAAAGGAAAATATTTGGCTACTTGAGATTCTTCACTTTAAAAATTCAACATTTGGGAAAAATTCTGCAGTCAAAAGAATTATTTCCCTTCTGAAATGATGTTTTGATGCATTGTGCTCTGGGTTCATCTCTGTCAGTCAGGCTCCCAGTTGGACAGCAAGAGAAAAGAGGATTGTATTACAAAGTCCTATTCCATGGTGCACTGTGAGAGGTTCCATCCAGTAAAGGAGAAATGAGACATGAGAAAACTGGGCTACAGTTTCCCTGCAGAACCACAATGTGATATCCACAATGAAATTTTGATTTTAAAATACTGAATTAATCCATGGACTTTTAGACCACTTTCACAGTTCAGATGGAAATTCCTATATTAAATCCCAGCAATACACAGCTCTTTCAGTCACGTCACTAAAAAGCTCTTGTTTACTGCTTATTATCTAATTACGTCCATACACAGTAGTTACATTTGCAAGCATGCCATTAGATGACTTGTAAAGGTGTTGCCCTAAGGAGTCACAGACCTATCCTGGCTGAGTCCAAAGAGTGTTCAGAAAAGGCTGTCAACAATTCCTATGTCATCTACCTTGATTTTTTGAAGTGCTGGTACCTCCAGACAGCAGTTATGCTTTTAAATAGTTTTCCAATACAAGGGATCCTCAGCACCATCGCTATTTCTCTTGTGGGTAGGAGCAGAGTGTAGGGAGATAGGTGGACCACCAGACTTCAGCTGAAAAATCACGAGTGTTCAGTGAACCCAACCAAAGAGACTAAGGTTTCACAGTAACAAGCATCAAGGATTTTACTTAACCACCTATTCCTGCAGTGCAGAGAGCAAATAAAGAATAATGGATAACTTCTGTGATAGGTTGGAAATGCATCTAAATAAAGAATATGTGATACAGAATAAAGATAAAAAGAGGGGTAAAAGAAAGAAGACAGGCAGATTAGTACAATCAGGAGTAAAGATTATTTCAGAGCAGTCTTTCTTAGTAGGGCAAGCACTTCACATAACTTAGTCTGACCAGCAACTCTGTTTCAAGAAGGATTTGGACATCTGTTGATTGGAACCTCCAGAAACAACACAGTTGAAGGATAGAGCACCATGGTACCAAACCCTTCTTTCATTATCTTTATCAGTAATACAAAATGTCAGTCTGTATAAGGTAACGGGATATAACCACACCATCTTATCTCAACCTAAACAAAGTAAAAGCTAAGTTTACTGGCTACTTGGCACTCAAAACTTTTTCTTCCAACCTCTTATCATGGAAAGCTCTGACTCATCTCTGTCACACGTGTCTCATATTTTCTAATCCTGTAACTTCTRCTTTGCACAACTAAAGCTAAAATGGTCTAGACTGCCTATACTAGTTAATCATATATGCCAAGTTATTACTTCTGTTCTTACCCTGTTCTCTCCCCAATGGCTTCCTGTATTGTCTTACATATGTAAAATGAAAATGTAGAATGAAAATACTATTTCCTGTATTGTCTTACACTACATAGCAGTGGTGCCCCTAATGCTTGGTAGCTGGTGGGGCTGCCAGCAGGCAGGTGCAGTGTATTTTCTCTACTGATGTGTGACAATGSTGGGTTTGGTGCTAGCGTTTGTGCCATCGGTGACTGGCCCAAGAGGGAAATAAGACTCGGAATGATTTTAGCAAGGGTAGATTTCCACTGGGGACAGACCCCACTGTCCCCAAGGTAAGAGCTGCCACCTGCTATGCGTGTTAGGATTAAAGGGTAGGTCTACAGACAGTTGAAGAGCCTCTGAAACCCAAGGATGGAGGAGACCTCCTCACATTCAGCAGCATGGCTGAAGATGGGAGCTGTCTGAATAAGCAAGGTTTTGTGAAGGCGATTTCTCATGAAGAGGGAGATAGGGAACAAAATGTTGGTGAGGCTTTCCAGGGGACTGACTGCTAATGACCAAAGACTCAGATAGGTGAAATGTAACCAAGAGCAGATCAGAGCACAGAAAGATGTGAGGCTGGTTTGTGAAGAAAGACAACAGCTGCTCTGTACTTCATTAAGGCCCAGGTTCCCCCTCCCCATGACTTGGTGGGAGGCAGGCAGAGAGCRGGAACACATTTCCACTTGCAAAGGACACTTCTTCTAAACCAACAGATACAGAAATATGTTACGGAGATTCTTTGAGAGGTGAACACCTGTGGGTTTTAGTACAGATACGTATTCTTTTCCTTGCCCAGGAATACCTTTTCCATTCATTTTTTATAACTTCTATAATTTTATATTTTTTCCTTTCCCCTCCAAAAAACACATAAAGATGGGCAATAGGAAACCTTGTTATTTTATATTAGTTTCTCCCAAGCTCACAGCACCACTAAGAGTTCCTCGCTTCCTGGTACTCTCTCTCCGCTCCCCACCCCTCTCTGATTTGGCAAACTCCCTGCAATTGCCCTCCGGCTGCTTCCTCACCAGCACTGTGACAGGACACAGAGGTACGAGCTCAGATCCAGAACGTCACGTGTGCTGCACCCAGGCGGGTAAACGCAGCCACTGGTATCATATGAATGCGTCTGTACAGCTTCTTTACCCAAACTGGCCGATTTCCCCTCTGGTTTTGGGGTTGCACAAGTGGAGTCAGCCTGGAGTTGTCCTCCCCCCCGGCAGAAACGTGCCCGGGCAGCACACGCCTCGCCCGGGCGCTGCGGAGTGGGAGCTCTGCTCCTCCTGCCGCCTGGCATGGCCCCTGAGCGCCCAGCCCTGGCACGCCACCCGGAGCTGCGCAGGTGGGAAAAAAGAAGGTGCGGCTCAAGTGAGGAGCGGGAACATCTCCAAATCCTCCTGTGCTCATGTGACAATCAGTCCATGAAGTTACATGTAAACAATTCCTCTAACCTGCCACCAGTTTGGGCAACGTGGTAATGGGCCAGGCACCTCACCTTGCTTCCAGAGATTTCCAGAGCCCTGCACGCTGTTTTTGGGCCCGTCTACCCCTAGCTTTCTATCCGCTGTTAACTACCCTTTTCTTATCAGCCGTTTCAGAGCAGAACCTAAAATGCATGAATCATCCAAACCCATCTCTGACAAAGAATAGAAAAGTAATCTGAAAATAGCTTTACCAAACTATTTCAGGGACCTGTATGGTCCCAACAGTAACCATAAACTGCCCATCTCTCACAAGCCACCTTATTCTTACCTCAGATAAGGTTCTTCACAGGTTCTCAGAGTACACCTAGTTTTCAGGCCCTCTGCCACAGGCCCTAAATCCACTTTCAGAAACAACGTGCAGCAGGTCTTAACCACCCAGAAAAAAATATGATTAATTCACCCGTACCAACTTTAGTTGTCAAAATCTCTCAATGGGATTTCTGGATTAAGCAGTAATCCTTGCTTTTGGAACCTGCTATTCCATACTGTTCTCATAAAAACACAATTCCATGATTGCCATTAACAGGATTTTACAACTGGCCTTATAACAACTGAGCAGCCACCAAGGCATCTTCATCCTAACCCTGACTTAGTCTTCTTAGTCTTTATCTTCTGTTTTCTTGAATCTTAACTCCTACCATAACCTTACTTTTAACTATGAACAAATGAACCCTGCTGGCCTCAAAACTAGCTGGTGACACGTACTTTCACCTTGCTTTGCAAAAGCCAACAATAAATCCAGCTCTCACGCCTATTGCCTATAAAACACAATCCACCAACTACCACCCTTTAGGGAACTGGGCATACACTAGGACGATGGCTGATATGAGTAGGATAAAAGATGTCTAGCAAGTTCTGTGGTGGGTTTTGCGTTAGGGTAACCTTAACCGTAAGGTTTACCCTAAGCCTAACTCCTACTTTGACGATATTCTCATATCACCTGTTGAGGAGTAACCATAAGTCATTCTGGCTCTTCTAGTATCTGTGAGCCTTAATGGATCTTAAGACACTTAGGACCCGTGCATTTGTCCCCAGTGTGCCCCGGAGTCCTCTGTTTGCTCTCCATGGCACCCTAGAGTCCTCTGTTTGGGCTTTGGTCATCTTACACCCCCTCAGTTTTCCAGTGTGCCCCTCAGCCTTGTTAGTTGTTTGAGCCCAGCTCTTCAGTCCACACTCCTCTGAAACCTAAGCCCCATTCCTAACCTTTGTTTGAGCTGAATAATTATGGAATGAATTTCAGCTGGAAAGTGGTAATGACTGCATGACCATCAGGAAAAATTGCGCTGCCCAAAAGTGCTGCCAAAGCTCATCCCTTAGGGGTTTTTGTAATGGCTCGTGTAAGTATGTAATTAGGAGATCTGACTCCCAGGTACACAGAGGCTCTTTTATATACTGGCACCTGTATCAAGCACATAAACCCCTCTAATTTGGTTTATAAATCCTAGGTTGTTGAGTTTTGTTTAATGAATGAATTGCGAGTTCTTTTCAGGTTGCCTTCTGCTTCCACGAACCGGAGATGTAAGACCATGAAATTATGCAAAGGCTCAAAGCAAAACGATAAAAAGGTAACACTGCTAGCTTCGTACATACAGGATATTTGAAAGTGTTAGTACATTCAATTTACATTCACTGCAAGGCTGCTCTGCCCCACCAGGTTAGTGTATGAGAGAAATTTTTTAGGATAAATGATCATTCATGTCACATCTTGCTGTATATTCAGTTTAGATTGAAATTAACAGAGTATCTATATTGTCCATCATGTCTTTATAGTCGATACTAATTTCTAGGCCCCAGATCTGTTGGGGTTCCATGCCTTGTTATTGTAGTCCCCTTGTTCAATATCTGAATAGTTAAACTGATTCAGAAATAGCCACTCCATCTCTTGGCAGCATCTGATATAAACACTCCAATGGTCAGCAGGTGCRGGGTCCCCCTGTGCTATTCAGCTTTCCTGTTACTCCTGAAGTCACCAAGGATAAGCTGTGTTTGTGATCTGTTCCCCTCCAGACAAGGTTTCACTCTGCTGCCCTGGCCATGTAGATGATGACTGATGGTCCCCCAGGGACCAGTCATGAAGGAGGTGCTGTGTGCGTGTGAAAGAGGTGTCACAAACCACCCGCCCCGTGGAGACACTGGGGCCAGGGCATCCGTGATTTTGGATTGCGTTTGCGCAGCAGACTGAGTGGGCTACAAACCCAGGTACCTGGTGAATCTTGAAATGTTAACGTGTTCCTACAATGACCCTTTCATTACTCATATGCATATTTCATTTTATGGGAAAGGAACAGGTTTTTTTCTTTTTCAGACGTAGCTTGAAATTTTTGGTCCCATAGCTGTTGAACGTAAGGTGGATTACAGTTTAAGCCAACAAAAGCAATTAGAAGTTGTTTTTATTTCACTCTGTTTCTTTCCTAACTTTATTCTGACCCTCCCTTTGGGGTCATTTATTTCTCACATTAGTTAGTAGATTCTCCCGTTTGGGGATTTGGTAGTTTTAGTGAAACATCTAAAGGAGAAGACCAAGCAAACTCTCTCCTTTTTTGGCTAAGAATGTTTGTTCTGCTAATATCTGAATATAAAAACAACCTAATACTTGGGGCAAAAGCAGGGGACATCCTCAGGGGACTTTTCAAAGAGTTTATCTGCTCTTAGGCCTGTTTGAACTTTTCAGGGGAGACTGTTTAAAACTCAAGAACAGATTTTCACTTCGGATGGCTGGGTTTTTTTTGGTACAATAATCTCAAGATACAGTTTTTACCAGAGGAATGGATGTATGAGACTAACACAACGATGTGGGTATTTTCTTTGCTCTGTGGTTTCTTGTCTATTTTCTTCATTCTGTGAATTAGTTTTCTTCCCTTCCTCTCTTCCTCCCTGCCTTCCTTCTCTCTTTTTCTTTCTTTTCTTTCTCTCTTTCCTTCTCTTTTTTTCTCACCTTCTAACTTTTTTCTCTTACTTTCTCTCTTTCATTCTCCCTCTCTGTCTTTCTTACTTTCTTGTTTTCTCATATTAAAAAATGTAAGACAAATTTACGAATCAACTTGTATTATTTTAGATGGCATTTGGTGGCACAGTTCTAAATTTGAGATTTTTCCTTCTTCAGATCTTATCATCCCCAAATAGATTTCCTACTCACTTCGTGTTTGTTTGTTTAAACTATGTCTCTTGGTATTGTAGCAGCTCAGGACAACTTTCCATATGCTGCCATTCAGTTCCCACAAGAGTTAACTCCCAGGCTTTCGGCTAGATGACTTGCCAGTTACTGAGTGATGCCATTTGAAGCACAGCCTCAGATGATGAGCCTGGGGCCCTTTGCTTGGCATGCCTCAGACATTTGGAGCAATGGGAGAACTGCACACTTCTTTTTGAGGGAGTCATGGTCAGAATCACTATTTGCTCCCCCTCCTTACCAAAGGCAAATGGTTGGAGAAGGTAACCTTCAGCTTCTTCAAGGAAGTTCTTCAACAGCTTCAGGGAAATCTGAACAGACCATGGACGTATCTAGAAGGAGAGGACTCTTTCCATTCTCATCTCTGAATGCTCTCATGTGGGAATGACCTTAGTAAGTCCAGAACTTTTTCCTCTTCGTTTTACTCTCCAGACAGAAATACCCCATTTGTACAGAGATATGAAGAACTTTCTTGAGTCTTTTCGTGCTGTTTTTTTTTTCCTTTCCTATTTGTTTTAACACTTGAAGTAGATAGCTTCTCCTCTCCGTTTCTCCTGTGAAGCTTTACTACACTTACAGCAGCACAGTGTTTGAGCACCTTCCCTCTGCAGTTTTTGCAGAACACTGCTTTTGGGAGGCTTGCCACTCATTCTGGTCACTGCATTTACTTGTTGCATTCACACTCACTTCTCTACCACATTTCCAGCTATGTTGTTTGTTCCCTCCGACTGAGTCTCAGACGGTGGCACGGTCAACATCCAGGTGGGATCATCATTAACATTTTTGTGCAGGTTTAAATGCCAGCAAGCCCTAAGGCTTCCCAGGTTGTTTACTGAATGCTCTTTTTTAGAGTGTGATATTGTGTCTTGAGAAGCTTTTTGAACCCAGGAAACCCAGGGCTCATGAGAGAAAATTTATGACTGGGGTGAATGTCTGTGTTTAAATAATCATTGCAAAAGTTAGCCCCAGTAAAACTTCTTTACTTTGCATTTGATGTTCTTAACTGCTTGAGGATACGGGTAAATTCCCGTTATGGCATGTTAATGAACAAGGCTGCTTATATGGATGAACCAAGTCAGCTGGGCAAGCTTATTGCCAACAGTTAGTCCCCGTTAACATCAGTAAATCAGCAAGGGTCCTGAATGTGACTCTCTATCATCACAGGGGCAGCCGGGAAGTTAACAGGGAAGGGGGCATGAGATATTCATATGAAAATCAGCTGAAGCCAATGCTGCTAATTCTCTGTTATGAGAGAAAAGAAGACATACAAAAGGAGAACTTGTTCCATAACTCAGCATAACAACAGTTATAACCATTGTAACAATGACAGGGATCCAGAACAACTACTTCTCCTTGTGATGGGTTGGATTTGTAACGTTTGCAGGATATTGCAGTTGTGCTAAGTGTTCAGAGTGTGTAAACATGGTTAAATTATGTTATGCTATGATAAATGACACTTAAAGCTCGTCAAAAATGACTGTCTCAAAACAGCGGCATTTTGCTTTCCCTCCACCTCTGTACTTGGAGGGAATACAATGCTGAGTAACTACATATTATCTTTACTTACTTAATTAAAGCCCTTCCTGGAAAAGAGATGTTGGTATCAATTTTTTTAAAAAACAAAAAACTTAGGAGCCATATTCACTTGAAATACATATGTTTAACTTAAAATTAATGTCATTAGCTTCAATGGGAGCTGAATAGACCTGTCTGGGAACAATCCAGAGCTCTAACAAGAACCACCAATGCTATCTATGACCACTATATCATGAAACTTTGCAATGCAATGGAGACATTGCTTGTCCAAGAGCTCTTTGAGGGTATCTCTTTAGCTGTGGTTTAGCACTCATATGCTGAACCCCATAGAGAAGAAAGCTCAGGATTTCTGCTGGCATGATGGGCTTAGCAATCTTTAACATTGCCAAGAGTAGTTCCAACTGGGTTTCAGCTAGCATCAGTATATCAAAACTGGTTTTCCTTTTGCTAAGGCTTTCAGATATGACCAGAAAATGAGGGTCCACAAAACAGAAAGAAAAAGGGGAGGGGAGGAGCACACAATGCTCACAGTGTATTTTTATACATATTTACAGAAGGAAGAGCTTGCTATCCAAACTTGAGCTTTCCCCATGGATGAGTCAAACATAACGTTTCATCCCAGCGAAGGCACAGAGAACATCTCAATGCACAGAAACATTTCTACACAGGAAAGAGTCTGGGAGATATTGACCCCACTTTGGGTAATTATGATCATCTCCTTCCTGGGTTTTTGTGAAAATGGAATTGTCCTCTGGTGCCTCTGCTTCCAGATCAAAAGAAACCCATTCACTGCGTACATCACACACCTGTCCATTGCTGACATCTCCTTACTGCTTTGTACATTTATTCTGTCAATTGAGTACATTGCTGGTTTTGGATTCGCATATGGTTTTTACTATTATATAACCACCACACTATCTATTGTCTTCCTTCTTGGATATAATACTGGTCTCTATCTTCTGACAGCCATCAGTATTGAGAGGTGTCTGTCTATTGTTTACCCCATCTGGTACCGGTGCCACCGGTCACAGCACCAATCGGCAATTGTGTGTGCAATTCTGTGGACTCTGTCTTTTCTGATGACAGTAGCCGAATACTTAACATGCAAAGATGATTCAACGAAGGAACAATTCGACGATGGCAACCATTGCCAAGCATTGCTCATCTTCACATGGATCCTGACTTTCATGATCTTCATTCCTCTAATGATTCTGTCCAGCCTGATCTTGGTTATCAGGATTCATCGTAACTCCCTGCGACCTCATTCGTCAAAGCTCTACATCATCATTGTGGCCACAGTCATTGTCTTCCTCATCTTTGCCATGCCTATGAGGCTGTTGTATCTTCTGAATTACCACCACTGGTCATCTTTGCTCAGCCAGCAGAACCACGTCACCGTTGTTCTCTCCACCGTTAACAGTAGCATCAACCCCCTTGTTTACTTCTTTGTAGGAAGCAGCAAGAAGAAGAGGTTCAAGGAGAGCCTCAAAGTGGTTCTTAGTAGAGCACTCGCTGATGGGTTGCGGCCGAGAAGCCAGGAAGTTGGCATGAGTTTGGATATAGCTGAAACAATTTTCTAAAGCTTAGGGGGGAAACTCTAGGAGCAAATAATTGGACTTGGAAGGTTTAATAAACCACTGCAAAACTAAAAGTATTTTTCTTCCACAGAATGTAAAAAGCAGTGGTGAAATGGTACTGTTATCTTTGGTGGTTGAGCAATGGAAAAATATGGACTAGAATAAAGATATCTTTTATTTGTATTTTCTTAATTATTCAAACACATGCTACATCCTGATGTGACTATGTCAGTCGAAGATACCACAGTGGAAAAGAGACAGGCCAACAGAGAATATAAAAAAAGGACACAGAAATATGTTATAAATAGTGTGACATTTATACAAGCACTGAGCACCCATAAATGCTATTGAAGTCATCAGGGCCTGTGTGTATTCGCATTTTTAAAAGTCAAACCCACAATCCGCAGGATTCACGTTACATACTGGGATTTAGTTTCAACTGTTTCCAGCTTGTTTGAGTACGCAAAAGACCTGCTCCCCGGGGGGAACAGAGGAAGAAATCCACGTATGAGAGTAAGTCCCCATACATACCCACAAACATACAGCGTAGCTTTGGTCTAGCAAGACATTTAAGTATACACTAAGTGGTCAAGTTCCTCTGTGGGGCTACTTCAGAGCCTCTTTTCAAAGTATATGTTGCGTAATTTCCAGTGACATCAACGTTTCTCTGGGTCCTTGGATACTTCGGTACCTGACACGCAGCAGTAGCTGGCAACATAGGGATGTTGTCAACTCACAGAGGGCTTTTGCCCTAATTATGAAGGGTGGGGCTGGCTTATCCCCAAAATGTCAGTGTTCCTGTAGGTTTAGTTATTCAAGGAGTCTATGAGAAAGTCAGTCCCAACACTTGCTGTCCCAGCCACGTATTCAATACTTCGCTGTTCTCTGGAGAATATATATTCCCCGTGTGGTCTCTCTGTTTTACAACAATCAATTCTGAATAAACAGAAAAAAAGAAAGGTGCCTCACACAATGCACGACTGGGGCTACACCCCAGCCACACTGTTCCAGCTGATTGCCTCCTTCTGTTGTATGCCAGGGTACCGGGACTGGTATTTTGTGGAGTTTAATTCCCAGGGCCACTTGCCCAACTATAGCCAAGCTGCAGAGCAGAGAGGAAGACAACAGCAAGGAGGGGACGGGGCTAGGTTGGGTTTATCAGACCAACACAGAATATGGGGGGTCTGGGCTGTCAGAGAGCTGTGTCACTGTCAAAGAAAGAGGCGCCTGGGAGATGCATTTGCTTCTGGCCCCCACGGAGCACCAAATTCAGCAGGAACCGAGACCTCCTGCCACAGGCAGAAGCAGCATCTTCAGCTTCCCGCCAAGTTTCCATTGGCACACTTAATAGCTAACTGGGGAAAGAAAAATACAACCTACCCCTCCTTTGTTGAAAGATTGCCAGTCCTGGAATAAGGAAGATGGTAGGTTAAGACTGAGAATTGGATGGGAATTCACATAGAGAAGAGATCTCAGAAGGACAAATATTCCTTCTACGCATGTGCCCTTTTCTCCTTACATTAAAGTGTTGCAGTGTGTCACTGCAGAAAAGACTCAGGAAAAGGAAGAGGTTACCTTTATATCTTCCTAATTCCCTCACTCCATCGAAAGCTTTATCTATGACAGCCCCTCTATTTGTCCCAGTTTTTCTCTTTGAAACTCTAGTCCCAGGCCAGTCACCTCTATTGATTCAGGTTGTAGATGAGCGCAGTCTGCTTCTCTCTTTGGGCAGCAACCTACTGTACTGCTGGAATGAAAAATCAACAGAGCAGCTTCCCATTGCTGATGGTGAGTGCAGGATACGGCAAGCAGGGCTGCGGACACCCTGGGAGGCTCAGGGRGAATGAGTGTGCGGGATGTCCACATACACGTGGCATGTGTGTGTGCACGCACCTGCTGGGGGCTGGGGGACTGTCGGGGAACTTGTCAGCATTGATAAATGCCATAAACTTAAATACTAGGGGAGACCCACCCCAGAAAAAAAAAACCAGACTCTTCTCTAAAGCCATTCCCTACCCATACCTCAAGACCCTTTACAATAATCACATGGAGAACCAGAGAGAGGAGCAAATCTGCAGGAAGCATGTTCAAAACATGCTTCCACTGTAACCCCACATGTAACACAGTTCTCTCAAAGTGATTCAGGTGAGAGAAGGCATATTATTTACAGTGCTTCAACACACCCAGATTACTATGATAGTTCTGGGTTAAGGATCACTATGCACGCAGCCAGGGCAGTAGATCTGAAGAGGCAATAATATACAGCAGGGCAAGTTGAGTGCTCGTGAGCTGAATAGGTGCTCTAGGACTTTTAGCTTCTTACCCCTTTTCACCTGTGTCTGGCCATGCCCTCAAATGTTTCAGAATTTGGACAACTGTCCATGGATCAGTTCACAGAGCAGACAAAATTAACATTCATCATGAGATGAACATCCAGAAGGATGAATAAGAGTGAACAGCTAGTAGTTGAAAAATGATTAATGTTTCCCAGTCCACAGATAAAAATATCTTAGGGATGTTCTTTCTTCTTTATCACAGCGCCTGATGACTCTTCTCTGTGCAGACAGGCTGCAGTACAAGGGGAACTGATAAGCACATTATTTCATGATTAAAAAAAAAAACCAAGGAAAATGTGACACTTCATTTGTTGCACAACAAGAATGTGATTCTCCACCAGCTTGCATTTTAAAAAATGATTTGCATCTGTGGGAGAGGGTGAAATAACCCTGTGCGGATCAGGTGGTGTTAAGCAGCACTKTGCAGTGGTGCATAACAGGAAAGATTGTCTTGAGGGTAAAGTACTAGCCATGGAGTTTAGAGATGTGGGTTCTGTTTTAATGCAGTCTTGGCATCTAATTTTTCTGTCCCTCCCTTTCCTGCCTATAAAATGAGGATTATGTTATTTTTTTTCCAGTGTTGTGCCTTCACATAGATACTTCACTATAGATACTTCCAAACAGCAGCTATTTCTTGGTTATCTTTTGTAATGTCCAGGGCAATAAGGACCCAATTTTGCTGTGCAGTCATGACAAGGAATTGTTCGTGGAAGAAATGCCTAGGACAGTGCTTACTTTATTAAAACTCTCTTTACCACACTTCTGTTCTACTTGATAATAATGAATGTTGTGGGATATAAAAGTGTGGTCAGAAATGCAGAGAGGGAAGTCACCTCCCTCGGCACTGCAGAGTTTTTTTGCTGTTGTAACATGGGGCAGGTTGCTGTATGGGTTCAGGTCCAAAATGATGCCATGAGTTTATGCAGCAGCTTTCCTCTGTAACTCACAGACTTTGTCAATGATCCTTGTGACAGCAAGGGCAGAGGGGTGAGGAAGAACATACTACCCAGTTTACTTCTAGCCTGGAGCTTAGCCTGAAAAATCCTCTAAGGGAAGCTGAAATACTATACTGGTTGCTGACATAGAACAAAACCTCCCCTTGCTCCCTTTCCTAGCATGAGAACAACCTACAAGTGCACAGCATTTCCTGGTATAATGCCTCAGGTCACTTTCTGGGGGGAGGATAGGAGGGACAGTTCAATTGCAGGGTCCTCCAAAAAATCCTAGATAGATGTCCAGCAAGGTCCTAGGTAATTTCATCCTCCGGGAGCCCATGATGCTTGGCTCTGTATGTGCCTGGGGAAAGACTCCTTTCCAAGTCCTCTGCTCTCCCAGTCTCAGTGGGAGGGTGATCCACACACCGGGTTTTGTGAGCAGAGAGGTTCAGTACAAGGGATCGCATATGACTCCTTGAGTTCCCTGTATCATGGATGCCTGATGAGACGGTGCCCAGAGAGACCATTTGAATCCTTAGCTGACTTACTTTCATCCTCTACATTCTGCAATTCTTTCCCTGCACAGCTTTCTTGACCTGCAAATACCCACAGCCCTTAGCCTGTTACGCTATACCTGGGCTGTGTACTCCAGTCCTTGTGGTGGGGTGTGCACCYCTTTGGTACCCACAGTGGGTATCAGGATGAGACCCAGCTGAGTGCCCACCTCTCCTCCCCCTGCACTGCCTGGTTTCCAGCAGAAAGGACAGCTGCTGCCTGCAGCTTTCAGTTGCTCCTTTAGTTCAAGCAGCTGCATTCATGGCCTGCTGATATTGCCGTGATTATACCTGTCAGCAGAGGGTATTCTCAGATGGTACCTAGGTCAAGGGAAAGCAGAAAATCGGTGTGAGCTTGTGTGTAGCTGCCATAATATGCTGCCTGCCGTGTGTGTGCTTTGCTGCTTCTCTTCCTAACTCCACGCAGAAATCATTTATTAAAATCCACTACTCGGAGCTTCTAGCTACCTATGCAACAGGAAGGCCAGTCTGGTTTCCATTTGGTTGCCTGGGCGCTTATGTGATGTCCACATGGAATTATTTGCTTTTCCAGTTGACTCCTACTAGCCTAAAAGATGAAGCACCAGGATCCACATTCAAAGAAAAGTACTGTAGGTGCAAAACTCTGAATTCAGAGAAGAGGTACTGAGATGAGGTAGCCTGTGTGATTCTAATACTTCTGTCTTGCATACAATAATGCAATTTTTAATTATACGATTACAACCTTTTTTTTTTTCCCAAACTGGACTCTTGCCTCATTAAATGCACAGACTGGACCTGCTGCTGGTATAGTAAATATTTCTAGAATCCTTGCTTTAGCTGTTTAGTTGTTTCAGAAATATGGAGGGTAGGAAAGGAGAGGGAGTGGATGTGGCAGTGTCCACCTGGCCCCAAATCCTATCTCCAGCAGTAGTCACAAGCGAATGCCTACAGAGGAGAAGAAACAGGGCAAACACATACCACACTTCCTTCTCGTCCTCTCCAAGCCTTCAACAGTTTTCAGCTCAGAGACTTCCTGGTCTAGAAATCTTTGTATTTGGTAACTCAATGGATTTCTCTTCAACAAATTCATCCGACCTCCACTGGAGGCCATACAAGTTTTTTGTGTCTTCAGCACTCTGTTTCACAGCTTAATTAAATGTTTCCTGAAAAATATCCTCCTTTAGGTTGTTTCGAGCTGCCACTTCCTAGATCTTTTAATGTCCCTAATTCTTGTATTGGAAAAAACATGAACAATCTGCTCCTACCAGCCTTTCTGTGCCACTTGTGATTTAACAGATCTCTGTTGTACCTCCCAACAGCTATTTCCCCCTCAGCTTCCTTTTAAAAAAAAACTCCTCACTTTTAACGAGCTCCCTTCTTGACATTGAATGCAATTGCACACAATTTGGTTGCTCCCGCAAGGATCTGAATGTATTATAGTAGCTACTGCCCAGCAATGTTTTGACAGTGGCATTTTGAACCAGGTCCTATATGCTACTTAGTCAAGTCAAGTCAGGGGATGCTTTTCTCCTCACGGGCCCCTGCGCCAGCTGCTCCATGGAGAGTCGTTGACTACCTGAAAGACTCGCCTTGGCCCCACGCTCTGATGTGACAGACACTCTACCATGGGGTAGCCTCGCATTACTGCCCTGTGCTCTGCCTTCGCAGCATCTTTGATCACTGCCAGCACCTTGGCTGGGCAGTCAGTGATACAGGAAATAGAAAAAACATATTTTTCTTATTCCAGCTGGAATTTTGGTCCATAGGTTTGAAATCTAGACTAACATGTTAATTTGTTATAGTGATTTTTATCCTGAACTTTATTCAATTTGATACAATTATTCCATCACTAACACTGTCTACTTTTCTTTCCTCTATAGTCTGTACCTTAGTATTTCATGGTCACCCTGAAGCATTGTCCTCAAGGGTAGGAGAACTAAATTCTTGGATTCTATGATTCTAACACCACTAAGCAAGAAGTGACACTAAGCAACTAATTTTGGTTTGTTTTTTTTTTTAGAGCTGGACACAAAGTGTCTCTGGAATAGGAGTAACTTTAAATTAAGTATTTATTTATCCCATTAAGTATTTACTTTGTGACAAATATGGGCCTTGACAATTGGACATTATAGCAAATAAATATTGATTTTAATGATAAAAGGTAACAGATTGTTGACGTAAAGAATAAATTAAAATATTTATAGTAGCAAGTATTTTTATGTCTAAAGAGTCTACAAAGAGATGTAAAACTTTTAACAGCTATGCGCAGAAGATGTAGTGAACACCCCGGTGTCACTGTTCTATCTCAGAAGAAAAAAACATTTGCTTAAATGCATTGGAGGAGGGTGGTTTATGTTCTATGTTATCTGTGGTCTATCTGGATTTATTTTTTGACTCAGAGAGTGACATACGTGTTTCAGATATAACTTTTTTATATTATTTATAGGAAAAAAAGTTCTCTTTATTACTCTAAGCTCACTGAAGATACTCAATTACATACTACAGCAAAGTGTAACTATTTTGGTGAAAATAAATACATACAACCGACAATTTTTGTTTTGGCTAATTCTGATAATTTTTTCCCTGGGCTTGGCCTGGAAGGGACCTGCCCCTAGCCAGGGGACAGGCTGGGCCAGTCAGACACTGAACAATGAACAATGTCTCTATTGCTAACCTTGGCATGGCTGAGGTCCTCTGTAAATATAACTCTATGTGCTAACTATATTCTTTGTTATCAGCTCTCTTTTGGTTCATTTATCTGTTAGTATAWATCTTTTTGAGCACAACACTGGCCTCTGTTTCTTAGCAGCCTTCAGTGTTGAGAAACTTTTATCTGTACTTTTTCCCATCTGGATTTGATGTCACCTCCCAAAGCATCATTCAGCCACTGCGTGTGCCATCCTGTGGGTTCTCCCTTGTTTAATCCCTACAGCAGAAGACTTTAAGCCTACAGCACAGCTATTTTAAGTCCTTGGGCAGTCACAGCGAAATATATGCCATGCATCTCTCATCTTTCTATCCATCCTGAGTTTCGTACTGTGTACTCCACTCATACTTCCCTCCAGTTTGATCTTTAGCATAAAACTTGTAAAATTCTGCAGAAATTGGATGCCTCCCACCCTGTCTCCTCAGTGACTGCAGCCATTACCTTCCTCTCTTGGCCATGCTCATGAGATCACATACCTCCTGTAGCATTAGGATAACCCAACGCTTCCAGACAGACTGAACAAGCTTTCAGTACTGCTGCCCATCATCAAACACAGTGTCAGTCTCCTCATCATTGCTTCGTGTGGAGCAGCAAGAAGAAAAGATGCAGAAAATCCCTCCAAGTAGTTTTACTGAAGGCTTCAAAGATGAATTGATGCTAGCACGTCAGAAAGCAGCAGGTCCTCCAATACCGTTTTCAGAGCACATGCTCTGAGGCTTGAGTGCACATTAGAACACTGTGAAGATGAAAGTTAAGGGAAATAATACACAGAGAAAACTATTTTCTCTCTTGTGCGGCACAAACCTTCCATCCTATTTTAGGAGAAAACATACACGGTATTTCCTAATATTACTTTATTTAAGCTGCTAAGGAAATAACTGTCTGGAAATATCAATATTTATCACTAATAAATTTTCCACCACACTTTTTATTCACTCCAGTAAGGGTGAACTGTAAGATTTCCTTCCCCATGATAACGTTTATCATATCTTTAAATTTCATGTCAGTACATGAGAAAATGCCAGAAAACTCTTCAAGACAGTTGTCATTCCATGTCGATCTGATGCATATTTCTTAGCACATTCACTATCATATTTACATGTGTTCTGTTCATTTAACTCAGGTTCTGACTGAAAAAAGGTGAGGAAAATCTGGATTACTTCCACTGACTCAGGTGGAGCTATTACAGATTCAAAATAGTGCAGTCTGGAGATTTCTTTCTTGTCTTGTGATCTACATGTGCAATCTGTTATTATAATCTAATGTGAATCTTTAATTGAACCATTTATACAATATTGTTATTTGGCATTAATCCTGTAATGGCTTAACTGGGCCTTCATATATGCATTGCTACTGATACTTATTTTTCTCTAACCTATCTCCTTCAGCAACTTGTGAATATAAAACATACAGGGAAATGTGGTATCTATTATTAAAGAAGCAGATGATTGTTACTTTTCTTCTAAATTAGTTTATATGTAACCTTATTTCTTATTCTTCTACTTCAGATATCTTAAAATGTTTTACAGACAAATGTAATGGAAATAAAATGCATATCTAAAAGACATTTAATATTGGCCTAAACATATTTATGAATGTGGCTATGAAAACAAATGTGTATAGATGGACAGAATATATAAATATATTCTAGCAAGACAGGGTGATAGAAGAATCAACTGAATAAATTATACCACATATTTTAGTCCTCCACAAATAGCACATTATGCAAGAAACGTCTTGCATAGCTTCTTCCCCCTGAGAGGAATATGAAGAAAGAAAATGTAGGTTGAGCCTTGATGCTTTAAAGAAAACCGATTTGGTCATTTCTCTGCTGTRTATGAAGTTTGTTAAGTGTGATGCTGAAGATGCCATTTTTGTTTTAGTGTCCTTCAGTTACAAGGGAAAGAAGTCACAGTACACAGAGCCAGGAAAAATGAAGCAAAACAGAAATTTATCAGCTACCTTGTGACAATCAAGATGGAACAGATGACAACTTAGTGCCATACATAGTACTAATGAGTTAGGTGAAATAACTCCTGAATTACAAAAAGAAAAGCTGCTTATTGTCTCAGAATAAAAATACAACATGATGGGGCAGTAAGTCTTCCAGATGTAAGAAGTTTCATTTATTCACTTCAGCTCCACAAGAGATACCTGCAGGTTTTTGCCATGGCAAGTGGTCTTTACGTATCTTGTACCAGCTTGCACTTCTCACAGCAGAGGAACCACAGCTGTTTTCAGCCACTGTAGGTGAGGGAGCAGGTTATCTTTTCCCATTATCACATCCTTCTGTGCTGAGCTGCAACTTACATTGAGATAATTATGTTACAGATGAGGTCCCAAATGCAGGAGAAACACTTTATCTCCAGAATTTAAAAAGTGATTGGAAAAATCAAGTTACTGGAGAGAAAAACATGATAGATTATCATATTTGGAAAGAGATGGCGATATTTTTGGAGTACATGGTTAATGACAACAGATAACAGCCTGGGAGGTTGCTGACAAATGTAAGTCAGGAAGGGGATAGAGGGAACTGTCAGAAAATAATTCTGAAATAACAAATACATTTGGGGACATTTTCATTTCCAAAGCCTGCCTTGCAAGTGGGGGCTGTGTTTGCTTCCACCACACTTATATCTGCTCGTCTGACAGAATGCTCTCTGGGAACACAGCAAGGTCAGCAAGAGCAGGATCGCGTTGCATGCCTGACCGGTATCGGCATAGGTTGCAGAACCAAAGCATGGTGGCTAGCTCAAAGATGGCTGTCAACAAGAGACCACAGAGACAAAAGCTCCTGGGAGAAGAACAGACCAAAGTGTGAAGAGTGACACTGAAGTAAAAGCGCCCAGGACTGGGTAACAAGGTTTAAAACACTGAAGAGTCTTTCACTCTACATTTACTGCCTTGGTAAGGTGCTTTGAGGTTAAATTGTTTGTGGTAAATTTCTAGTAGGTGCCTCAAATGAAACAGGATTAGCAGAGAAATCAAATCATATTCCTCTGACATAAAAAACTTGTGCTAGTGAAATTTCATTGACTACCAATGAAAGTACCATTGGTTTACTCTCCTGAAGTGGTTTGTATTTTACAGTTCTTGCTCTACTTTGTGCAACTCCACCAAGTAACTTAGGCCCTAACTGGTGAATCAGAACCCTCATCATTACAAAAATATTGAGTTCTGACCCAAGCATAAATAGCCAAGAGTCATATTCCTTGAAAGCTAGACCAAAGATGTGAAAAGAGATGGAGGAATATAGAAAAGCTGCTATAGACTTGCTCAGGCAATGACTCAAGAACGACCTTGACTAGGGCGGTCTTCTAATCTTCTAAGCCACAGTACAAAACAGTGCCCTTTTCAGCACATACACTGAGTACAGCATGTAAGGACTTTACCAACAAGACAAAGATTTCAAATAAAGTCAGTGTGTTTAGACTAAGTTGATATTCTTTTACAGTTTCATTGAACAATATCAGCTAGATTAGGAAATGTCATTAATTGTATCTCTAACTGCATTGGGAAGCCTAAACCTAAGTCTGCAAAACAGGGTCATCAGGCACTGTTTTCCTCAACAGTCTTATTTTAAATTGTTATAAAGCAGGATAACTCATCATAACGAATCAGGAGGTAACTCTCATCAAGAGCTTGCCTTTGAAAAATGCTAGAGAAAAAGAAACAGGGAAGAGTAGAAGTGGAACAGAAAAGGAAGGAAAAGGAGTAGAAAGAATTAGCAAAACGGTGAAAGACTGAACAAGCAGTAAAAATAACAAGGAGCATTCAGAAATAATGGCAATGGGTGTAAGATTAGGAAGACTAAAGTTTAGGTGTAGTGAGCAAGAAAAAGGGAAAGAAGAGAGAACAACCCAGTGAGCGGTGCCTCTGTACTTTCTGAAGAACAGCAYGGCTCCACTGAAGAGCCTTATGAAGTTTTCACAAAGTATAAAAATAATTATTTTATTATAGTGTGGCTTACAGACAGCCAGAAATAAACTGTCCAAACCTCACTGGAGAAAGAATTTCCCACAATCAAATGTAAAAACAGCTTTGGGTTCTGAAAGAGTTTTTGTTCCTATTTATTGAAAAGACAGAGATCAGATGAGTGTTAAAGGGAACTGAGACAATAACAGTAGAAACGAGCTGCCCCTCAGCCAGCCTGTACTGCATAGCTGATACTGGCCACATGAAGCAAGACTGTGAATCAGAAGAACATGAAATGATGTGACATTTGACACCTGGCAAGCTGCAAGGAAGAATCCTAGAGGACTTACGTATTCATCACCTATTCATGATACCCTGCCTACTGAAAACCATCCATAACTTGGAAGTTTCAGCATGAGTTTCAGGTATACTGGGATTTACTGCAAGGTAACTAGCAGTCATCATGCTGAGCCTCTCCTGAGGAAAAGGAAAAGGTAAGATTATGGGATTACATTTCAGAATATTTTAACACTGTCCCACGGTATCCGGTTAGCTGAGATGCCAATGTCATTAAACATGGGTGGTAAATATTTAAATTATTATTTATAAATGATATTCAGAATGAAACATTTCCTGCCTATTTGCAAAACATAGTTTAGGATACAAAAATGACTGACACATAGCTCCCGCCAATTTTTATGCATGTACTTAGCTTTAAACATGGGAGAAGTTCCATGGATCTTGAGAGAACCACTGGATCCCCCAGATTATAAAAGTTAAGGAAAATATATAAGAAATGGAAACAGTCACAGGACTGGAATCTGCATGTTTTGCACAGGATTGGAATCTGCAAACTTTTACTTTGCAATTTTATTTTAAAGGTATTTGTATTTACAGTGTGTATTTCAGTATTTATGCAGCTCCATTGCTATCCTTGCTGTGTTGCAACTTTGATTCATTGTTAGGTTGATGCATATGTATTAGTACTGTAGATGAAAGTAGAATTTCTGTTTTTTTCCTTTCTAACTGGGACTTTTTTTCTGATGTTTCAACTTCTTTCCTTCTTGTTAGGTAGCTGTTCACATACTTTTCTCTGTATGCAGAGAAACTGCTCTGAAGTCTCTGAGCCTTGTGCAAATATAGAGGCCTACGCATACAAAGCAGTATGCAGAATGAAGAATGTAACTCGTATGAACTTTYTCATTCTTTTGTCAGTAAACAACTTTGAATTAGCTCTTATCAGATAACTGAAATTAACTGTTTATACACTGCCAGGCCCTGATACTGCAGACTTTATACGCATTCTTAATGTTAGCAAGGTGAGCAGTCACATTGTCTTCAGTGGAGTCATTCACATGCTTAAATGTACCCAAAGATCATTTCAGGAATAAAGCTCTATTTGCAGAAACTCAGGTAGCTAATAAGATCAGAAGCTACAGTATGTCTGCCTGCACTGCTGTCTGCAGTGAACTTCCTGGTCAATACATTTTTAATTCAACTTGGTAGGCAGAGACAGAATTTACCAGTAAGTCTTACGTACTTGCACTGCTCTGTCTAGAGTGAGTGATGCTGGTACTGCCAGCAGAGCAGCAAAGTTTAAGAAACATAACCACAGGAATAATAAACTTGGTATTCCTTTAGTCTACTGCTTTTGTCTTCTTTTGAGCCTTTGAGTTCGTGCCATCAAGCTTGTCTTTATACAGGCTAGAGTCTTAAAAGCAGACAACTGGGATTCTTGGGTAATCAGATTTGGAGCTTTAAGGAATCCACTGAAGGCTAAAACCAAAGAGCAAGAGTTGGCAATAATCCATCATATAGTAACAGAAAACTGCCAAGGATAACAGCATCTACCCAGTCCTTTACATTAATTTTTTTTTCTTAGGTTCTGAGCAAAGATAGATTGATTATTGTTTCATGTCACAACTCTCTTTCCAGYATAAAGATTGAAGGTCTTCCTCTCTTCATCAGCTGAGGACATTGCTATTAGGTTAGGCTGTGATAACTCTAAAAACTATGTTGCCACCACAGCTGAACAGACCAACCAATGCGGTCCTCTTTCTGCTTTACCTTTCTCTTGCCCCTCTGCCGTTGTACCAGGATTCATCACTTCACTAAGATGCTACAACTGCTGATCCAGCAGAAAATTATTCCTTTTTTTCAGCACGTGATTTTTTTCATTGTTGGACTAATGAGTTGAATTGAGTTGAGTGGCTTTACACAAGTACCAGCACATCGTGTGCAAGCAGACACGCAGAGGGAACCGGGGGCTGAGGCCATGCATGATACTGTCCTGGTTTCGGCTGGGATAGAGTTAATTTTCTTCCTAGTAGCTGGTATAGTGCTGTGTTTTGGATTTAGTATGAGAAGAATGTTGATAACACACTGGTGTTTTAGTTGTTGCTAAGTAGTGTTTACACTAATCAAGGACTTTTCAGCTTCCCATGCTCTGCCAGGTGCACAAGGAGCTGGGAGGGAGCATAGCCAGGACAGCTAACCCAACTGGCCAATGGGGTATTCCATACCATATGACRYCATGCTCAKYATATAAACTAGGAGGCGTGGTCCAGGAAGGAGGGATTGCTGCTCAGGGACTGGCTGGGCATCAGTCAGCGGGTGGTGTGCAAYTGCATCGTGCATCACTTGCTTTGTATATTCTATTATTATTATTATTATTAYTACTACTACTACTACTATTTTACTTTATTTTATTTCAATTATTAAACTGTTTTTATCTCAAACCATGAGTTTTCTCACTTTTACCCTCCCGATTCTCTCCCCCATCCCACCAGAGGGGGGGAGTGAGTGAGCGGCTGTGTGGTGTTTAGTTGCTGGCTGGGGTTAAACCAYGACAGCATGGCAGTGGGGAGCCATTGGCTTGACTTGAGCTGTAACTTCTGGCTTCTCTGGTCAGGTGAAATTTCACAGCAGTTAAAGCTGATCTTACTCGGGGCCTCGTCCTGCCGCAGCGCCAGCTACGCCTTCCTGTCCTCCTTGAGCTGGTGTCGGTGTTTGTGCAGATACACAGTGAGCCAAGTAAGTCAGGCAACTGATACCGCTGAAAACCTACCTCGAACAATCAAAGTAGTATGTTAGTTTTCAGCCAAATCAGCATCTATAACCAGCTGACTGCCCTCTTGCAGAAGAACTAATGATACTTAAAAGGAGGGAAGTGGAATATATAGGCAAGAGAGAGGAGGAAGACAGGAGTAGATCACAGCAGCCTGGAATCAGGTTAAACTGCCATAGAGGCAGAGATCTTCAGTGCTGTCTTATTCCTTTGGATGTCAGGGAATGGGGCAAGAAAAACAGAAACTATTTCAGTTGTAAGCCTTTTGCATTTCTTTGTGCAAATGACTTTTGGAAAGCATTCATAATTAGTGAACAGAATTTCTTCACACAAGTAAGACAGCTATCTGTTTAATGAGTGTAATTTTTATTTTTCTTTCACTCTCCCCACCTTTATSCCTCTTCCCACTCTCAAAGGTGCTTTGCTTCTTAACTGCAGTTTCACAAAAATTAAATGCTAAGTCCCTCTTTTGAATCTTAAGCACCCCAGTTAAAATTTGCTAAATCCTGGAAATAATCTATTGCACAAGCTCTGGGCCGGCTGGCTCTTCTCAGTAGTCTAGGAGGTGGAAGTGGTACGACAGCATCTCTTCCACTTCTCTCTGACGAGACTGCTGCCTTGTGCAAGCCTCCCCTCCTGCCCTCTGTTTGAAACGGGGGATAATTTCCACACCATGCCAGCTTCCCTGCTGTAGTAGTAATTCTTGTGATACAGCCAACCACGTTGCTGTCATTGTCATGGCCGCCTCAGTCTCCATCCCTGACGGGTTTAGTTTTCTGGTCTCTCTTTGAGTAACTTATTTAAAACCCCATTTAACTTTTTCCAAACAGCGTCTCCCTGACCCAGCCACCGTGCCACTCGCAGTGTGTTTCACAGGGTGAGCCTCCGCACACCTACCCCCACCCAAAAGCCAGCCAGCAGCCACCACAGCACAGCACAAGGCCTCGAGTCTCCCTCCCGACAGCACGCAGCAGGGCAGGCAGTCTGCCCCTCCCGAGGCCGCCGCTCCAGAAGAGGGATGACCCGTCCCCGGCGCTGCCCGTGCGGCAGCTGAGGCAGGCAGCAGGTCTGCCCCGCGCACCCACACACCACACAGGGGGATACAGAGGGGCGGCATCCCGGGCCGCCTGTTTCCCGTGAGCGGGTAGCAGGTACGCCGCACGGCCTGGCGGCGGCTGGGCCCCCCGTAGGCGCTGGCGGCCGTTACGCACCCGCCCCGGCCCTGACTGACTGTGGCGCGGCGCGGCGCGTCCCGGCACGGACTGACTGACTGACTGACTGACAGGCCGGGCCGGGCCGCGCCACACCGCTGAGGCCGCGTAACCGCCACCACCCCCCCCGCGCGCGCCCTCACGGGGCGGTGGCACGCGATGAGCGGGCGCGCCCAACACGTGCAGGGATGAGAGGTGAGGGGCAGCGGGAGGCTCCACCCACTCCGCGGGAGGGGAAGGGGCGCATCATGTGAGCGCCGCGCCCGCACATGAGGGCGGTCACATGACCGGGGCATGGGCGGAGGGGGTCACATGACGTGCCGCTGGTCGCCGGCGCCGCCTGACGTCCCGGGGCAGCCGCGTCGGCCCGGCCCGGCCCGGCCCATGGCACCCACGGCGCCCACCGCCCCCCGCATGGCGCCGCCCCGGCCCCGCGCCGCCGCGCTCGCCCCGCTCCTCCTCGTCCTCCTGTCGCTGCCCCTCGGGCCGGAGGGAGGCAGCGGGGCCGCCGCGGCCCTGAGCGACGCCTACGGGGACCTGTGCAGGTGGGCTGCGGGGGGCGGCCGGCGGGCCCGGCCCGGCGGGGCGGAACGCGCGGCGGCTGGAGAGGGCCTACGCGCGGGGAAGGGCTGTAACCGGCGGAGTGCGGGGCGAGGGGGGTCTCCCGGTGCCTGTGCTCGCTCCTGCCTTCCGCGGGACCGCGTGTGAACGAGCGGGCAGTGTGGGAGCTCGGCCCGGGGGCTCGGCGGGGCGGGCCCCGTCCCCGGGGCGGCCCGAGCAGGGCTTTCGGTCGCCCGTTCCTGTGAGGGTCAGGCCGGGGAGCGCTGGGGGAAGCGCCGGCTGCGGCTGGGCGTGCAGGTGTTGCCAGGCAGAAGACCAAGCGTGGTCTGTGGCGAATGCGCCGCGGTGCTGGGAGGTTAGTGAAGCTGCGTGAGTCTCTTCAGAGGGTGGGCTGAGGGGTGTCCGCTGGCTGGCGGTGTGGAGCAGTCCCCTGCGGGACCTCATCGTGTGACTGTGGATACGAGAAGTTTGCAGGTGGGAAGGTGGGGGAGACTTGCGCTGTTCAAGTCGCCTGTGGTCAGGACTGCTGGTTTATGTCACTGTATCTGTTCAAGTGTGAAACAACCCGAAGTGGTTTGGAAGGGGCATCACGTGATAGTCTTCTTTTTATTAAGGGTATTGCCAGATTCCATTAAGTTACTTACTTACAGGGGAGTTAAGAAAGCCTTGAGAAATGAGAACTGCAATGTGGAAATGGCACTATTCTTCATGTTTTGGCATGTTCCTACTCTGAATTCAGCCATGAATTTAGTCTGGCAACAATATCTTGCTAGTCTTCATTTCTTTGTTATTTAGCCAGAATATGCAGTGGTACTTACAGGAATACATTATCTCAATTAACGGCACTGGGCAGGCACCAATGTAACACAGTGAATGTAGCACTGAGGGCAGAGGTTGGGTCACTGGAGGGAATGGGCTCTCCTCCTGGCGGAATCTGGGGTATGATACTGTTAAATGATGCAAAAGGGAAAAAGTAGGTTTGCTTGCAAGATTAACCCATGAGGGTGGCAAAAAATGGTTTTGTCAGATGACCACCCTAATTGTAGAATCGAGACAGAAATGAGAAACTATTTTGTGGCTTCTGGAGGGAATTTAACTCCTCTGACTCTAATGATTTTTAAAAAAAACCCTACCCTGAATGACTTGATTCTCACCCAGTTCCTATTTTGAGAATAGCGTTAAGTCCTATCAATGTCTGTCTTGGTTTTCTTGCGTGTCTGTGACTAGAGGAATATTTGAGAGTGCCATTGAGAGACATGCAGTCTCTTTTTGGATGCAAATTACTTAAGCTAGTTTCCTTTTGTTACTGGCAAGTAAAAAATAAATTGTGAATAGATAGCATAATCAGCAGTTTTCCTTTTAAGATGGACTGCTTCAAAAACACGTGCTTGCTGTTTGTTGTGCCACGGTGGGAAAAACTGCTTTGAAGGACTTATGCCTAGTAATCTAGAATGGGTAAAGGAAAAAACAAGAACTTGCAGTCTGACAGGTGGGAAGACCCCATGGAGATTGGTGGTGAAGTGTCATCTCGGGCACAGTTGCAGAAAAGCTACCAAGTGAGGGATGATGCAGTTAGGTAACGCAAACATACTACTGGCTGATGTCTCACCCAAAAGATACAACATGGGTGCACAGGACAAGTCCCTGACCAACCTATTTTTGCACTACCTTAAGACAGGGTTTTGATTTGTTTTACAACTGTTAAGAAAACAGTGTTCTGACTTTTGTGGCATAATAGGGCTGGTGAAGCTGCAGCAGCCTCTGTGTCTGGTGTGTGAATGTCAAAAGGTGGGCAAGGAAGCAAAATGTTGGGGATTAGAAGAGGCACTGGCTTTCCTTTAAACAAGAGTAGAGTGATACCCAGGTTAGGAAAGCTGTCTTGCAGTGAGGAGGAAAGGTGTTGAAACCGTTCTGTGCAAGAACTGCAGCATGGGGCTACTTAAACTTGAGTTAGTGGTTTTCATTGCTTGTTTCCTGTAGCCTTACTGCTGGTATGCTTGGACAGTCTGGGGAAAGAAGAGGAGCTTTCATTCTCTGAAACTGTCAAATGTCATGGCTTGTAGTGACTGGTTTCATCATGCTTTCTCCTTCGTTCTTGTGTGCTCCGACAGCTGACTGTGCTGTCGCGTGACTTGCAATTGGAATTCTCTTTTTATCTTCTGTGTAGAGGTGTCTCCAGGATTGCTGCAGTATGAGCACCCGGGAAAGAATGCAGGGAACTGGTTGGATATAGGAAGTTACTTCTTCCCCTTATATCTTTCATGTGACAACACAGGAGAAACAAATTCTGGACTTAGAGTTAATGTTGTGAACTGTTGTTTAAATCCATCTACTTTAAAAACAAAAGAAGGCTTGACAGTTTGGGTTCACCTTCCATGTAACATCGTGGAAGTTACTGTAAAACTTTCCTTCCCCTCTAAAAAAATTGCAGGAAATGTTTTGAGTGTGAAGGCAGAGCAGCAAATACAAACTGCCTCCTCTGCCTGCTATTTTGCCTGATAATCTACCCTGGATGAGACATGATTTGATGACAGGTAATGTTTTGGTCTACTGTGCAAGGATAGGAGTCAGTGCATAACTTCTATAACTTTTAGACTCCTGAGTGGAAGGAAAACTCCTTAAACTGCTGTACATCACAGGATTGCTATTATGCAGCATTTCCAATTTTGGGGTTGTAAGTCAAGTTTACTTTACATTTAATGTTGTAGTTTTTAATAACACAACTTCTACAGTTGACTGTATGCACAGTTTTGTTCATTCAAACACTGTCTTTTCAGCCTTTGTCATGAAACCACAACTGTGCTCTTGTGCGCTGCTGGAAACCCTGGGTTTAGCATTCAGCTTAGCCTCGGTGAAGAAGCTGAGTACAGAGAGGTGACCTTTAGGTGAACTTGCTCAGCTCTATTAAGTACTTTGACATATTTAAGTGGGAGATGTCATAAATAAGTCATTACTGGACTTATTTGCATATGTGCATGATTGCTTCACATGCCTGGGAAGCTGCCATTATAATGGCTTAAACGTGATTTCTCAGCGCATGAGCTTCCTATAGCTCTTGCGTACTTGAACTTCAAATTGCTCTCCCTTTTCTTACGCATTCTGTAAGATGATGTAGTAGATGTGGGTTACAGTGTAGCATGAAAGACCAAAGGTCTTTTGGGTGGAGAAAGCTGAACAGCTTGTGGTGTAACTGTAAGGCTATTACTCATGATGGATATGCAAGACAACTTGCCTGAAGACATGCACTGTGTGTGATGGTTGGAAAAAGTGACAGGTAAGCTAGAGCAGAGCTAAGCGTGAGTAGGGCATTAAAAAGCTCTTGAAGCACAGCAATAGCTTTGTACCTTGTGCCATTCAAGCTCTCATTTTCTGTAAGGAGAACTTGCTTGGACATAGAAGTTTCTTTACCATACATATTTGTGCTAAAATATCTAATAGTGATTTTTGTGGCAACTAATGGATCTGAGCTGCCAGCTTCAAATTTGAAGTGGTCATCCTGGAAATCGTTCCCAAGCTTGTCTACCTATGATCATGCTGGTTGAACCTGCTCATACAGACCTTCAGGTATTAGTTTCATCTCTGCAGTGTTCTGATAGCTGAGGAGCTGCTGGGCACAAAATTGTGTGGATGCATAATCACATACGGATCCACTTTCCAACTCTGGTTGTAGGTTGCCTTGTCTCTGTGCCGGGTCGTCTGTGTAACACCCCTTCAGCAAAATGAGCCACTTCAGTGCATTCCCCAGAGAGCAAATAGATGTTTCTTTGTAACTATGCTTTACAGCTGTTTGGAGCAGGGTGTACTCTTCTTCCTAGCTGTCATCCCTTGGGTAAGAGTTTGAGAACCAAAAACGTGAGCACGGTTATGAGAATGGTAGCAATAGTCTTTCTGGTGCTCTGTTGCATTTGAAGTGGTTCACTAGTGCTCAAACCTCAAAGTGGCTCGGGTGTGGGGATGCATGTGCTGTGACAGCTGTTAGCCACCTGCACCTCGTCTGACTTCCATGCCTGAGCTACTGATTCACAAGGTAAACCAGCCTTGCTAATGCTCATATCCCTTTTCCCTTTCTCATGTTATTTTTACCATGAGTTGCTTTGCTTTGTCAAAAAAATGCAGAGCTCTCTTTTGATTTTACTACTTGCTGAAAAGTAGTTTAATTTTCTTTTTCATGCTGTCACTTCATTGTCTTAAAAACAAAGCTAGGTAGCGGGAAAGGCTGACCTGCCAGCAAGGTTATTCCCAGTAACTTGTTTGGACCTTGCTTGCACAACTGCTTTTGACAGTGGCCTGGGTTGGCACTGCCTCCAGCAGGGGATCGCCCCTGCCTGCCTGCCCGCTGCCTCTGGTGCATGGCCAGAAACCACTGCGAGCCAGACCAGGAACTGGCCAGGCTCAGTCCCCTCTCCACACACATGCGCATGCACCTGTTGTTTTTGCTGAGTTAATTTTGAGAGAGGGCAGTCCTTGGGTCCAGCTTGTGTCAGATGCTGGGGCCAGCAACATGCCGGGGAGGAGAAGGGGAAGGGAGAGGAGGAGAGCCTGCACTGGGGGGTTCACGTGGGTGTATGTTTCAGGCCTCTAACTGTGGGATATAGTCCATGGTTGGGTTTATCTGGAAACAGGTGTCATGTTGTGATTTCAGCAAAAATAACTGTTTGACAGTTTTAATCAAGGCAGATGCCATGTTTGAGCCCAGGTCTTGAACTGCACCAGAAATGGCTGCTTGAATGGTGTCATCTGTGTGGTAGCAGCTGTATTGAGCCCCCTGGATAGAGGGTGCATCACATCCCACCCCATGACCAAGGCTGTTGCTTTTTAAAGCTGTTGGTATAACAGCTCCCTAAACTAGCTCAACTGCATTGAATCTGGGATAGCTTAGGCCCTTCAAACAAGATAACTTCGGCTGGCCCTGGCGAGGGGGTAATTACATGAGGCATCACCACTGGTGGAGGTGAGTGCAGAACAGCTGGAGGAAGCCRGTCCACGTGGCTCAGCCATGGTCAGGATGGGCGATGTGATTGCCAACAGATTGCTTCCATTACAGGATGCAGCAGAGAGGTCAGCTTGTATCTTATTGGAAAATAGAGCACATGCAACTTGAAACTATTCCCAGGCGCTGATTTAATGCCAGGAGTCTTACTTGTGAGAGAAATAATTCTTGCTTTTACTGTGAAAGCGTGTTTTGCATCTCTCTGAGAACAGCTGCTTAGGCTACATCCAGCCTGCTGTTACTCCCAGTGAATAAATCCTGCCCTGCTCCTCCCACCCATTTAAAAAAAAAAAAAAAAAGTCCCTTGAACGTCCTTGAAAGTAATACTACTTTGAAACTGCATTAGGTTTTCATTTTTGTGTGCCACTGAAGGTGTGGTTTGGAACATGATTAAATGTGGGATTTCTTATTTCCTTTCTGTGGATTGTTTTAGAGGACTCCTCAGCCTTCCGTGTCCAGGGGCCTGTGAAAGGGCGGAGGGAAGGGCTGGCTTCAGCGACTGCTTTGCTTCTGTGCTGTAAGCTGCTCATCTTGTTTCTCCTTTGCTTCTGGCACGTGGGTGAACTGACTTGAAGATGTTGATTTCCTCTGTTTCATAACATGGAACTGGGAAAGCAAAACCCTTAATCTCTCAGAGTGATAATTCTGTTGTGTGAAGGACTTAGATTCTCGTTCCATTCACAAACAGATTTTAACTTTCAAGTTCTTTAAAAAAAAAAAAAAAAAAAAACACCCACCCACACTGAAGAACACTCTAGCTTGATCAAAAACGTTGTGCCTTAGTATTATATGCTACCTTTTTGTTGTCTTCCAAAATCAGTCAAAAAAGAGTACTGGAGCCCTTGGGAATTTTTCAGTAAAATCCTAACTTTCTGGGGCTGCATTGTGAAGAAATTGTATTTTGATTGAAATGCATTTTCTCCTGGAGGTAAAACCAGCTTTAGTCTTAATCTCTTGCTGTTTTCAGAGCCCTTGAAGGTAGAGTCAGGTTCTTCTAACTTTTTTTGTGTGTGTTGTCAAGCTTTCTTCCATTGTTGAACTTTGGTTATCCTGTACTGTACCGTAATTCTCATCATCATCCTGCATTGGGATTGTCTTTATCCACTTCAGAAATGCGATAAACTAGCTCAGAGAACTAATCAGTACGATTGTAAAATGTCAGCTCTGCCTGCTTGTGAGGAGAGTATAATGGCAAGTATTTGTCTAGGATTGAGACACAGTCCTTGAATCCGATTAAAAAGTAATTTTATTGGTGTTTTGGGTATGACTCAGTACCTGGTAAGTTATTTTTTGAGCCTTATATTATTATATTTGAGCTTTTATATCTCAATATAATTAGGATATAAAGATTTTCTTTTTTTATCCGTTCGCAGAAAGAACTCTCTTGTAGTTGTCCCTAACTTGCTCCAGCCATTAGCAGACTGAAATTAATATGGCTGCTGTAGTACAGGGAAGCCAAGAACCCTGTAGTCAGTAATTAAATGGAAAAGTATGTGGTATCTTACTGCTGGCTCTTTGATTATAGATGGGATGCACTGGATTTGAGAGGAGTTCTTGGAGGATTCAAAATCCAGAGTAAAGTAGCTGAACTGCTGTTGCCCCTTCCTCACCCAAGGACTGGGCTTCAGAGTGGAACAAGAATGGGTTCTCCTCCTGGGGGGATCTGGGGTATGATAATGTCAAGTAGTGCAACACCTAACAGCTAGAGATTAAGGCAAACAAACCTTAAGGGTGAAGCTTCTTCACCTTATGGGTGAAGCTTCTGGTCAACTTCTAATTTCTTGATAGCTGAGAGGGGGAGTTGAGCTCCCTTGCTGGATTTGATACTAATGGTACCAGATGTCTGCTGGAAATGCAATACAGCAGAGAGAAAACAGTCTAGGAGGTTCCTGGAGTGTGTGGAAGATAACTTCCTGACACAGCTGGTGAGGGAGCCAACTAGGGAAGGCACCCTGCTGGACCTGTTGTTTGTGAACAGAGAAGGACTTGTGGGTGATGTGATGGTTGGAGGCTGTCTTGGGCATAGTGATCACAAAATGATAGAGTTCTCGATTCTTGGAGAAGTAAGGAGGGGGGTCAGCAGAACTGTTACCTTGGACTTCCGGAGGGCAGACTTTGACCTGTTTAGGAGACTGGTTGACAGAGGCTGGGAGGCTTGGGAGGCAGTCCTGAAGGGCAAAGGAGTCCAGGAAGGCTGGACATTCTCCAAGAAGGAAATCTTAAAGACGCAGGAGCAGGCCGTCCCCATGTGCTGAAAGATGAGCCGTCGGGGAAGAAGACCAGCCTGGCTGAGCAGAGAGCTTTGGCTGGAACTCAGGAAAAAGAAGGAGAGTTTATGACCTCTGGAAGAAGGGGCAGGCAACTCAGGAGGACTACAAGGATGTCGTGAGGTTATGCAGGGAGAAAATTAGAAGRGCCAAAGCCCAACTAGAACTTAATCTGGCTACTGCCTTAAAAGACAACAAAAAATGTTTCTATAAATACATTATCAACAAAAGGAGGGCTAAGGAGAAYCTCCATCCTTTATTGGATGTGGGGGGAAACATAGTGACAAAGGATGAGGAAAAGGCTGAGGTACTTAATGCCTCCTTTGCCTCAGTCTTTAATAGTAAGACCAGTTGTTCTCTGTCCCTGAGCTGCAAGMCAGGAATGGRGAGCAGAATGAAGCCCCCATAATCCAAGGCGAAATGGTTAGTGACCTGCTACACCACTTAGGCACACACACAGTCTATGGGGCTGGATGGGATCCACCCAAGGGTACTGAGGGAGCTGGTGGAAGTGCTCACCAAGCCACTTTCAATCCTTTTATCAGCAGTCCTGGCTAACCAGGGAGGTCCCAGTTGACTGGAAGTTKGCAAATGTGACACCCATTTGTAAGAAGGGCCAGAAGGAGGATCTGGGGAACTACAGGCCTGTCAGTCTGACCTTGGTGCAGGGGAAGGTTGTGGAGCAGATCATCTTGAGTGCCATCACGCAGCATGTACAGGACGACCAGGTGATCAGGCCCAGTCAGCATGGGTTTATGAAAGGCAGGTCCTGCTTGRCYAACCTGATCTCCTTCTAKGACMAGGTGACCYRCYKARTGSATGAGGGAAAGGCTGTGGATGTTGTCTACCTAGACTTTAGTAAAGCCTTTGACACTGTCTCCCACAGCATTTTCCTGGAGAAAATGGCTGCTCATGGCTTGGACGGGCGTAGTCTTCGCTGGGTAAAAAACTGGCTGGGTGGCTGGGCCCGGAGAGTTGTGGTGAATGGAGTTAAATCCAGTTGGCAGCCGCTCCCAAGTGGTGTTCCCCAGGGCTCAGTATTGGGGCCAGTTCTGTTTAATATTTTTATCAATGATCTGGACGAGGGGATCGAGTGCACCCTCAGTTAATTTACAGATGACACCAAGTTGGGCGGGAGTGTTGATCCGCTTGAGGGTAGGAAGGCTCTACAGAGGATCTGGACAGGCTGGATCGATGGGCTGAGGCCAATTGTATGAGGTTCAACAAGGCTMAGTGTTGGGTCCTGCACTTGGGTCACAACAACCCCATGCAACACTACAGGCTTGGGGAAGAGTGTCTGGAAAGCTGCCCGGTGGAAAAGGACCTGGGAGTGCTGGTGGACAGCCGGCTGAATATGAGCCAGCAGTGTGCCTGGGTGGCCAAGAAGGCCAACAGCATCCTGGCCTGTATCAGAAATAGTGTGGCCAGCAGGAGTAGGGAAGTGATTGCCCCCCTGTACTCGGCACGTCAAATACTGTGTTCCGTTTTGGGCCCCTCACTACAAGAAGGGCATTGAGGTGCTGGAGCGTGTCCAAAGAAGGGCAATGAAGCTGGTGAAGGGTCTGGAGTAAACAAGTCTTATGAGGAGTGGCTGAGGGAACTGGACTGTTTAGCCTGGAGAGGAGGAGGCTGAGGGGAGACCTTATTGTTCTCTACAACTCCCTGAAAGGAGGTTGTAGCGAGGTGGGTGTCGGTCTCTTCTCCCAAGTGACTAGTGATAGGATGAGAGGAAATGGCCTCAAGTTGTGCCAGGGGAGGTTTAGAYTGGCTATTAGGAAAAATTTCTTCACTGCAAGGGTTGTCAAGCATTGGAACAGGCTGCCCAGGGAAGTGGTTGAGTCACCATCCCTGGAGGTATTTAAAAGACGTGTAGATGTGGTGCTTAGGGACATGGTTTAGTGGTGGACTTGGCAGTGTTAGGTTAACGGTTGGACTCGATGATCTTAAAGGTCTTTTCCAACCTAAACGATTCTATGATTCTAATCTGTAGATTAAGACAAATGCTTCTATGGGTCAGATAGATGCATTAAACCCTGTGTGAGTTGTAAATAATGGGAATACCTAATAAGTCACTGTGCTGTCTTCAGTTTTCTGATGTGATGACTCTGTATTAAAACCTACTGAAGTTTCCACTTGGGATAGAAGGGAAGCTGGGAAATCTCTTCTGTTGTAAAAATCAATACCGTCCAGAGGATGCAGGCTGCTGCCAGTGCCAGAGGAGGTGTAGCTGAGCCAAGCTGACAGCAAATGTTTACTGAGCTGTGCCTTTTTAACAGAGCTTGGCCACAGCACCGTGCTAGTAAGCCAGGCTGTCCTGACTGCAGACTGACTGACCTGGGCCTGCCTCGAAACGGGGTGGTGCTGTGTCATGCAGCTGACCACATCTCACTGCAGTCTTAGCGCTTGCTATGAGGGAAACAAATCCTTGCTCTGAACTACACTGCATTTAATTTTTTTCTTCTGTTACTCTGATTTATTCCCCATTGTATTTAACCAGAGCTTCATGTTCCTTTATCAGTTTTTAGACAGCTGACTTTCTGATATGGCTGTAGCTAGCTAGTGTGATCTTTCACTGAGTCTCTTGTGGATAGCTCTGCTTGCTTTCCAGCTTCTGACATCACCCTTCAGAAACTGTCTTTTCAGTATTGAGATAGATATACATATAAAAAATGCATAAAGGTGCAGCTAGACCCTAATAAGCATTATTAGCATCTTTCAGTCTGAATGCTGTGAGAATCTCAACCCCAATTTTGACCCTGAAGGTAGGTGGCTTTGCTGCTAGCAGGTAGGATGTGGCTGGCTGTTCCATTCCACTTAAACTTAGCACTTCTGCCACTGTTACTGGGTATTGATAAAGTGCAGTAGTGTGCAGCCTGCCAAAGATGTTTGAGAAGTTTATCAAGCTCTGAAGGAAAAAGGTTCATCACCTGTAATATACCTAGTCAGAGTGGCCTTCACAGAGATTTGAGGGGGAAGAATGGGCAGTTAGGTGTTCAAGAAAGGGGAAAATGGATCTGATACATGTTCCTCAAGTGGTTAAATCTGTTTCTTGGCCCTGSCACAGTGACAATTATTTCTGGTATTTACGGATCTAGAACACGAATATGAAACTCAAGTTAGCGGTGCTCTTAGCTTTATAACTTGGTTATTTCAGGGACTGGTGTCTAGAGGATGGCAGTGCAGACAATATGAATACAAACTGACAGGCTTTTTTTTCTTTTCAGTTACACATGGGAAGCACTTGATGCAGACAAACATGTGCTTTATAAAATAAACCTCTGTTTTGGTGTTGAAGAGTGTGGAAGATCAAGTGCAGTCTGTGCATATGACATCAATAAGAAGACCTATGTGTCTGTAGGTAAGTAAAGAAGTGTCCTTCCTCATAAGTAGCTCASAGTCATGTTAATGGATGGTCTTAATAACTATTGCAAACTTTGACATGTTAGCAAAGATTTTTTTTCTTCTCAGAACAGCATAAAACTTTATTCTGTTGTAGAGTTACTGGGGAGATTTGGGAAAACATGATCTGATTGCAGATAATTACTTCACAGGACAGTGAAACTTATCTTATGGTCTAGCTAACTGTACTCTAGTGTGAAACTGCGCAAGGCTATCTCAAGTAGAAATAAGTGCATCTACCTGTGACAGAATATGCACTGTGCACAGCCTTGTTTGAAGTTTGATACTGAACACAGCATAAAGCTTGAGTTATAGCTCTAAACTATACCACAACCTAGCCTGATGTTACATCAGCTCTTTGTTTGGAGTCAGGTTACTCTCTGTAATGCAATCTTGGAGTATTGCTAAGCTTCTGGGCTGTCATCTTTAAGTTGTTACACACAGAAAGGAAGTCAATTACATGCAGTCCTCTGTTTTCAGTTACACTTGTCAAATCCGGTGGCTGCTTCAGTAGTTCACAGATGTCCTTGGTATTCTGAGGAGTGGTGGACTTCTGCATGCTGATCTAAATATGAAACTGGCATATTCCTATACACATGCTAGCACATGGTTTCATCAGTCAGAAGCAGCTGGTGCTCTGAACAGTATTTGTGTGCTTATTTTCATGGATGCATGTTGCTTTCAAGGTTGCTTCTGTGCTTCAGCTAATGAAATGATAATACATGAATACTGATGAAGAGGTTTTCTGATAGTTGACTGTTACTTGTAATAGAATAAAGCAATAGCTTTCTGAAGAGTAGTATCTCTTCATAGTGCCTCTTAGTCCTGCAGATCTGAAGTCTGAATCTAACATGCTTGCCAATCTTGCTTTCCATTGGCAGACAGCTCTTATGAGAAGCTGTGAGTCTTCAGTAAAAGTGTTTGAGCTTGAACTGCTGGAAGATGGTGAGGAGGAAGATGATTCTCGCCTGTATGCAGATGCACAGCAGCTAGTTAACCTCCATGCTCCCCACCTCCCTCCATTAACTGTAGAGATACTTTGGTTTCAGGCTGTGGTCAATTAGTGCTTTTCAAACAAACTACTAGTGTTGCGACTCAGGCTTATAAAATCATTGGGTGCATGAATAAAAGTATATCTCAGTTCATGGCTGCATGTGGGGTTTTTTTATGTAGCGCAGTATATCCAAGCTCCAGAGTTTTCTGGGATGACTGGTTAGGTGCATCTGAGTTCAAACTGCAATTGCATATAGTAGCATCTTCTGCTCTGAGGAGCGTGACATCTCAGTAGACCGCTTGACGCTGTTAATGTGTTTCATTCCTAAGATGTACAGCAAGAATTTTGTTTCCTGCTGATGTGGGTGTCAACTCATATGCGGTTGAGGCTTCAGTTGCCTGTAGATTACAAAAGGAAGCAGCATCTGGGCATCTGTTTTAACATGCTTTTTTGAGTGAGCCTGGAATGTGGCAGGTTGAGGAAGCTTGTTCTCTCCAGGGAAGTATGAGACCTAGAGACTTGTGTAGGTTTTGTTCCACGCTTCTTGTGGAAAGAGGAACGGAGAACAGAGCTGGGTGATGACCATGAGCAGTATCAAATATTCCACTGTATGCAAACCTTGAGTGTCTTACTGCCTGACTGCTGCTGGGTGGAAGAGGATTTGGCAACAATCATAACTTGGTCTTGCAGAGGCTGTTTGAACTGATTCTCGAGGGTTAAGCCACAAATCCTGTTCAAGTAAGATATGTTTTTAACCACCCTGCAATAAATTAAGAAATCAAGGCAGTGCAGTTAACATCGACATTGAATTTTGCTTTGTTTTATTGGTCAAATTGTCTAAGTTTTGTTCTTGTTCATGGTAAGTCTGAGGCTTATTAGTGACGCCTGCCATGCTTCATCATACTGCCTCTAGTTGCATTGGAGCTTCAGCACCATCATGCTGAGTTGAGATCATGCTAATGGATTATCAAGCCTCTTGTTTGTCAAAAAAAAAAAAAAAGTCACTCTTAATGAGAAAAGAGGAATCTCCTTAATCCACATCTAGGCAGGTGTAGAGTCCCACTGTAGATTCCAGTTACCTGGAAGATAAGCTGCATACCAGTCTTCAAACAATCCAGCTGATAGGAGATTACTTGTATGCCAAAGCTGAGCGCAGCTGAAGGGCTTTGGTTTGGGGGAAGAAGGGCAATTTGCCAGCTGATAAACTTTGCGAAGTTGTAAGATTTCTTCAAATATGGGCTTAATCAGGTCTCTTCTTCTTTCTTTCAGAAAGAAGCTTTCACTGCAAAGAATAGTTTTGCTTTTAAATATCAGCTATGCAAGAGGTAACAGCTATAGAGCCGGTTCTGTTTGTTGATCCCAGCTTTGATAGGGGGTAAGGCCATATGCTCTGTGACTGCAAACAGTCTGTATCCAAGGGAAGCCTTGTAGCTAACATTAACTGTGTGTCAGTGTGATGTACCAGTGTTGGTGTTGAGACCCCAAATGCCTCTCCTAGAAAACAAGCTCTTCAGCTTCATTGATTGACCTTAGAAGTTTTCAAGGTGTAGGCAAATGCTTAGTTCTTGAACGTCAGTGAGGATGGAAATGACGTGGTACTTATTTAACTTAGTGTGACATCCAGTGACTTGTGTGCCATTTAGCTGAACTACTACTAAAATTAAAAGCCCTCAGTGGTGAAACGTGCGCTTTGTCCAGCTGTAGTGGAAGGACTGGACATGAAATGATAGCTGCCACCTAAATGCCCCCTTCTTCTGGACAATTGATTGGATGTCTTCCATGATTGCCTTTCTCCTTCCAAACAGCTGAACAGATGAAGGAGTCAATGAGTAAAAGGTGTTGTGGACAGTGCCTTTGATACTGATTTAGCACAACTGTGTAATGTGAAGTATCTGGTGCTAATATTTGTGAGCTGTACTAGCTGATTTTAGTGTGTTACTTCGTGGAAGGAATGCATCTCTAAAGTTGTGAAGAAACGTGTGATCGTTGAAGAGAGAGCTTGATGTTATGGAAAAGGTGGTTGCAGAACTGGTGCTCTGGAAGGAAGCTCATGGGAAGCTGATGGTGTGAGGGGATGGTTCATGAGACTACCTGCTCTGTGAGCAGAGATGGGAGAGTCATGTGCCACTGAAGAGGTTCTTGCTAAAAGTTTTAGCAAGTTCCCAAACTAGTTTTAAGTGTGCAGGGGGGAGGAGAGCACGCATATTGGCCTGTAGTAAAAAAGATGTACTGGCTTAACATGATTTTTCTTGAATATCATTTTAACTGAGGAAATTGGAGTCAGCTCACATGGCCTTTAGAGCAATGTAGTGTGTTTTCAGAGTTGAGAGAAAACTAATGCTTACAGAACATTGAGGTAAGTCCTCAGATGGTGCTGCTATAAGTTCTCTGCTAAGTTGGGGCTTAAAACTGTGTACATTTATAAGCAGAGAGATTTTAATCATGTGTGCATATTGTTACTATACACAGCTCTTTTGACTAGAAAGTTGTGTTGGCTTCCTTCTGCTAATCTAGGGAAGAAAAGAGGACACTTTGCCAGCATCTTCTAAGCAATGATGTGATAAGTAGAAATCTTGCTCTCAAAGTAGCATGTAGCTTTTAGGTTCAAAAGGGCTGCATGGCACCTTTGTCAGCACCAGTGCTGGAAGTCTTAAAACCTGAAGACAAACCTTTTGATAACAAGAGTGCCAGGAAATATAAAAGGCATGAACCACAGACAGCTTCCAGGTGCCTGGAAAGTGGCACTGAGCCGCAGTGATGGTAACATGCTCCACTGTTGCAGGTTTTCAGCCTGTGCACATGCATGCATGTACAGGTTTAGTTTGCGCTGCCGTTCTGGGCTGGCACATCTTCACTCTTACCTTCCCTTGAGAAGGTGGAGGGTTATTGAACGGTCTGTAATACTTGTCACCATGGTTATACAGGGAGTGCTGTGAATGGCTGCTTAGGTACGAGCATCTTAATGCGCCTTCCTGTAATGGTTAGCATAAGCATGTGCGGTGCAAATAAAAGAGCCCTGAGCTACTGAGGGGATGCTGTATGGGTTAGCATCGAGTTTCCATTCTGACTGCTGCTGTTTCAGCTTTACTTGCAAGTTTGGTGGCTGTAGTTGCTTTCTCTCTGCTACAGTTCAACGCAACTGATGATCATCAGAAACAGTCACAAATGGATCTCTTCCCAGTTCCTTTGCAGGACTGGATTGAAAAATAGTGCTGGGGAACTTTTTGGAAAGATGCCAAACAGTGCCCATCACTAGGAGAAGCACTGGCAGCTGGTAACGGCCTTGAGTATGGGTGCCTGGAATGGTGTTTCTGCAGAATATTGCCTTGACTGTATTTTTGAGGTTCTTGTACCCTCTTCCTGCCCAGTTTGCTTACTTCTGCTCCTTTTGCTCTCAAGACTGTATTACTTGGGTGTAGTGTAGTTTTGCATGCCTTGAATGAGAAGATAACAGGCTGGGCTAAGTTCCAATGAGTGTGTTTTTAAGATGAAACAACGTCTGGCCTAGGTGCAAAGCTGCTGTCTGCAGCAATTACAGATTTGACTTGCTTTCTCCCTGGTGTAGACATCAAGAAAAATGGAAAGGGGGAAGCCAGTCAATACTTGCATTTTATAGCATTCTCAATAGTTCAACCCAAACTCTTTGCAGAATTAAAATCTACCTATCAAAAATGCACAGGGTGGAGTTGGCATGCTAGATCTAAAAGGGCTTGGTGCTTAATGCTAACCAAAATAGGTTTGAGCAGGAACATTTCAGTGGCCTGAGCTGGTGCTCGTCATGACTTGAAATGCGCTCCACCTTTCCCCTTTGTGTCAGGTGCTGGGGAGGAGAGGGATACGCAGTGATGCAGCACTGACCCCAGCCTTCATGCAGCATGCAAACTGTGCTAAAGGGGATGGGAGATGCAGGGGGACATGTACTGAGGCAGTGGATCTGTGTTGGTTTTGTCTGCAGGCAATGCCAGTACAGTGGATATGCCCAGGCACCAATGGGTTCTTCATTAAGTAGACTTAAGATTAAGATGTAAGCAGAGCTGGCAATGTGCGCACACAGCCTAGAAAGTCAACCGTATCCTGGGCCGCATCAAAAGAAGCGTGGCCAGCAGGTCGAGGGAGGTGCTTCTGCCCCTCTACTGTGCTCTGGTGAGGCCCCACCTGGAGTACTGCGTCCAGCTCTGGAGCCCTCAGCACAAGAAAGACATGGACCTGTTGGAGCGGTTCTAGAGGAGGGCCACAAAAATGATCAGGGGGATGGAACACCTCTCCTATGAGGACAGGCTGAGAGAGTTGGGGTTGTTCAGCCTGGAGAAGAGAAGGCTTCGGGGAGACCTTATTGCGGCCTTTCAGTACTTAAAGGGGGCTTATAAAAAAGATGAGGACAAACTTTTTAGCAGGGCCTGTTGCRACAGGACAAGGGGGAATGGCTTTAAACTAAAATAGGGTAGATTTAGACTAGATGTAAGGAAGAAATTTTTTACGCTGAGGGTGGTGAAACACTGGCACAGGTTGCCCAGAGAGGTGGTAGATGCCCCGTCCCTGGAAACATTGAAGGTCAGGTTGGAGGGGGCTCTGAGCAACCTGATCTAGTTGAAGATTGTCCCTGCCCATGGCCTTTAAAGGTCCCTTCCAACCCAAACCATTCTATGATAGACTCTCTCTCATGTTGTGCTGACGCTATTTGTATAAATGGCTTAAAGGCTAAAAAGCTGACAAATAGAAGCTGGTCGGAGGAAGGAGTGAATTGTGGTACTTGAAACTAGTTGGTAACAGTTTTCTGATAGAGTCCCTTGTTCCTAAGGCAGTGACTAGTTTGTAGTGGCACCTGCTGTTAGGCTTCTTAACATTCAAAGTGTTTGCTAAAAACCTTTGAGAAAGTAGAATTGTGATTAGAGATATCAAACACTATCTTAACTTGGATCTAGTCTTCCAAATCACAAGAACTGCAAGGAAGGTCTTCAGTTGTACTCTGTTGAAAGACTGTCTTCAAGTGGACTGGTATGTCTTGTGCTGCTCAGTGCTTGAAATTAGAGCCTGCCTGTTGAGCTTCTGTGAAGGCGCTGTATTATGATAACCTCTGTTTTCTGTTTTTTTTTGTTTGATTGTTTGTTTTTTGTTTTGTTTTGGGGGGTTTTTTGTTTGTTYTTTGTTTTTTTTTGTTTGTTTTTTAAAAAACCCTAGGTGACTTAGGCTTGCAAAAAGTTTCTGAAACTCTTCTGGAATTCAACACTACACATAACTGCTTGCAGCAAGGCAGTCGGCACCAAATTCAAAGCAACATTAACTTCCTGTGTGGGAAAACTCTGGTAAGTCTAAATCATGTGTTCTTATCTTCAATGGAAATGGCAAGTACTTCTAACTTGCTTTTTAACGAGACTTGCTGTACTCATGGATGTACTAATTACTGAGCTTCATAGCTTAAGGAAGAGCCAGTTATGTTTTAGTACCAAATTAAGGTCATTATCTACTGTGGCTTTCAAAATTCAGTCCCCGTAGAAAATAATTGCAGATCTGCAGCTTAGGTCTGATCACGGGCTCTTCTGGGTCTTTAATGTTTTTATAGGAATTGCACGGTAGTATTTTAATAGCATAATATGGAGGAATGAGTCAGCAGTGTACAGGGTGCTGTAACAATTAGAGCTATTGTTTAAATGCTGGCTGTGGCCAAGCTGTGGACCTAGCATGGCTGTTTAATAGAACAGAATTGAAGAGAATGACTGACCTCTGTTATGGGTCAGCGTAGCTGACAACAGTAAGCGTTAGGTTTTGTCTGCACGTAGTTGAACTAACAGTGCTTACACATCCAGCTGGGCTTCTGGGGGGGTAGTTGTTTGTGAGAATCTGCTTAAAGTGTGAATGGAGATCCCCCAAAAGTTCCTAGGGGTGTGTGTGTATGCCGTTCACCTCCACATGCTTTTGGAGTTACACCTTCCACACGCTTAACTGATACCACAGCTTGGTATTCTGTACAGGCTGTGATCAGTTTACATATCTGTGTATCAGAGATAAGTACTTATTAGTGCCGCTGTTGGCACTGATGATACTGTTGCACACCCCCTCTTGGAAATCTGGCCAATTCAAACAAAGTGCCAGTGCAGCAGAGGTTTAAATGCTTCCTGTTCTGTTTCAGCAGATGACTCTCTAAACTAAATTAAAAATTATCGCTCAATTCCAGCTGTAACACCAGATCATAATGATCTTCAAACTTCTTCTAGTTAGCGTAGTTCTAACACCTATTCTTCATGTGACCTAGTAAAAGGATTTTGTAATAGTGCCTGGAACAACTTGTTTCCAACACACTTATGGCAGGGTTAAATGGAGAGGGAATCAGTTTAATTGTGCTAAAGTGCTTCTAGCTGAGGTGATGGAGGGAGAATGGAAAAGTCTTTCTCGAAGTAGAGACGTTCAGTTGAGCATTTAGCCCTGAAATGTGGTAGAACCCCCATCTTGAAATAGATACAAATGTGTATAACATGAGCCTGTAAAAATAAATAGCTGAGATCAGAGGTATTCTTTATGTGTAGCAGAAGAGATTGCTAATCAGTTGTCTTTGTAGGATAAAAGACAGGGAACTGGTAAGCCATGCATTGCTTTGCTGTTCATCTATTTATACACATTTGTATTGGTGTTTTCCTTTCTAGTAACTAGATGTGACTGGTGCTTCTGCCAATATCAATTGGCATAGTGAGCGCTTCTAAAAGATGTAGTACAATTACTGCATATTAGGACTGGCACATGTTAATTTGAGAATTGGTGCATACGCAGACTGAGAAGGATTTGGCACCCTGCATCTTCCTGAGTTTACCAACAAAGCTGTTAAATAACAAACTTGCTGTTAAATAACAAACTTGCTGTTAACAAGTGCTATTAAGAAACTGTATGCCCTTGCTCTGTGACATGCTGTATTCTGTTTTTCTTAATCTCTTGAATGAACTTCTTGCTGTCTACAGATGTAAAATAAAAATGAAGTCTGTTTTTCAAAGAATTATTTTTTTCTCCTTTAAATAGGGTACCCCTGAATTTGTAACAGCAACAGAGTGTGTGCACTATTTTGAATGGAGGACCTTTGTGGCTTGCAAGAAAGACTTGTTTAAACCTGTGAAAGAGGTAATTTATGTACTATCCATGCAGAAGTTACTCTTCACGCATATGACAATTTTACTCTAACCACCTGCCCCCACCCTAAATGAATCCCAACAACCTCCATAGACCTAACTTTTTCATAGGCATATAAAGCATCTGTTGGAAGTGGGTGGAGCTGAGAATTTTAAATAACTCTTCAACCTTTTTTGTCATCTGCATGGTTGTTTATAGTAAAACTCTTCTAAAAGCTGGAGCAGAACAGTCTAACTTTGGATGCCTCATTTTAGACAGCCGTCTAGCTTTAAGTATTTGAGCTTCCAGAAGTAAAAACCTTTTCCACATATTAACTTGGCTTTATATATGCCTGTTCGTAACTTCTCCCTGCTTGTGTAGCATGGATTGCATGTAATTTTTTGTTGTTGTTCTAGGTCCCTTGCTATGTGTTTGATGAAGATTTGAAGAAACATGACTTGAATCCTCTCATCCAAGTTTCAGGACACTACTTGGTGGATGATTCTGATGATGATTCCTTGTTCATAAACATCTGCAGGGACTTAGGTGTGAACACTTGCTTGTGTAACCTGTCAGTGTATAAATTTCTAGTAGTGTGGTTCTTTCCCAGTGCCTCAGTTGAGGTTGTCCAAAGATCAGTTGTACCAAAGTTTGGTTGTACCAAAGATCAGTATTTTAGGACTTGCACTATTTTTTCAAGCTACTTTTGATGATTTAAAGGCTGCTTTCTGTGAAGCCAAATCTTACTCTCCAACTATTGACGTGTTCAGAGATATGCCCCTTCTGGATGGGCAAGTACTGTTAGAAAAGTTGACTTAAACTGGACTGAGTGGAAGAGCTCAACTTGTCTTGTAGCTGCTTCTGTTTGCTGCCAAATAGGACTGAGGTAGTTCATAGCACTTCATGTGCTCTAAATTTTATTACTTTGGGCTCCGGTTCGGGCTGTTGCTTAGTTCCAAGTGAATGTCCTGAGATGCATCTAAAATAGTGTCTAGGTGCTTGGGTGAGTAATGGTGCATGGCTAGCACTTTCATGTCAGTTGGGAGCTATATATGTAAGGAATTAAACCAGCAAAATCACTCATTTGATACTTGCTGAAAAGGCTAGTTTACCTGTATACTCCCACTGTGTGTTTTACTCTGCAGTTAAATATGTATTTTGTGCCCTTGTTAAGGGTTTAATACTTCTAGTTTTAGTGGCAGGTCTATTCTTTTAAAAATCCCATTAGTCTGAAACTTTTTGCTGACAGCTTTGAATAAGTTGGTTTATAAGAAACAAAGGAGGGGAAAAACCTTCCCTGTGAGGAGGGGTTACCCATTACTTGGTATCATTTTGGTGTTGAGGAAAAAAAAAAATACTAGGCACACTTCTAGAAGTTCTCAAAGCCCTACGCATCCAGCAGCTGTACTAGCAGCTGGAAACTAGCTGCAGATATTTTGGCAGGAAGGATGAATTTGCTGTCCAAAAACAAGGCAGCATGAACTTACCCCTGTATATTACAAGCACTTCAGGTTTGTCTTGCCAGTTTCACATTTTAATGTAACCCATTTTGAAGTTATTTTTAGAAAAGGGTAAAGCAATGAATGGTAAGTGAGCCCACAGATAAAACGGCAAGATACTTCAGGTAGAGCGGGGCTTAGAAACTGAGTCCTATATTCTATTTTCTGTATTCTATAACAGGAAGTTCAAGTGGAGAGACCAGAAACTGCCCTGCTGGCAGTGCTGCTTGCTTGTTACACGAAGGTCAGGTGTATGATGTTGGCCATCCACGGGAACAGCTGAAACTTCACGACAAAGACAGGTATGTAATTTTTGTGGTGATACTTCTGTGAACACTTCTTAGTCATCTGGGCTGGAAAAAGCAGTCTTGGTAACAGATGAGTCTTCTAAAACTTAACATGAATACCACTTCAATTTTGAAGCATTGGCAGAAAAAATTTCTTCAAATACTGGCAGGGCAGAGTCTTTCAGGCATCCTCTGTACTGCCATAACAGATCAAATTTTCTTCTTTGTTGTGAGAGACTCCTTTTTTCAGAATTGCAAAACTCTCAGAAGCAAGGGATGATTGCTGCTCTCTGCCCACAAGCAGAAGAGTGAGATTTGACCCCATCTGCCTACTGTCTGAGGGCCCACAGTGTAAATGCACTTGGCTCTCTGTGGGTTTATGCACTGTATTTGGCTCACTCTACTGCCTGGGAGTACTTTAAAAGTTGATGGATGTTGCCCTTCTGTATTTTTGCATTAATGAGTTCTTAATAGAAGAAATAGATAAGCAATGCAAGGCTTATTGTTCCTGGTGGTGGCAGAGCTGGGACTAGGAGAAACTGTTTCCTTGATGCTGCCTCTGTTCTGTTTGCTGCCTTTTGTGCTGGAAGTGTASCYYGAAARARAAAAAAAMAAMCAAAMMCCRMCAACAACAAAAAAAACCCCAAACAACCCAATGTGGCTCAGGGGACTGACTTAACATGCTGATCTTTCTGAGCTTCAGGTCATCTGAGCATGCTTACCTTGTCTGTAGGGTCAATAGTACCTTGTTGACTTCTGCAGTACTCTTTATCCCAGATGCAAGCTGAAGAAAACAAGCAGAATAAACCAGGTTAATAACAGGGTTATTTCAGTGACAGGGTTGTGGGTTTTCTCTTGGTTTACAAACGAAGTTGTTAGTCTGTCGTTGGAGGGCTTTTCCCCCAGCATGAAACAAGTGGCTGAGGTGTTCTGTACCAAGGCAGAAGCTTACATCTGAGGAAGCACAAGCTTGTTCTTGTATTAAAATGCAACTAGTAGTCTCTAAAAGTCCTTGGTGAGAAAGCTTTATCTTATCCCTGGTAGGATTGAAGAGCTCTTCATTGCTTGAGAAAAATTCATTGTATGTGCTCAATCAGACTAGGGTGGCCTGGGAAAGAGTAAGATGATTGTATATCTGTGTCCTAGGGTAGAGAGAGGCCAGTTAGAGGTGTGGCTAACCTGAAGCCAGGCTGTCACCCCTCCGCAAGCTGTTGTCTTCTGCCTGTTAGATTGTATAGAACAGTAATGCTTAGTTGGGAAGTTGTGTTGGTCTCCTTGTTTTTCTCATCCAAGTCATCTTGCCATTTGTCTCTCCCTGTCAGATAGTTACCATGTTTCATTCTCCTACTCCGGCCTTGTCTGATCTGTCCCAGTTGCCTTGCTCCTGTCAATTTGCTAACGAGTTCATCTTGCTTTTAATTCTGGGGGCAGAATGGAAAGAGATTATACATACGGAGGTGGTAAAGTATAGGAATGTGGTAAAACATGAGTGGTTATTACTTCCAAAAGTTGCAAGTGTTTCACATCTGCTCTCCAGCAGTCTGAGAGCAAAGCTAGAGCATTCTTGTGACTATCAGCCAAATTCCCGCTACAATACAAGTTACAAGGCATTGAGCATAGTCCTAACTGGGGTGCAAGAGGATGCTGTATTAAGTAATTTTGCTGGGACTGTCTTAATCTTTATTTTGGTTAACTGTAAGATTAAAGGAATAAAGACCTTCATAACAGTATCTTTCAGGAGCAGGGCTACTTTGGTATACTCTGCCTGGGTATCTAGCAAAGGGCAGGTGTTCTTTCAAAAATATCCTTCTTCTGTACAGTGCATAGTGTCTTAATTGTATTTTTGTTTACCATTCTCTGTTTCTAGACTAGTATTGAGTTATGAGAGACTATACAGTGATGAAGAAAAGCCAGACTTCTGCCTACGCCATAACCCAGCAGTGACGATCACTTTTGTGTGCCCATCAAAGAGGGGAGAAGAGGTAACTTTGCTGTTTTAGTTTGTGTTAAATGGTTGGTCTTTAACTTTTGTGTGCATTATCTTTCATTTTTATTGAAGGCTGAAGGGAACCGAAATCCTCCTGGTTTGCAGCTTGTGAAGAGTGTAGGAATCTAAATAAATTCTAGAAGACTTTGTGAAGAGTATGAGAGAGAAACAAGAACTTGAATAAAATTTTCCCGGGGTGTGTTCTTTCTTGTTTTGGTGAATTTGGTTGTCCTTTTCTGGATTCAAAGCTTTCCTCTGAGAATAGGACAGAATTAGGACAGTGTTAATTCTTGGCCCAGAGCTCTGTTTGCTGATGAGCACTCTTTCATCATCAGTCAGGCTGGGCATGCTTACAACTGTTGTCTGTAACTTGTTTCTTTATTAATCTGGCCTTCCTCAGGGAAAAAAAATAGCTAGCAAGTGTCACTGCATGGCAAAAGTCTGTCACTTACTAAGCAGGCTCATGATTAGCCTCCTATTACCTTAAAGTAAGATCTGTAGTGTTAAGCAGCAGCTCAGTTTTTGCAGGACACAGTTTTAGCCTAGCTTTGATGCAGTATGATGATCACCTTGATGTGATGCCAGGTAATCTCAGCCACCCACACTCCTTAAATTGGGACAGAGTGGCTATTGCTAATGTTCTGCCATTTCATATCGTGATGCTTTTGGTTGCAGGTTAGTGAAGGAGGAACTCTCGTCTGGCTAACTTTTGGTTTAATGTTTTGTCTCTCATCTGACCTAGATAGGTACCATACTTCATCCTCATCGCTGCAGAAACAAACCATAGGCCTTTCTCTACTGTCACTTTGTAATACCTCACTACAGCTACGCACACATGTAGTATGAATGCTAATCTTACTTGTGCCTGTAACTTATCCGATACTTTACCTGTGTATCTGCCTGTTGTTYTAGTGGGTGGCAGAAATACAGATTTGTGAAACAAGGTGAGCTTCTAAATGTTTCACTTTAAAGACTACCCCTTCTCCCAGAGGTTCAAAAATATTTCACTACACAAAATGCATCCGATGAAAATGTTGGCTAAAGAACTCTCAAACGTCTTTCAGTCTTGATTTGGACTGAGGGAATCAAAGTTGCACCAGTGTCTGAAAGGCTGCTTTGCCTTTGGAGAACACTTGATCTCTGCTCCCTTCCTTGAGGACTCCTCTGAGGCAAACACAATCCAAGCTGTGCTTAGCAATTTGGGCTCATGTATCTCTGCTTTTGCCAACATGTTAAGGAAAAGTGCTTTTTAATGTACTGTTACTGCTGCTGACCTTCTGCTAATGCCTGATGCTTTACCTCTGTTTAGACTTCTCGTTTGCCACATCATTAATAAGAGCTGTTTTACTTTCTTCTCAACACCTATTTCTGAGAGGCCAGAGACAATGTTTGCAGCTGTTAAGCAATTTACAGGTGAAGTTAGTCATTACTGACCCTAAACAAATGTGTTACTGTTGCTTTAAAGATTATAATTCAAATAAGTCTCTGTATTTGTAATTTAAATTCTGTTCACTTTTGTATCAGAGTGCAGGTCCCAAACTCACAGCAAAAACAAATTGCCGGTATGAAATTGAGTGGGTTACTGAGTATGCCTGTCACAGGGATTACCTGGAGAGTAGGAGCTGTCTTCTGACTAATGAGCAACATGATATCTCCATTGATTTAAGACCACTTGCTCAATTTCCAGGTAAGCTCACTATTTTTCTTTTGTGGTGTGACTAGCCAGTTTTCTAGTTCCGTGTTTGGAGACAGGAAAAATGTCCTCTATAGATATTTGGTTTTYTACATCTGTTCTGCTGTGTTTTAGAACACTTTTCTTTTTCTTATTCATTCAGATTATGTCACACCATATTTAGCCAAAGATGACAAAGAGGAGTATTACTATTACTTGAATGTATGTGGGAAAACTACTGCAGGTAACTGCAAGGACAACATAGGATACATTTCATCTTGCCAAGTAAAATCTTCAAGTAACCAGCAAAAAGTGGCAGGAAGATTTGAGAACCAAACCCTAAGGTGTGTAAAGGCTCTTTAGCCCTGTTAACTTGTCTGAATGACTGATCTTTGTTTCCTAACTCGATGCCCTTATTTGTCATGTAAGCAGTATTTGATATAAAATGCAAGTATTTTTGCTCAGTTTTGTATAGAAAAACATTAACAGTATACCGGGATAGCATTAGCGAACGAAGGAGCAGATGGGGTTGGTAGAGGCCATTGCCTAGACAGGGAAGAAACTTTCATCGACTTTGGTGTCAGAATTGTAGATTGTGCTGTGTTGCCTCTTGCCCTCCTTGAGTTTTGCATGTAAAGTGACATCAGCATTGGATGTTTTAGAAGCTGTCCTCAACAAGAGGGCATCTCTGCTTCCTTTGCAAGAGCATGCATTAATCATATCCAAGACTACTGAAGTCCAGGATTTTGTGGTTTTTGGTTTTATGTATTTACTTATTTATTTTAAGAACTTCAGGATTCCCAAGTGGCATACTGGGACAATAATTTGCATGAGATTGCAAAGCAGAGATTGTTCACCTAGATATGGTCTTGCATTCTGTCTGTAACSATGTGACAGACTTGTCGGAGTGATCTTCCAGGAAGTATTACTACTTCCACCTGCCAAAATAGCCATGCAATAAACTAATGGGAACAGATATTCCACCTTTGGAGAAAAGGAGGCTGAGGGGCGACCTCATTGCTCTCTACAGCTTCCTGAGGAGGGGAAGCGGAGAGGGAGGTGCTGATCTCTTCTCCCTGGGATCCAGTGACAGGACGTATGGGAATGGTTCAAAGCTGCGCCAGGAGAGGTTTAGCCTGGACATCAGGAAGCATTTCTTTACCGAGAGGGTGGTCAAATACTGGAACAGGTTTTCTAGAGAGGTGGTCGATGCCCCAAGCCTGTCAGTGTTTAAGAGACATTTGGGCAATGCCTTAATAACATGCTTTAACTTGGTCAGCCCTGAAGTGGTCAGGCAGTTGGACTAGATGATCGTTGTAGGTCCCTTCCAACTGAAATAGTCTATTCTAACTGAAAGCACAGATACTATATTCTATTCAAAGCTGGAATAGCTTTAGAGCACTCTTTAAACATTCATGAAAAGTAACCAGAAAAATCAGCAGCTGCAAGCCTTTGTTGCACTAGAAATGTCAGTATTAATGTTGAACAAGCATTTGTTTTCCCTTTGAGTGAGACAATTATTAAATAAACAAAAGCGTGGCTTCTGTTATGTGAAGAATACTGCGTGGTTGTGTCTGATCCCATGTTTCTATCTAAAACTGACTTTTTACTCAGATATTCTGATGGGGATCTCACTTTAATTTATCCGAATGGGGATGCATGTAGTTCCGGCTTTCAGAGAATGACTGTCATAAACTTTGAATGCAATGAAACAGCAGGTGAGTTTAACAAGCTGTGATGACTCTGCTCAAGGTTTGACTTCTGTGCTTGCTAGCAGACCTTATGTTCAAAGGAATGCATGCTTTGAGCCACAGCTAACACGAGGAATAAATATTGTTAGAGTAAGCACTAATTTCTATGGCTGGCAGGATTGTTTTGTGCTGTGTAGTAGCACTGCTATTCTAAATTTACACTGATGATCAAGAATATTGAGGTGTAAAAGAGCCTCGTTTCTTAGCCAACAGTAAAAAAACCACAAACAAACAAACCCCAAACCACAAATAAAAGTCCTGTGCGGCAAAAGGATTTTTATCTTCCTTGCTCATTGCTAGTCCTCAAGTCTCCTTGCTTTTTTCCCCTTCCCCCACTGGAAACCTAACATCTGTTTATCCATCTTCAATGTTAAGGTAATGATGGTAGAGGAACTCCAGTGTTTACTGGTGAAGTGGACTGCACATATTTTTTTACTTGGGGTACAAAATATGCATGTGTTAAAGAGAAAGAAGATCTCCTTTGCAGAGTTGCTGATAAGAGAAAACACTATGACTTGTCACCTCTGATCCGCAGTTCAGGTATGGCAATGAAAACTAGCTTTCGGTTATTTTTGTCCTTAGTTTACGTGCCATCTCTAGTGCAATTCTTTAGCTGAATGTTAATCAGCTTTTGCTTTTCTTAGTGAATTTCTGGGGTACTGGCATTCACTTCCCTCATCCCAAAGGAGTGAGTGCCTTATGAAATAGCCATATCCATGACTGCCTTGGTTGCTGTCATCTTAAGTGGTTTTAAATGTGTGTCCTTTTTTGTGATAAAAGGCATTTTGGCTTGGAGAGGCTAGAACAATTAAACCAGATGACATGTTCTTAATGACCCCCTGTATTTCAGAGTTAGCCCAGAACTGGGAAGCTGTGGACAGCAGCTTTTCGGAGGTAGGGAGGAAGCATTATTACATCAATGTCTGCCATAAAGTGCTGAAGAGAGGAGGAGCTTCCAGCTGCCCGGATGATGCTGCTATTTGCTCTGTAGGTGAGTCTTTTTGGTTTGGGTTTTTTTTTGTGGTTTTGGTTTTTTTTAAGGCTCTGAAGGCTTGGCACTTCCTCTGCAAATGGAGTTGGCTGCCCTGGGTGCCTTCAGTTATTTGAGGAAACAGAAGTTAGGAGCACGTTTCTCTTGTGCTCCCAAAGATCCTGGAAGAAATGATGCCAGTAGCCTTTTCTAACTAAAGAATGGTATTACACTCTTCTCCAGGCTTTGTAGTAGGGTTTTGGTGAGATTAAAAACAAACTCCTCCTCATATGCTTTCTTAAGACTTTCCATTTGGCTAGTTAATATTCTCTTAATAGTGTAAACTTCACTTCTTTCCAGGGAAAACAAAAGTGATGTATTTACTGTCTTTACAGATAAACAAAACAGGAGTAAGAATCTTGGAACATTTGTGTCTTCTCCTAAAAAAGTTGGAGAAAATATTCAACTTACCTATTCAAATGGAGACAGCTGTGGTGGTAACAAAAAAATCAAAACTGTCGTCACTCTGGTGTGCAGACCAGGTGAGAATATCCACACCCTGTTCTCTGATCCAGTTAAAAACTGGAGGTCATTTAATATGCCCAGGCATGAGTGCTAAATGTTAGCCTGTGCCTTTGTCTTTCATTTTTTTTCTATGCAAAAGCTGAAGCATTGTGGTTTGTTTACTAGGATGATAGCAATGTAATTGCAGGTATTTAGCTCTGTTCACCTTTTATACAAGTACTCTTTAAAGACCCTTGTGTAAGTGTCTTGAACTAAGATTCTCCCACACATGATGAAAGTATGTTTAAGTGTTTAAAGCTCCACAAATACCTGGAAGCTATACAAAACACTTTCTACCCCTAGACTGTCTTGATGGGAAAGACTGGTTCTGAACTGAGATCAGATACTTTAACCTTCTTTTCCAATAAGTATGCTTTGTGTCTAAACTGCTTGCAGTTTACAAAAAGCAGAAGCATTTGCAGAAGTTATTAATGTTGTTCATCTCCATATAGTAGCCCGCTAGTTTAAYCATCTCCCAGGGAAATAGAAAACCTGTATTCCTCTACCTCAGCGCGAGGAAGTGGAATCCTCCAAGGGTGCTGGCTGTTAGGATCAGGTTATGCACTACTTCCTAATAAAGCTGTTGCTTTGTAGCAAAACACCAGGTTTGTGTATCAAAGCAAACATTTTTTTCAAAGAGTGTGATAGGAACAGACTGAGCAGTGCATCTTCACCTCTGGGCTAAACTTTTATTCTGGGGAGGAGGATGCAAAGAATTTGTGCAAGGAATTTTTGGTTCTATTTAGTCCTCATTTTCAGAGGAGAGGTACTTTAACGGTTAATCTTGGTCTACTGTTGGGGAGGAGTTAGTGTTCCTAGGCTTAAATTCATAGTTCCTTTTGGCAGCCTGACTGTCTGTCTGTGTAACACATTGCTCTTGTGATACCAGGTGATCTAGAAAGTGCTCCAATCTTGATGTCTGAGGGTGTATGTTCATATGCATTTGATTGGTATACTGCTGCTGCGTGTGTCCTGTCTAAAACTGAAGGAGATAACTGTCAAGTCTCTGATCCTCAGGCGGGTATGTATTTCTGTTCAGCAAATTGAAAGGTCATGAGGGATAGAACTTGTGCATCAAAAGGACTCAGTGTTGTGATACGAGAACAAAGCGAGTTTAGCCTAAGTCTAAGCACCCACAACATTTGAGCACAGCAGTTTCAGGCACACGTGTATGGAATATCAGAACAGCACAAGTTTAATATTCCCCTAGTGTGTGTGGAGGAAAATAGGTGTAATGTGCATTTTACTGAAGTAATTATTTCTGTATAAGAAAACATGCTTTTAGTATGTCCAAATTGTTTCTGGAACAAAATTACATGGAAGGAGACTTACTCGGGGGGAAGTGAACTAGCTATGTGACTGGTAGAATCAAAACCTGTGAGACGTGGCAGGAAAAAATTAAACTGATAAAGTTTATTCCTTCCTGATTAGGCTTCTCTTTTGACTTATCACCTCTGGCCAAGAAAAATGGGCACTATATAGTTAATACTACTGAATACTTGTTTTACATAAACATCTGTGGCAGTGTGCTAGATGAGTTGTGTCACACAAAATCAGCAGCATGCCAAGTAACACAAAGGTGAGTAACTAGTTCTGTTGTCTATAATAGAAGATCTCTTGTTGCATGATGTGTTGTCTGTGTATAACAGTGAACAATTTGCATGTAAAATAATTACTGTGCTGCCTGTAATAGATTCAGGTAATTTGCATGTAAAATACTATTTGGTAGTGCAGTAATTATGCTGTTAGCTCTTTGAAGCAAAGTGCACATGTGTAATCTTGCTTAAGCTAGTTTTTGAAATTGAATGAGTGTGTCCATTGCTCCCCCTTATGTTTCCCATAGGGACTGTAAGCTGTAGATTAACTGCTGCAGCTGTATTAAGCCAACCCTCAATTTAGATTCAGGGTCAGCTGGATTCCAAGAGCTGGCCTAAAGAAGCACTGCTGCGCTCAGGATGAGTAGTGGCTGCCTTATGCAGAGGTGGAGCCCAGAGCTTGGGTGTTGCACAGTATTTCCATTACTAAAAGTGCTGCGCAGGCACAGTACCAGTGTGTTCTGCAACTCTAATGGCATCATTGCTGTTATCTTCTACAAGCTATGTCTGAGGCTGACCTGGAACCTGAAGTGTACAGATACTGTTGCCAGAGATGTGGTACAGTGCAAACACATGCAGCTGTACTTGAGTTAGCTCTATCTGAGTTACTCTCCAGCCAAAGAGCGTTCACTGCAGGCACTAAAAACGTTCTTCAGGGGAAGGTGGTCAGGCTAAGTCTGATAGATCTAGTGTTAAGTCAGAGTAAAGAAGCCCCCCTGAACCGAAGCTGGTCCTGAGCTAAGAGCATATGAAGGCAGGTTTCTTCCCTGAGTGAGAAGACTTGCTGTTGTGCAGTGCTAGGTCTTCACTGTCCACATGTATTTGCATGGAACCAGTTTGAGCCCAGCATTACTCTGGAGAATGCGAACTTGATGTTTCTGTTACTCCTCTAGAGAAGGGAGTGTTAAAGTTTTCTACATATCTAAGCAAGGTGCAACTTCCTTTCCTTTCCAAAGGACACCTGTTCATGTTTTAAGTTTCCTTTTGGCAGCATTCTGTTCATCCTAGCTCACTTATATCTAGTCAACCTTACTTAATTATTTTGTCTTATTATGGTGTCTTCTATAAATTTACCTTACTGTGTGCTTACTACTTGTAAGACTTCTCTTAAAGAGAGAATTAATTTTGCGTTCTGTTCAGTCTCAAAGCCCACTTTTTCTTTTCTAGTAAGGATCAGTTTTGGAGTCTTGGACTGCCTAGTTCCAAACTTTCATATTATGATGGTCTGATTCAGTTGACCTACAAAAATGGTACAGCATACAATGATGAGAAGAAAACACAGCGATCTACCCTTATAACTTTCCTGTGTGACCGCCAGGCTGGAATAGGTCAGCCTGAATATCAGGTAAGAAGTTCTGTGTGAAGAAGGGAAGGATATCCATCCCAAAACCCTGACAATAATTGCTGCTAGGCCAGTGCAAGCAGAGATTCATGGGTGGAAATATCCAGTATCTGTAAAGCAGACTGAGAGAAATAGTTATTTCTCTTGGTATATCTGCCTCTTGTTGCAGCCATAAAGCTTGTCTTGACCACTGAACAGTAAGCTGTTCACCTGGATCCAGGTTCTTCACTCTTCTCTGGGCCACATAATTACTAGTGCTTTTGATCATCTTGTATTTCTAGCTGAAAAAAACCCCAAACTGGCTGAGAAGTAAAAAGTAGTAGGACTGTGTGTCCTGTAACACAGCAGACAGCAGTTACATTGCTCTAGTTGCTCTGGTTCTGTTATTTTTGGTGAGTATTTTTGGTGACACAGCAAATGACAAGATCTACAACAAAACAGACCTACATAAATCAGTCTGWGAAGGTATATCCCAAAACCAAGGGGAAATAACAAGCTTAACATATAAAGGAGTAGCTGTGAGTCGCAAAGTATTCTGGGTGGAAAGCCTCACTGACTATTGTGCTGTTTTTTAGATAGAAGATAACTATACCTACAACTTCAGGTGGTACACTGAATATGCTTGTCCTGAAATGCCGCTGGAATGTGTTGCGACTGATCCCAACACCATGGACCAATATGACTTGTCAAGGTAGGAAAGTAACATATACAACATAACTTGGCTATTCTAGTTTAGTGTTCTGGCTGATAGCTTAGCACTGGATGAAGTTGGTTTCCTGTGTAGACAGCACCAGAAACTTCATCTGTTGTGACAATCTTAACTGCAAGTATCTTGAAATGAAGACAGTATTTCCCTCTAGTATATTGACTTGCCTCCTAAGATGTAAGTAGACTTTTGGGGATGGTTTTGCTTAATAAAAATGTATTACTTTGTCAACTGTGCTCTACTTCCTACGAGTATTCTTTTTAATTGTAACACTTAAAAATAAGGAGAAAAAGTTATTCTGAAATGCCTTATGGTTGCTCTGTTTCTTGAGACTGACAGAGAAAGCTAGAGAGAATCTATAAAGAATGTGTGTTCCTAGCACAGAACTTTCTCTCCCTGCTCAGCTTAGCAAAATCTGAGAAGAGAGGTGAAAACTGGTATGCCATGGATAATTCAAGACCGAGTGAGCGCAAGAAGTACTACATAAACGTCTGTCGACCACTGATTGCTGTCCCAGGATGCGACCGGCGAGCATCTGTCTGTCAGATGGAATATCGGCATGATCATGTGAGTAGCCTTTCCATCCTAGCTCAGAGCTGGTTTGCCGAGTGAGATTAAGGGGTGTGCAAGATAGGCACATGAATTCTGGCTTCTTTGTGTGAAATACAGTATTCTGTGTATCCATAATGTTGGCGTAATCATTGCAGAATGGTAGACCTCCTGTCCACCTCTTCAAAGACCAAAGCTTTAATTTTTACAAGTGTACAAATCTCATGTTTGACATGATTCTTTGTCCTGTGTTGCAGAGGCAGACAAACTGCATCTCTTCTGTGTAAACTGCTGCGGTCTCAGAGACTGCTAGTGTTGCTTTAGGAACAGGCTGCTCTCCTGGATATTCTGTCTTGCTCCTGGCTTGTTTTAGATTGAACTGTGGAAGAAATGTGTTTAAAGATTCTTTGTCACCCCTCTCCGAGCTCTCTTTGGCTTTGAGGAGTAGATTAGGCAGAAGTTGCCAAGCAAAAAAAAAAAAAAGAGGTGGTGGTGATTATGGGCTTCTACTTCTATATTTTCCTGAAGTGTAACAACTTATCATGGGACTGTTTGTGCTGACAGGCTGGATGGACACTTTGCCCAAGGTCTGGCTTCAGTGCTACTCAAAGCTGTAGGGAAGGTTGAACTAGAGGCTCACCAACCTGTCCTAATTCCTTCTGTAAAACGGAGAGAACACCTTTCCTCCATACTGTTGAAGAGGATGTCTGAGTGACTGAATCTGTACATTACCATCATGGCACTTGAGCTAAATATTACTAGTTCCCTGTGCTTGCATTAGTCACATTGTTGTGTAAGGCTACTTACTTTACATGTGGAGACACATTAGGGCTTCATTACTTCATTGCTGAAGACACTGGAGTAAAAAGTGAGCACATTGGGTCAACCTAACTGCAGAGTTGTTGGGGAAAAAATGAGAGGCAAAAAAAAAAAAGTGGCAGTCTGTGGACAGAGCTGCTTTGGAGGGTATTCTTCTGTTTGTTGCTGTCGCTAACTTAAAATAGTTTCTTAAAAATAGGAAATGCCAGTTATCTTGCAGAAATGAAGATTAATTTGGACCTTGGTAGTAGCACCTACTGTTGTTCTAATGCTCAGTTTCTGCTAGTGCTTTTTCGGCTTTGCTAAGCATGGCAGATCCCTAAGGTCAATTCTAAGAATGCCTGGAGGCTTCCACATACTGTGTTTTAAAGAGCTGTACAAATTAAATCCTACTTACTGCGCATGAGGTATAGGCCTCCCTAAATTCCTAAGCTGTGTATCTGGTGAGATGAGGACGGCTGTTGTGAGGCACTACAGGCGCCTTATTGTACTGAAAATAAAAACAACAAAAAACCAAACTATGCCTGCTTGTGGAGCTTGTCTGTTAAATATATGAAACTTGAGTACAGAATGGGGGAAGAATGTAGGGATCTCTACACCTTTGTTGTCTTCAAAACTCTCAAGGTAACCTTCTGTGTACCAGATTATTGTGGTAGGTATTTTCTTCTTTTTGACTGTATCTATAACTCCTCATTTGAATTTAGAATTGCTGACGTGCTTTTCTTTATTTCTAGGCTTCTTACTCTGAAGTCACCTCTATTAGTAATCTTGGTGTTGCCAGCAAAGAACTAGTAGTTGAAAGACCTGGACACATTTTTCTAACCTATGCAAATGGCTCTGTGTGCATTGATGCTGATGGAAAGAAAACTACTTACACCACCACCATCCACTTCATCTGTTCCAAGGGCACTCTTGTAAGGACAAATGATCTTTTGGTCATTGCTTCATCATAGTAGGTTTTCCATCATATAACGTGAAGCTACATGAAGATGTATAGTGTATAGCAGATTCATGACAAGGGAGACTTCTTGAGGACTTAAAACAGAGATGTGAAAACAAAGCTGACTTAGATGCTAGAGAAGCATGTGTCTCAGACTGAGTATTTTATCATAAGCAAGAACTAGTTAAAAACTAACAGCCTCAGTGGACAGTGATATTTCAGACTAGTCTAATTAGCATGAAAAATACACGGGGACTTAAGACTGAGGAGTTATACATGCAAACGTTGCAGACCCTCTTAAGAGGAAGAATATTGTAAAGTGTATCTCCAGGCTTAGGTTTTGCATCCTCTGTAGCTTGTTGATTCTAGAGGAGTTCTTAAATCTATAAAGCTTTTGCTGATACAACTCCACATACTGAAGTTTAGACTGAGGGAATCGTTAGACTGAAGCTTGCCTAGACTTGTTCTTGCTGGTTTGTGAATCTGCAGGTCTTACTACCCTCACTCATGTGATCTTCAGCCCAAAAGGTATGGTGAAAATCTGTGACTTGAGCAGTTATGAACTGCTTTGCTTTTGCCTGAAAACACTGAAATGAAGTGTGTATAATTAATACTCCTGTTACCTTGTTACCTCAGCTAACAGAGTTTTGTGTTGCTTGATTTTTACTTTTTTTTTTTATAGTGAACTATACATTACACCCCAAAACTCTTCAAAGCTTAGACTGAGGCAAGGTCTGGTTATGCATGTCTAGATTCAGTATTGAATTTAATCTGAATATTTGGATGTCAAATTCAGTTCTTTGCTAAAGCTTAATGACATGCTAAGTGTTTAGCTAGACAAAAGTTTTCAGCAGTGACCTTCAAAATAAATAGGGGAGAGGGAAGCGGGGTGGAATTGTGTGCATTTGTAGTGAAGTCTTTTAGAAGAACCTGACAGTTTCTCATGAAGTGGAATCTCAAACATGAGAAGTTGTTGGCTGTTACACTTACTCTGGCCTTCTCTCTGCAATCTGTTTCCAGAGTAGCAGCCCACGGTTTATAGCTATTCAGGAATGTGTGGCCACGTTCTTATGGGAAACTGAGGCTGCTTGTCCAGTCAAGGAAACAAAAGATGATTCTCAGGTGAGAAAGGGGGACACAATTGTATTCATAGTCTCAACGTACTATTTTTTTTCTAGCACTCCTGGTTGCTGTGTTTAAATGACTCTTGGAAGAAACTAACTACAGTGAAGTCTGAAGTTGATCATGATGGAGTCTTGTGATATCTTACTGCTTTCTTCTTGAACTGTTCCTGAAATGCGTGACTTCTGACCAAAGTATTTGAGTGCGCTCTCTCTCGAGCACCTTATTTGCTGTGGCACTGAATGTTTCATTCCCTTACAAGGTTGCTAGTAAAACTGAGTTTATATGTAAGGAGATATATTGTCCTTGTTTGTGTACAGATCATCAAATGAGGCTTTTTTTTTTTTTAACACTGGGCTACTCAGTTGCTTCTACTTTACAGGTCTCAACATAAACACATTAGTGTGAAAACAACCCTCAGTTAAAATTTCCTTGCTCTTAGCTAACCTGATAGATGTCATCTGTTAAATTGCACTTTGATATGTTGATATGTGGCTGATGTCAATGGACAACTGTGCAAAAGAATTGAATGGAGCGTTGCTACTGCTAGAGCTGTATTCTGGTTGTCCAAACTAAGTTGCTGATTGGTACGCAGGCTAGGAATATGTGTAAATCACTACCTGGGCTCTTTAAACAAGTTAGAGGTAAAACTTAAACAGAAGAAATGCAGAAGGAGAAAATAATGCTGTTGTAATTTTTTTTTTTCAGTCCTGCTCTGTGCGAGATCCAAACACTGGCTTTCTGTTCAATCTGCAGCCATTAGCTTCTTCAAAAGGCTATATGGCTACTGGCATTGGGAAGAAGTTCTTGGTAAGGATTCTGACTATATGATCTGTTGCTTATGGATGCTGTTGTTGCATTTTTCCAGTCTTGCTTAGTGAGCAAGCGGAGCTTTGACTTGGTCCTCTTATGAAATTTGAGTTGGTAGGAAAGTACTGTGCTTGAGGGGAGGAATGGAAGATAACTTGATTCATCTCAGATGGTCTTAAAAGCATCAAACTTCTGGTTCTTAGCAAACATAAGGTAGCCACACTTTCAAGGCTATGCATGGTTTTCCAGTTATGGACTCTGTTGCATAATACCAGTTTATCTGCTGGTGCTGAAGAAACAGACAGTGGAAGCCTAGAAAGGGATTTAACCTGTCCATATCAGTGTTCTTAATGTGATCTGCATGTATCAGTAGTCCTAGGCTGTCCACAGATACTACCATAGTGTTTTTTTAAGTCTAAGAATAAACTTGCTAACCACRTCCTGTACTTCTAGTGGGGAGAATTTGTGGACCCTGTAAGCTGAAGATTGAGGATATTGTTCCTGTATTACAGTTGGTTGTCTTGCAGTCTAGAAATGACAGGCGTTTCATGCTGTTTGAAATAGTTCCTGACAAGTGAGTTTTACTGATGTAGAAATGGCTGTGTGGACCTAATTCTTCTGATGCAGTTAATACTGTGTACACCCACATGTTTTCAAAACTTCTAGCTAAACATTTGTGGACCCATGCCAGATTGTGGTAAAATCAATGGCAAAACAGCTGCTGGATGTGAAGCAGAAAATCTGACATCGGTGAGGCTGGTGGAATTGGACAAGACCCTGTATCTGTCTGGTGAAGGGTTTCTAACTCTTACCTACAGAGGTCCTCTTCGTGTGCAATCAGGTGAGTTCGGGAAATATGCAGTGAAGATGGATGCTGATATTGTACAAACTTTCTGTGAATGGTCTTCATTCCTTCCTTTGTTCATGTACTAAAACCTGGGCTTGTTGTTAGTCACTTCAGCAAGCTAGTTCATATGAAAACTTTAGGAAGAAATCAAATCGTGCAGAATGGCAATGGCTCAGTTTTCAGTAATACATGTGCRTTTCAAAACTCCTGCAAAGAGACCAAATACAGTACAGGATTTTTTTCCTTACTGAGTAGATAAAAAATATTGCTCCTCCATGGAGAAATGGATAGTCAAATTGGGAAAACAAGCAAAATGAACTCTGGCTCTTTTTCTAAGTGAAGYCCTTGCTTTAAGCTTCAGTTTCATGAATAATGCTCTCTAAAGTTGTTTCATATCTAGAAGGTCATTTTTCAGTAAGCTTATACTCTCTTATATGGAATTTCTTGAATAAGTGTGCTAGTACTTCAGGTACACCTGCTTCATGAATTTAAGTCTGTTTTGCAGATAAGAGTAATGAAGAATGTGTATCTAGCTTTTGGATTTTACATGCTCTCCAACTGTACTGAAACTGAGCTTTCACAGAAAGGTGTGTGACACCTTAACAGCAAAAGGTTTTTAGGAAAACAGGATTTTGGATTCAGGAACCTCAGATGCTCCTGCATGTTCGTCCTCTGTACAAATTGCTATGGTGTTATCTCTTATTTTCCCAGTTGTGACATTTTTGTACCTAATATGCAATGGGAAACAAATGATTGAGCTCTCATGTATTTTGCTTTGAGAGCTTCTACCCTTTTGATACCACTAAGATACACTGATGACAAATACTACTCCCCCTCATAATTCTACCATTTCTTGTGGGCTGTGGAAAGGAGGACTAAACGGAACTTAACATGTGCTGCTTAAATAGTATCAGTATTATTTGTTCTGCAGTCATTACACTGAACTTCTTACAAACAAACAAACAAAACCCCCAACCCCAAAACTTTGCTATGTGTGATGTAATTTAGAGGTTGCTGGTACAGCTGACTTGATGTTTTGTAGGTTTTCTGTTTCTTCAAATATATCATGTCAAAGACCTAGGAAGTACAGTTCAGTGAAGGTAATTATGCTCTTGAAATGTGTCAAGGCATTCTGGTCTCCCATTTGGAGAGACAGTTACGGCTGCTAGGCAATTTAGCACAGGTCTCTAAAGAAGGTTGTGTATTTACAGTTAAAAAACCATAAACAATAAGGTCGTTTGGTTTACTGCTTTTCCTTGAAGCAGTTAGTAATAAGAAACTGTTAGAAAATTTTAAAGTCAAGTGTTAGCTTGAACTTAAATTCAAATATTCCCGAGTGAACCAGCAGCAGATAAGTGTTTGTTTTACAGGGACATCAGACACGTTCACGGTGACGTTCATTTGTAATGACTCATATCCTGGAGAGCTTAAGTTTGTGCGTGAAGAGATAAACAGTGTGCTGAACATCCATGATACTTTTTTTGAGTTTCACACAGCTCTGGCTTGTGCTCCTGCTCCTGTAGACTGCCAGGTTACAGGTAAGTACCTGGAATTTGGGTGGGCTCTGTCCAACAAATGATGGAAGGATTAAGTGAAGAGCAAACTTCTGCAGAGGAGGGCTTTAAGAATACCTGTTGTGAAGACATTTGTAAGACTTGAAGTCTTCATAGAAGTTGTAGAGAGGGAGAGGAGGTAAGTTGTTTGAAGCAGGCTTAACTTATGAAGACAGGCAAGAAGCTAATGTGGAACATAGTGGTATACACGAGAGAGCTGATAATTACTTTGAAAAACCTTTAATCCTTATCATGACTGGGTGCTGCTTCAGCCCAACTCTGAAGAAAATGGGTTGATTTTATATTGGCCTCTGGAAAAATGCACCTGTGAATTCTGGAGTAGTTACTTGTGGGAAGTAACTGTCAAGGGAACTCTGTTCGACGTTTGGTGTAGTGACATTTTTTATGGCAACAGTACCTTCTCTCAGTGGATATCTAATGTGATTCTGAAAATTACTTTGAATTATGTGTATTCATCAGTGAAACTTGTATCATTTCAAACCCAGTACTGCTGCAAGTATCTAATAGGTCGTCTTTCAGCTTACTGTATGTACCACATCTCTTTCAGACACTGCTGGCAATGAGTATGACCTAAGTGACTTGAGCAAAGAGGGTGAACCTTGGGTTGCTGTAGACACTTCAAAGGAAGCAAAGAAGCGAACATTTTTCTTGAATGTCTGCAAGCCTTTGCCCTATGTGCCTGGATGCCCTGGTAAGCCAAGTGGCAAGCATTTCTTAACTTGTGACTTCTGATGCAAGACCTTATATGCAGAATGACATCCCTGGTTATTTAAGTAGGATTTCTTGAATCCTGCTCATTCAGTCACTGAATTTGCATAGACCTGGGTAAGGTATGTCAAGGGTATAATAAACAGACTTTCTCAAACTGAGAATAGTCTTAATGCTCATCAGGACTCTTGCATTGAGATACGTGGAAATGCATTTGGGAAAAAAGCACTGAGGGCAGTATTTGCCAGTATCCTTGATTTTTTTTTTTTTTTTTTTTTTTTTTTTTTAAAAAAAAGAAGAAAGGAAAGTTAAATGTTTTTGAAGCCTCCTAACTGAATGAGGGCAGAATGAGAAGCTTATGCCACGTCTTACTGCACTTCTACCCAGTTCGATTTATTTAACCTGTTGCTGTAGTCTTCTATCAGTCTGTGGGAGCAGATAAGTTAGTGCAGGATTTCAGTGAATGCAGGACAGTAACTTGTTCTATTCCTCAAAGGCTTTGGGCACACAATGTCTCCAACTGTATTTATGAAAACACTTCTGTTGTGTTCCGCTTCAGGAGTTTGAGACAGTCTGCTTTAATGCTCAAAGCTCTCTTAAAGCTACTCCATTATGTTGTTTTACAATGAAGTTAACTCTAGTTGTCAAAACTTTGAACTAAAATACAGGCTTTTTCTTTTTCCTGTAGGTGGTGCCATAGGATCTTGTGTGAAATATGGTGATAAAAGCAAGAACCTTGGAGTCATTCAGATAAACCCACGGGCTGCTACTGATGGGTCATTAAGCATTGTCTACTTGAATGGTGATACATGCAAAGATAAGCAGCGTTATTCTACACATATAATCTTCCAGTGCGATCAAACAATGGTAACTTTCTCTGCCAGTTGCTATTAATGAGGATTTTAGAGCTTGGACTTACTGTAACAAAATAGACAGTGTTTATTCCTCTTGGAATGGAGAGGCTGGTTCTAAAAAGTAGTATTTTGTATACAGTCTTTTTCCTTGTGTCTCCTTACAACTGCTTTCCTGAGCCCATAGAACACAACAGTGAACTCTATCGTGGAATCCTGTGAGCCCCCAAAAGCAGCTCTTTGCTGAAAATGAGTACTGAAATTTGATAATAGAGATCTTAGACTGTGCAACTGCAATAAAAAAGGATTCTGCATGTACGCTGTGAGACTTGCAATGTAATTGTTAGTAAGCCTCCTTCGTATGGCTCTTTTCTGTAGGGATCGCCGGTGTTTGAGCAAGAGGATGACTGTGAGTTCGTATTTGTTTGGAGAACCTTGGCAGCGTGTCCTGTTCACAAAGCAGAAGGTAAGTGTAGTTATTTGAGCTTTAAAATATCAAACAAATCTGTACAAGAAATAAATACTTCGTGAAGCTGTGTTTGTTTCTTGCCCTGTGAATCTTTCTGTAAAAGGTGCTGGCTTGTGGAGGGGATGTCTCTTCTGAGCTTTAAGCCAATTAAGAGTCATGTCTAACATTAAAAGTACAATTTAGGATGACAGGCAAATGTACTTTCCTATCTAGGGAAAGAAGATAAAGTAATAATGCTGTCTCTGACAAATCATAGTACTACCTTGTTAAATCACAGGCAGACTTGCTAGTGTCTTGTAAATCTTAAAAAAGCATCAGTTTTCATGAGAATGCAGTTGGTCCTACGCCTGGCAAGTCATTCCCTGTCCCCCACTGAAGACTGGAAGCTATACTGTAAACCTGACCCTTGTTAGACAATGAAGGAGAGACCAGTGGGGAGAGTATTAGAGTTTACAGTTGACTCCAGGACATGCAAGAAGGAATCACAGGTTCTAGTTCTGGTACTTGGTTGGCTCTTAGATGGGAAGTTGAGTGTGCAGGTATCTTCTCTGCCCTTGCAGGCTTTGTTTTGTAACTTGTAGATAATGCTTTATAAAACATCCAGATGTCCTGTAAAGGATCTGTTGCAACAGTCCTAGACATTATTGAAACTGCCAGTGATCTCATATAGCATAAGAGGAATGTTTACAAGCTACTGCTCTGTAGCACACAATTACTGTGCAGGACACTGGTGACAAGAGTTGTGGTTTTGAAGGGAGGGAAACTGATGTGATGTCTTTAACTTGGTACCAACTTGTTGGATGATTGAGGAGAGTATAATAATTATGTGATACAATCTGATGTTTTTTAAAAAGCTTCAGAATATTGAGCAAAGGGTCACTTTAAAACTGAGGACTTGATCAGCAGCAAAGTTACTGATGTGTATCAGCTGATTAGACTCACGAAACTAGAATTTTCCCAAACCTTTTCTGTATACATCTTGGTAGACCCRTAAGCTGTAGCTAACATTTCCTATGATCAATTATTTCCTAACTCGGCAAACTTCATAGCTGTTAAAAGAAGATACAAGACTGACATCTAGGACAACTTTTGCTTCAGCCTTGTGACCTTGCTGTTCTTTCCAGATAATTAAGCAAGAGCTGGACTTAGTGTCTCTGGTTCTGTACTTAACCTTCAGCATGGCTGAAGGAAGAACCTGTGAGGCCACCTTGAGGCAGTTTTTGAACTACAGTGTGACTTTTGCATCTTGCTTTAGTGGCAGTTATAAAAGAAATGTTCCATTTGTAGATTAGTCTCATAGTTCTAGATACTGGTGACTTCCTGAAACGAGCTGCTTAGCTGGACTAAAATGGTTCTTCAGTGTCACTGCCCTAAAGTCCCAGCTATTTATTTTTGTGGCCTTATTTGTGCCAGTAAGCCTTAGTTGTCCTAAGCGTATTTGGCATGGCTAATAGATATTAAATTGTATTTTAAATCCTTAACTTTTCTTTAAAGGAGAGGATTGCCAGGTGAAGGATCCAAGGTATGGTCATGTTTATAACCTGAAGCCACTTTCCAATAAAGACATAAAAGTGAGTACAGATGAGTATGACTACTACTTCAGAGTTTGTGGAGAAATAACAGAACCTTGCAAACCAGAGACTCACACTGTGTCATCGTGTCAAGTAAAGAAGATGGACAATACTTTCAGAAAAGTAGCAGGTATAGCACTTGATTGGAAGGAACTTAGAGAATGGGAAGATTAACCAGAGTGTAATTGAAGCTACTGTGTGATACAAGAGGGGTTCTTGCTAATCTTGTACATCTTATGAGATAAAGCACCCTACCACTTTTGCTTCATGTGCAAATAAAATATCGTGTATATCGTTATCTTGACACACAATTAGGAATGAGCTCAACCCTACTGTAGTGGAGTAGGTACTCATTCAATAACTAGGTCACAAGTTTTAGAGGAGGGCTGAGGTCTTTCTATCAGTACTTTATTGTGCGTGTTATTGCTGTCTATGTAACCCTGTTGCCAGAGGCATTGCTGCAGTTGTGTGTTTACTGGATTAGCTGTTTACTTTTCTCAACTCTTTGCTTCTAGGCTTGCTTACAGAAAAACTGACTTTCAAAAATGGTTTAATAATGATTAATTACACCAATGGAGAAAAATGTCATAAAATATATGAACGATCAACTGCCATATTATTCTATTGTGACAAGGCTACATCTGAGGTTAGTTTCAAAACATATGCTTCCCATACGTCCCGTCTTCCAGAGTTGCCCTCTTCTTAATGTGTGGAAGGGTAAGGTGAAGAACGTGAACTAGCTTCCTTCAAGGACTGCCTAATCATTTACAGATTAGGCAGGAGATTGAAAGGTCCTGTGAGGTAATAAAAAATGAGGAATGTTTTTAATTTCCTATTTATGGAAGGTACCTTTGTCATGCCCCAGGAAAGTCAGGGCATGTTGTTCCTTTAAGGGATGCCTGCCATTAGCAAAGCTCTTGGAGATGTTGGAAAGGGATGTTCTCCCAGAAATAACAACTGTTTCTTTGTAAGAAATAAAAGGTAGGAGGATGAATCTGCAGGAAAGCAGGCAGACCAGATGGCCAGACCAAAATAAGCTGGTTACTTGCTTTTAGTATCTCTGTACTTGTGCTTTCCTTCCTGTTCTTAAACAATGGCGCCGAGAGTTACTTTTGCTCTTCCCCTTATTTCCTGGAGGAGGCAGAAGCTCCTGATGGCTAGCCTTTTATCAGAAGTGTACATGCAGATAAACTCAGGTTTGGGAGAAGCCATGCTTTCAGCTGGTCAGAGGCATAGTGTGGCTCTAAGATAATACGTAAATACAAGTTCCTGGATCTTCTTGAAGCAGGACTGAGACATTTTGGTAGCTTCAGTGTGTCTAAATGAGAAAGTAAATTCCTTTTTGTGTATTGTTCTTTCAGCCTGTATTTTTGAAGGAAACTCCAGATTGCACCTACATGTTTGAATGGCATACTCAGTATGCTTGCCCACCTGTTAAATCTACTGAGTGCTCCTACAAGTAAGTTGTTTCCACAAACTTAAATGGAGCTGTATGATGACAGAAACAAATACAGCCTTATTGCAGCTCAGTGCAATACTTCCACTTTAGCTATTGTTTTGACTTAGTAATTGACTAATGTGGCATTCAGTACCAATGCAATGTATTTTAAGTAACTTTTGCAATTTGTACTTCCTAAAACTAATTTCACTGAAGAAAAATACTTTCTTTGACCTTCTTCTGGGGAATAAGCTTAGTATCAAAGTGAGCTGTTGCGTATGCAGTTATTGATGGTTGAACTCTGAGTATGTTAGGTTGTTACAAGTGTCTCTTTATTATTTAACTATAGCTAATTTAAACAAGAATACAACTGCTGTCTGTTTGGAACTTCCACCAAACAAAGCTCCAGGAAAAATGTCACCTATTTCTGTCACAACCAAGTATTAGCTCATTAAGGTTTGATAAGCGGGGTCAAATGTGGCTAATAATTGGCCCAGAGTTTTAACATCTGGCATCATGGTAGGATTCTACCCTAAGGTAAAATAATCCACTGTAACTGTGCATTTGTGCTTTCCATGCACTGAAAGCCTGCATGCTTCAATGAAAAGTCAGAATTACTCTTATATTGGCTGAGGGCTGTGTGCATGTGGACTGTTACTGTGGGGATGGCTGGTGCAGTGATATATCTCTGTGTTGAATTTGAGGTTTGTAGGGAGCAATGAGTCTGGTGCAGATTTCTTTTCCAGCATAATACTCTGCTTATAGAGTTATTAGGTTAAAAGTTATTGTAGTAACTTAAGACTTGTAACTTACAATTACTTGATTTTTTTTTTTTTAAATGCCTCTTAATTTGAATCCTTTGTCTTTCTTACAGGGATGATGAAGGAAACTTCTATGACTTTTCATCTCTGACACGGCATAGAGAGAATTGGGAGGCAATTGCTCTATCTGCTTCTGCGCAGAAGTACTATATTAATGTCTGCAAGCCCTTAGTACCATATGGTGCTGCACGTAAGAGCAAAATAAAAATATATTCTCGCCGTAGCTAGGGGAGGCAAGTGGTAGGACAGTACTGCTGGTTGTTCAGAGTGAAAAAATCACAAAGCAAAGTATGTGGAGACAGTGGTGTAACTTCAGCACCAGAGGGAAGAGTAGCTTGTGGGCCTGATTTCCATCTGCTTGGCAGATGAGATTCACTAGCAGCTCTTATCTTCTCTTTAACTTCAGCACACTAGCTCTTCCATCCTTATCCAAAGTCTGCTGTAGCTCTTAAAGATTAAAATAATCTCTTGGCGCAAGATGTTAACTTCAGAATTTTCTCTATGGCATCTTCTGACTGACTCCACATTTTGTGCAGTGGAAGACGAGGTAACAAACTCTAGCCTTTCACTCTGTGTAGCAGTCTGCTTCCCCAGTAGTAGCTGCCATTACTTTCTGCATGACCTTGAGTGAAGTGAGGCAGTTGCTGCTACTTGTGACTTTTGGGGAAAAAAATACCCCAATGAGTGTGGTTGGGACAGTGGCTTGGAGATAGATCAGCCATGACGTATCTGAAAGTAGAGTAGTGGAGTTTTATTCCAGGCAGGTAAGTCTTAATAACATTTGGAATAATAATGCAGTTTTTGTTCATCTGTATAGGTTTCTGTCCTTCTGATGCTGCTGCCTCCCTCATGGAGGGTGCAAAATGTACAAGTCTCGGGGAAGTGGCTGACGGTCCCCGGTGGGAAAATGGTATTTCTGTTCTGAAATATATTAACGGGGAGCAGTGTCCAGATAAAATTCGCAAGAAAACAACAATATTGCGCCTCAAGTGTGATGAAAGCAAAATTGTAAGTGGGCTCCTTCTGGCAGGATTTTATGTTTTCATGAGTTGTTCATACCACTGTATGTGTATGGAGAATGGTGGGAAGTCCTTATCCRTTCCCTAATCGTCTGTAGTTGGATGGGAGCCAGTCTTGTAAGCAGACTGGCTTATAAGTACTTGAACTTTAGATGCTGAGCAGTTTTTAAGAGATCTTTTTGTACAGTCTGCTAGCACAGATTTTATCATCTGTAATAGCTTCAAATTGTCTGTTTATATCTTGAAGATGAATGCATGGCAGGTTGGGAAGTGTTTCAAGTAGTAAATAATGCTATTGGCTGTGTAGTTCTTAACTCTTGCACATCTGTATGCCTTGCCATTAAGTACTCTTCTATTTGGTGAGATGTCTTACCCTCACCTTTTGGATTTGCCCAGCTAGGCTGCCTTTAGCTCTCCTCTCATCAGTTTTATTGCTCCTGATAATGATTCTGTACTGTTGTGTATTTGAAATAGTCACAGTTAAATACTCTGTCCTTGGGTTAATTCATTGGACCACGATGGTCTGTTAAGTCCTAGGACTGGCATTTGAATTGAGCTCAGCTACAGGCTTCAGGGATAACCCCATGGCATGAAATCTTACAGTATCACTCTGTAGAGATGTTGCTCTCTCCACTGTTCCATGTTTAGGAATCGAAGCCAGAACTTATAACGGCCATTGAAGATTGTGAATATACCTTCTTATGGTTCACCGCTGCTGCATGTCCTCTTAAAAGCAGTGTGCAAAATGACTGCCGGGTAACCAATCCTGCAACAGGTAAGGAGGAGGCCTCAGGATTTTGTATGTGGAAGAGGCTGCTGGAAGCGGCAGTACTGCGTTTTTGTTCTTGAGGGACTTCATTAGAAAAGGGCAGTGTGACGCATCCTCTGGATAGTGACTAACAAGCTTATTGGTGGGTAGAAATATCTTGTAAGGTACTGCAATGTCCCTTGGAACATAAATAGTCTGTAGTTCTGAAACTAGTTTTACCTCTAGTTATTAATATGAATTTTAGTAACTGCTTTTCTAAGCTAGCAGGCAAGTAGAGGCTGGTTGACCTTCCTACTGATTTAAGTTACTGAAAGCTTTTAATACAAAGAAATGTCTTGATTTTGAATCTGAAAAAAAGATTAAATTATTGCCTGATCTGCCTACAGGCCACCTCTTTGATTTGACATCGCTAAATCGAGAGTCTGGCTATACCATCAATGATTCACACAACAGAAAAATTGAGCTTAACGTTTGTGCTGAAGCTAAAAGTTCATGTGCTAATGGAGCTGGTAAGCATCTTATCCCCTCTGATACTGTAATCACTGACTATAGAGTACCCAAAGGAAATACTTATGCTCAAGTTTACAGTAAAATGCGAGGAGCAGGTTTTACTGCAAATGTGGAAGGAGTGAAGAGAACAGCTGTGTGGCTGAATTGGCTAGGAAAAGATCCTAAAACTGTTTTAGGAAATGAAGCAACGTATTCCTATCAAACTTCATTCCTAAACTTACAYGGGCTCACTTCCAGTCCAATCCCTTTAGGTCCGAAGGGGTGGGTATTCTTTTGGACGTGACGACAGGAGTGTAGACACTTCTACTGCACCTCTTGGCTGTTGTGAAAAGGAAGAAGTTACAAGCTTCCAGCTAGAGTGAGCTGAGCACAAAAATTGCTCTATGGTGATGTATTGCTGTAATGCATCTGCACTAAGCCTTGTGTCCACACTTCAAACCCTTGCCAACCCTCTTTCTAGCTTTCTGTTCTGTTTTGGATGCTTCTGAAACATCAGTAGAAGTTAACTTGTGTTTTAAGCTGCTTACTAGCAGGTTGAATTGCTAGCTGTTCTGTCAAACTGAGCATGAGATAATATTTAAGCATCTTAAGTGCTAAGTATCACTTGTGAATTAAAAATTATTTTTGTGTTAGAAGAAAATACTGGATTGATTTAGTTTTTCAGAGGCATCTTAATAAAATCATGTATGTAATCTGGCTGACATCTTGTGTTAATATCTTGGTTTTTCAGAGAAGGGGTAACGAAACACTGTGCTCTGTGATTGCTTAAACGTGTATAGAAGCAGTACATTCTGTTGGTTAATGAAGTATTAAAGACAATATTTGGTCTTTGTTTCAGTGCAGTTCAGCTCAGTTTAGTGGCAACTCCGGATGGTGTGAAAAAGCCTATCTTTCGTAGGAAAATTAAAGTGCGACTAAAATCTTAAGTTTCCTGCTGTTCATGTTGCAAGGTGCAATTTTGAAGGGCAGTTACATCAGACTTGGTCTGGTTTGTTAATTTTTCTTTTTCACTTTAGCTGTCTGCATCACTGGTGGTCCAAAACCAATTAATGCTGGAAAACTGAGTAAAACTTTAACTTACGAAGATCAAGTGTTAAAGCTTGTCTATGAAGATGGAGATCCTTGCCCTGCAGACCCTGAACTGAAGCATAAAAGCTATTTTAGCTTTGTATGCAAGTCTGATGTTGGAGATGGCAGCCGGCCTGTTTTTCTGTCTTTTGATGAGCAGACATGCACTAGTTACTTCTCTTGGCATACTTCCTTGGCTTGTGAGGAAGAGGTAAGAATTACTTCCATGGAAAACACTTCTGGGATTAAGTTTCTGGGGGGCTTAGGTGTAATAGCAGTGTATGTTTTAAATTCCTTGAGGGAAAGGTCTCTTCCTGTAGTACAGAACCCAAGTTCATATAGAAGTTGTCAAATACTTTTCTTACTGACTTTTTCAGCAGGGTTGAACAATACTTGGCAAACTTCTGGTCCGCATGGTGAGCCAAGTTAAAACTTGAACACTTCAGAAGAACCCTTCTGTGGAACCTACTTAGCTGCTTTTCTGTACAGCTCAAATGGAAGCCATAGGTCGTCTTCCTGGGAATTGGATGGTTAAGATCCTCCAATGCAACAGGCCAACAGAGCTTAGGTTGAGTTGAGGATGGACAGCATCTCTGTGCATGGGGATAGTCTTTGTTTCTAAGCAAGTGACTAGAGGCCAGGCAAGTGTTTGATCAGTTTGCTCAGTGCAAAAACTGATAAATCTTGATAGCATGAGTTTAGGATCTGCCTCTGCTGTATAATACATGCTGTAATAATGTGATTTGGTCAACTCTAGATGAACTGGTGTTCCAGACAAGACTTTGAGCTAGTCTTACTTTAGTTAATTTTAGCTAGTTAAATTGTTACTAGTAGTGAGCGCACAGAGTAAAAGCCAGCAATAGCTAAATGAGCTATAGGGTGAATTCAGATCTTTTCGTAACACCTGAACATTACTTTCTGTGAATCTGCCTAATCATTCTTTTCGCTGCCTTGATTCCTTCTAGTGTCACCATCATTCTCTGTGACAAGTTGTTTTTCCTCCTCATTGCTTTCTCAATACTACCATAGCGTTCTCTTCCATTTAGGAAAAACATTTTCCAGTTTTCCTTTCCCTGGTCACATGTCCCCTCCTTCTTTTCTAAGAGTTCTGCTACACATAGCTCTGGTTTCCTCTTCAGTAGTATGCACTGTGCTGCAATACAAATCAACAGTGCCTAAAAACATTGTGTTTTCTAGCCTGTTAACTCTGTTCAGTGATCACTTGTGCATTTCTGATCACTTTTCACAGCGTATCCACAGTGACCCTACCTATTTCAGTGTGGTGATAGCTAGGTAGCAATGATGATTGTTTGTCCTGAAATTAAATGGTAATTTTGTTAGTTGCTCTTTATCTAATCTCTAAACAAGAATAGACTTCCCAAATTCCAGGTAGACTGTCAGTAAGCTTATGCACTTTAAGAATGCATGAAATAAGTTCTGAGGAAACGCAGTGCTCAAGCCATCAACTTGCAATACAATTACTTTACATTTGTTATAACCAAGCTTGTTTATTGGCGATGGTCCAATGATGTGTGAGAGATGGAGAGAGGAAGGAACTGTAGGATCTACTGATTTTATGGAGACATAGTGACTATGTATGCAGGAGTATGCATGCTAGAGCTTTGCATCTTGGTATTGTTCTGATACGGACTCTATTCCATAAGAATGTTTAAATGATTGAGGATTTTCATATGCAGCCTGTAGGTGCTTAGTATCTATAGACAAAAATTGTAAAAATGCTGCTTTACTTAAATCAAATTTGAAACTTTTAAATGCAGCCACTAAGGCCCTATGAAGGCCCTATGAAGGACAGGATGTTTGTCAATAAATCAAAGCAAGTAATAAAAGAATAAGAGCAATAAAACGTACTTTCTTGTAGGTGAAGTGCTCAGTATTGAATGGCAGTTCTGTTATTGACCTGTCTCCTCTGATCCATCGCACTGGGTATTATGAGGCATTTGTGGATGAAGATATAACAGATGTTTCTCCAGACTTCTACATCAACATTTGTGAGCCTCTCAATCCTATCAAAGATGTCAATTGCCCACCTGGAGCGGCTGTTTGCATGGTTCCTGTTAATGAATCACCAATAGTAAGTGCTATGCCTGAAACGTGCGTTTCCCTGCTAGTTTAAAACAGTATCCCCGCCTAGAGACCTAATTTGAACCAGAAGCTTGACAACAGGTTAAAGAAATGGAATACAAAATTAAAATCTACCCTGCAAAATTCCCTTTCATTGCTTTTCCCTATGAAGAATTATTTTCCTATCCTGAAACCCAGTGATTTTTGTGAGTGTCAGAAGATTCCATACCATGACAAATATGAAAAATTACTACAGAGAATTTTTTCATGTAGTGTTGTGTGCCAAATATGGAGACTGGGAAGCAGAATGCCTCTTAGTCTGCCATTCTGTGGCACAGAAATGGCGTGCTTGATCCCATGATAGCCTGTTGCAATATGAAGCAGGGTATGTCCTAGCATGCTCCAAAATGCATTTAGTACTTTCATGTAAGAACTCAACAGCTGCATGAATAGCAAGCCTTTGACAGAATATTGGTTAACTTCTCTGTGTTATTACCTTGAGAGATGGAGGTTCTTACCTTTTGAGGTCTTGTTTGTGAGCTGTCGAAGATGCACGTAAAAAGTTGAGATTTTTTTCCATGAACTTCCACATTGATCTAGGGACCTTACTCCATTGTTAATACTACACTATTTTAAAGTGATGTGTTGGTATTTTGGCACAATGATTTAAAGAAGAATCTACTTGTAAGATGCAGAACCTCCCTGGCTTTTGTCAAGCTTAATCAGAGTGTTTTGAGCTGCTCAACTTGTGTTTTGTTAGGATTGAAATACAACAACTGTTCTTTGAGTATAGAATGCAGTTTTCAAAAGTGCAATAGTTGTGCTCCCATGTAAACCAAACAGATGAATCTGATCTGAATCTCTGGGCTGATCTGAAATCTAGTTGTCCCGTATGTCTCTTAATACATATTTTTGCTTGTGTAGGATATTGGTCGTGTTACTGAACCTCCGAAGTTAAATGAGGCAGTAAATGAAGTTTACATCACTTACAACAGCACTACTCCTTGTCAGATAAACAACAAATTGAACTATACTTCTCTTATTGTATTTCACTGCAGCCAAGGAACTAGTCTGGTAAGACATCTATTAAACTTACATTGATATTGGAGTGCAATGGGAAGTGGGTAGTAACCAGTGTTAGCTTTGTTTAAAGCTAAATCAAGGATTTGTTTCTAGCATGTAGGGATGGACTTGTTTCAACGAGGAATATACTTAGTATTTGTATTCTTAGCTACTTAAATACTTAATACTTAAATACTTAGTATTTGTATTCTTAACCAGGCAAAATTTCACAGAGTGCATGAACTTCAGGCTTGAGAGTAGCAGGTTCTGATGGTTTCAAGGATCAGATTCCATTGAAGTAATGTAGCAATAACTTATTGCTGGCATTAAACTTAATGCTGTATTGCACCTTGTTTAGGTCCAAAAGCTTGTACTTGTACCACAAGCTAACACAAGAACCAGTGTAACGGTTTGTAAAGCTATTACTGTGAAATGTTTCTCCTATGTTGTCACCCTTTCTATAATCACACACAGCTTTAAAAATTTGCATTTAGATACTTAGGTTTTTATTTTGTGTTGACACCTGAATGCTAAATTGAGGTTGCACGGTGGTGTGAATCTAACACTTCTTGAATTTTCTGAATGCTTTAATAAACTGTAGAGAAGCACTTAGGTATGACATTTGACAAACCAGAGCTTGCTGAAGACACTCAGTGGAACCATTTTCCATCAACATGGGGCATGAGCTGAAACTCTAGGCAGCTCTGAATATTACACAGGCCATACTCATATTTTTATTTAAAATATGATAAAGGAAACAGCATTCTTCCTAAACCTTAACTCAAGTGAACTTTCTTAATGTTCTCTACCATGGAGAAACACAGATCTCTCACACTTTTGTTGCTGCTTGCAACTAAGCTGAACATCAAAATCTCGACCCTAATTAATAAGAAAACTTGTGTACTTCAATTACTGCTTTGATTGTTTTCTGGAGCTAGGTAGAATGTACTTCACTTGTAGCTTTTTTGGTACTGGTTGTAATATGAAGACATGGTGTTTGTCCAACAGTCAGTAAAGTCTAGCCTCGGTAATAACTGAGGTTAACTGTTGGAGGGGGGGGAAAAATGCAGAAAGAACAACAAACTCTCCAAAATTTAAACCTAATGTATCTTGCTATATTCTTTGATAACAGGGCAAGCCAAAGATGATAAGGAAACTTGACTGCAGTTTTGTGTTTGAGTGGGAAACTCCGGTTGTGTGTCCTGATAAAGTGAAAACTTTAGGCTGCTCTGTGACTGATGAACAGCTACACTATACTTTTAACCTGACCAGCCTTTCTGGAAGATCATTTGAGGTAATGCCTTCCGGTGGTGTGATTTTTTTTTTTTTTTTTTTTTTTTTTTAATAGCCCATTGCTATCAACATTTTAAAACTGAAGCAGGGGTTTCTTTTAAGCATCTTGAGGTTTGAGAGGAGACTGAAGCATGTGCTGCAGCTGTGGTCAGTGTTGATATTTGTTTGGCCTCTGACAGAGGAAATAATATTAGAGGGAATAACATTAGGTTTTTAATGTTTTTGAGAGGGAAATTCATGGATATACTGATGGGGAAAGGAAGGAGAAATCTTCACCTGTGGCAGAATCCTGAACATGAAAACAAGTCTGCTGAACAGACTATATCCTTGGTGCTGTGGGTGTACTTTATCTGCAGTTTTGCCATATTAAGGAAGGCCAGACTTGCAAAATTAGTTAACTTATTTTCCTCCTGCATTATGCAACTACTGCATAAGACTTGGTTTATAAAGCATTCGGGTGGTTCTTTGTAAATATTGACTGTAGGCTCTGAGGCAGCCTTGTTTGTGATGCTTCTGGATGTCCACACAGGTATTTTCTGGATCCAACAGTTACCATGTTGGTGTATGCAGTAAGGCAGCAGACTTGCCCCAGGGAAAATGCAAAGATGGGGCAGTGTGTCTGACATATGAAAGTGGTGTGTCATCTTTTGGAAACATCAAGGAAATGAAAATGGGCTATAGCCACCAGGATGAAACAGTCATCTTGCAGTATACAGGAGGTGATCGGTGCCCTCCAGGTGAGATTGAAGCAGACCTATTCTTTGTGTAAAAACTTGTCAGTTTTTTTTACCCTTAAAATATGAGGTTTTGTTGCGATAGGAGGGAAGCAACATGGATTTTGCATACGTTAATAGAAACATGTAGTTTCGTTAAATCACATGAACCATACTAATCTGCAACATTAACATGTATCTCCTAGAAGAGAGAGCGCAACTTTTCTGTAGGGATGATCGTAGCTAATTGTACGCTACATCATAGTTTTCTAATTGGGTTTAGACTCTGTTTCAGTATTTCTGTTGTCTGCCTCTGCCTATGACTTTTCTTCAGCATTGAAGTATGGGCTTTGGATATGGTCCTGAATATGGATATGCCTGCTATTCTACTGCATGTTATTGAGAGGATATACCTTTCCTTCTTAGTGACTGAAAAGGGAGAGCTTTGTGTGTTCCCCTTCAAGTACAAAGGGAAGACCTATGAGGAATGTATTACAGAAGAAAAGAATAGGCCGTGGTGTGCTACAACTGAAAACTACGAGGGAGATGGAAAGTGGGGATTTTGTGGTAACGGTAAGAACTTCCTATACTTCATGTGCAAGGATCTGAGCTAACACAGGGAGTTAGCCATTATCAGGCTGGGCAAAAGACCTCTGGTGCAATACAGAGGAAGTAAAGGGATAGGACTGGGCAAGACAAGGAATCCATGGGACAAACCTGACTTGACTTAAGTGAGTGAGCAAAATACTTCTGAAATGAAAAGTTCATGCCTTTAGATCATGAGCGTTCAAGTCATAAGTGATGACTCTGGTCTGATGGAGATCAGTTGTTTTGGAAGGAACACTGCTTTCTAAAAAGCATGAAAGCTAACCTAGGGAATAAAATTGCTAGGTAAAGAATTTGTGCCTCTTTGCTATCTGAAACAATACCTGATTAAAATTTTTGTTGATACTGTGAAATTGCTACCCTAAAATCCATACATGCCTGAAAGCCTCTTGCAAAGTATTTTCTTCCTTTTTTACCTCCAACCTTCCCCCATATAGCAACTGCAAGAAGGGAATCTACCATTATCTTCACATGTGATGAAAATGCTGGTGTTGGGAGACCACACCTTCTGAGTGAGACACTTAGCTGTGCTGTGACATTTGAATGGAAGACTCAGGCTGTTTGTCCTCCCAAGAAGATGGAGTGCAAGTTTGTCCAAAAACACAGAACTTATGACTTGAGAATGCTCTCTTCCCTGACGGGATCGTGGATCTTTTTCCACAATGGGAACTCGTGAGTAATGAGCAACTTCCAGGGAGCAGCTTGCTAATCAATACAGTTGAAGTTGTAATGTGGCATAGTACCTCTGTTTGGTCCCTGTTCAGAGTCTGTTTAAATTGCTGACAGTGTCTTAAAACTGTCGATGCTTAACACTGCATATAGACAAAAAATCAGAAAGGAATCCATTTTATCTGAAGAGGATGAGTAATTACTGTCTTCATCCTCACCCCTTCCCTCTATTGGTAACCCTTTTTAAAGGATGAGTAAGTCTAAACTAAAAGCTTTTTAAAGGCTTTCTATTTAAATTGCTATCTTAACAAAGTCATTTTGTAGTTTAAATGCAATTTTTGGGATTCTTAATCATGTTGAACAAAAATCTTAATGACTTAGTTGCTGTTTTTTGACTCAAGTGTGTTAACTTTTTGTCTAAAGTTTAAGTAGGGCTTTTTTTCCCCCCCATTCTTCTAAGAATCAACTTAGAGGAAAATATGAATGGCAGGAAGTCATCAAACCTCTCCAGCCTCCTCCCTCCAGTTAGCAAATAGAAATGAACTGGCAAGGATGAGAGCATCTAATTCTAAGCRTAGGATAAACTGTGGGGTAACAAAACTGTTTCATTCACCGCCTTGCTACTAGTTCCTCTGTTCTAATAAAACTTAACTGGTACAGGTCCGAAGAGACGCTGAGTTTAGGATAGTGCTATAACCTTTATAGTTAAAAAACCTTTTGGACATTTCTCGACTCGGTTCCAATTTCTAGTTTTGACCTATGTCAAAGTTAACTAGGGAACTAATCTGGTAAATGATCAATTTTTTTGCACAGAGTCATTTACTAGTTAGAAATAATCTGCTAAACCTTAGTACATGCTTTATTCTGTCACCTAATTAGAGTATTAATTTCTTTCAACCTGGCTAGCTTCCCATGAGGATTCTAAAGTTTATATCTCACTTTTTCAGTTTAGCCTAAATTAATTTTAAAGAAGTTTTGTACTTCTATGTTCTCTATAGGTACTATGTGAATCTCTGTCAGAGGGTACATGAGGGACCCACAGGCTGCCCTGAAAGAGCCAGTATTTGCAGGAAAAGCAACAATGGAGACGTTCAAGTTCTTGGACTTGTTCATACACAGAAGCTGAATGTGACAGGTAGAGTTACTTTTATTCCTGTAGAGAGCTAGAGATGGTTAAACCTTACAACCTAGCTATAGTGGTTCTTAAATTATGGTGAGGCCTTTATTTTGAAATATCTTTACCAGTGAATCTTCTGTTTAAAAACAAAACAAATAAATGCTACTACTCAAACTTAAAAGTAGTGTTTGAGCCATGAGAAGATGTTGAAGCAAATAAACAGTGTTTTCATTAAAGCTGTAAGAAGTGAGTTGTCCATCTTAACATCAAGAAGCACTTTTTTACAGCGAGGGTGACCRAGCACTGGCACAGGTTGCCCAAAGGGGTTGTGGAGTCTCCTACCTTGAAGATATGCCAAAACCGTCTGGATATGGTCCTGGGCAGCCGGCTCCAGGTGGCCCTGCTTGAGCAAGGGGTTTGGACCAGATGACCTCCAGAGGTCCCTTCCAACCTCAACCAGTCTGTGATTCTATAATTGTGGAAGGGGGAATTATTTTTCTTCATCCTGTTTTGAAAGACTTGTTCTATGTCCACTAACTTCTTCAATTAAAGCAGCATGTGAAAGATGACCAATTGGCTTCACTTTTAAGAAAAGGAATAAAAAAAATCTCAACCTTACTCAAGTTTTCAGTTTAAAGAATATTTTTTAAATTGCTGCTGAGTTTGTGAAATTGAGGGAAATTTTCCATCCAGCTACAAAAACAATGGGATGTATTGCATGTGTTTATTGCCTGAGTTCATTTATAAATGGATATCTTCATTTACTCTTATGTTTAAAAAATGACGTCTTAAATGTAAACATTTATTATGGCCATACTGGTGACATGAACAAATGGTACGATGTAAATACACAGGTGTTTGAGGAGTGATTTTTAAATGATCATCAGTGTGAAGGCCTCAAATTACTGGAGTGCTGTAATTGATACATGGTCTATGCAGGGGAAAAAAAAAAAACAAACTGGAAGTTAAACTAAAATAATGAAGTCTGGAGAATGAGCAAAGGGAATTTCTGACAGCTGCTTACAAAAACCTTGAGCGTCACCATTTTTCTCTTCTAGGTGATACAGTGTATATTAGTTATTCCAGTGGGCAAGAATGTAGGAAAAACAAGAAAGTAACGACAATTATAGAACTGAAGTGTGCAAAAACAGTTGGCATGCCCATGCTGCAGAGGTGAGTAACAAATTAACATACCACTGATGTTCATGGTTTATTCCTTTGTACTTCTCTAGTAAACTGTAAGTCTCAGGACAGTGACTGTCCGTTCTGTTGAACAGTCCCTAAAATAATCCTTGGTCTGTACTTTTAAGACGTGGATCTTCTGGAGTTTCTGCACCTGTTCACTTCCATAAACAATTGTGTTCTGTATTTATCTTAAAACTTCTGGGCAAAAATTTAAGCATTCTACTTCCAAATTAGATCTGACAATGGCTGGGATGCTGTTGTCTTCAATGTCAGTTGTAGTACAACCACTCTTAACTTTGCTCAAAATCTATTTAGTAGAGAACACTCACTGTAGGTAAGTGATTGAGCTAATAAAACATGGTTTATTGTTGCCTCAATACAGATTATTTAACTAGAAGCTGTCCAAAGTGAGGTATGTATGCCTGATCACTAATACTAAGAGAGCTTGATGGCTTTTTGCTCAGTCTTGTTTTGGTTAATTGTATATTGTTTGTAGAATTGGGAAACTGAGCAAGATGCTCTGTATGAGTCAAAGAACAAGGCAGCAAAATCTGACCAGCTTATGCTCCTTGTCCTAGTTAAATAATGTGCCGCGCGTTAAACCTGCCAAGAGCGGCCTGACATGTTTGTTAGCTAAAATATTTTGATAAAACCCTCTGATACACTGTGTGACTTCTGGAACTTTTGAAGTAGGAAGTTCAAGTGCAGCCAGGTCTTTTTAGGTCTTGGAACTGCAGAAAAGTGTCATGCAACTCTTCAAGTAGCTTTTTTTGAGTGCCACTTGACTATTTTAGCTTACTCTTGGCATGATGCTTAGGCAGGAAATTCTCACACATGGGTTAGCAGTTGTGTGTCTTCCCTTTCTCAAGATACTAAGCACTTGTTACTGTTTCCTGGAATCGTGAGTTGTGTCTGTTATTTGGTAGGATTGATGAAGAAAACTGTGCTTACTACATCACTTGGGACACGCGTGCAGCTTGTGCTGTGAAGCAGCAGGAGGTGGAGGTGGTGAACGGAACAGTTATTAATCCTGCAACTGGGAAAAACTTCTCTTTAGGGGATGTTTATTACAAGTAAGTAAAAAAACCAAACCCCCCCAAAAAAAMCCCAAACAACAAAACCCCAACAACAATTAAAACCCACAACACCTCAGTCCTTTAGAACTGTACTGCAAGAAAAGAGAGCGTGGTGTGAATATTCTATGTTGCCTTAACAGTTCTTAGCTGTCAAGTGGAAATAGCACTGAATTCATCTTGTACCAATGGCTGACTTAAAGGCCTGATTAATAGTGCAGCTCACAGCTGGGCTTATAGCTTTGAGCATGTCCAGGTGTACTCAAGACTAGTCTAAAGCCTGCACATACTCACCTTGACGTTAGATCTTTATTGTGGGTTATTGCTCTCTTCCATAGTGTGTAGGCATTAGTTCAGTGCCAGAGAACTTGATTTTTTTCCACCTAGAGTACTCCTTTGCTTTTTACATAGCACCTTTTTTCCTGCTCAGACGATTCATATGGAAGTAGGAACCCATGCTTCAGAAGCCTTAGAAGTGAGGAAGGACAGCTCTGGAGGAATGGTCAAGCATGACTGAGCTCAGGAGAGGGACGGGAAGACCAGCAGTTACACTGACTGTACTGCTGGTACATTGCACAGAATGGTCCAGAATCTCTTCTGGTTCTGGTCCAGAATCTCTTATAAATCTCTTATAAACTACTATATTTAATGTCATGCTAGTGTTATGGAAGGAAATCTGCCCATACTAGTGTTATGGGAAGAATAAACTCTGCTTGCAGGGCACAAACCTTTGGTGTGCAGCATTGGGGTAACTGAGCAGAAGTGTTGTGAATAAACCTGCTGTGCAAACATGGTGATAGCATTACAAGCATAGAGAAAAAACAAAAATCAAATAGGCCTGGATGAAGGAGGAGAGGAAGTCAGGACAAAAATAAAACTTGGTGTAATGTGTGATTAAAGGCAAGTCATATTTGAGCAAGCTCAGCCCTTCAAGCAGGTGGCTAGAAGAAATAGCTGTGAATCTTAGAGCATTCTCACTCTGACCAGCAGTGTGAAAGGGTACAATTGTAAATAGTACTTAGGTAACACTTATGGTAGAACTAGTTACCCTTCTGGAGAAGACAGCTAAACTATGCTATTTATCATAGCTACAGAACACACAATATGGTTCTTATGGTCCGTAGGCTAGCTTGTGTGTAAGATGCTGAATCATGCTTTTGTCTCCAGTTTATCTTAATCCTTTGGAGGTATTTACATGTTCATACACCCATTGAGGGCAATATAACTAGAGAAGTTTGCTTTTTGTGCTTTCTTAGAGAGATTATATTTATGCTAAATATAATCCTCATTTGTAATGTTTAGGGAGGACGCCTCAGTCCTGCATCTTTTCTGGTTGCAGAATCAGTCACTCCAACTTGCTCTGGAATCAACCAGTGGTAGCAGCTACCACTGTGGCCAGTCTTATGTCTTGGGAATAACCTAAATCTGTGAGTTTAGACTTAAGGATAGATCTGCTCTCTGTTTCCTCAGGCTGTACACGGCTTCTGGTGACATACGGACAAATGGCGATAAATACGTATATGAAATTCAACTTTCTGGTATAAGAAACTCAAGTTTCCCAGAATGCTCTGGGGCAAACATCTGCCAGGTTAAAACTAATGAACGTCGCTTTCGGAGAATTGGTTCTGCCAGAAAAGCTAAATACTATGTTGAGGGTAAGTATTTGCTCACTAGCCAGAATTGCTTGATACTCTGTGAATTGCCTCATCAGAAAATGGTTCTTGTTTCACATCATCTGTGCTAATCCATTTCTGTAAAGGTGTCCAGAGTCTGTCTAGCAGAATTTAGGTTGTTTTCTTCTTGTTATGTAAGCTCAGTTGCAAATGTGGCCTTAATAGGGTTTGGGCTTGACACTTGTTGAAAGACTTTGGTAGAAACAATGCAAGATAGAAGACTTGGTCTCCTGTTTTCCTCTGTGCTTGTGCTGTATAAGCAATGATCTCCTTTAGCTACTTTTTCTTGTGAAGAGCTTAGCCCACTGTTCCATAGCAACTGATGGGGTCAGCTGCATGTAAGTAGTATAAGCTCATCTGCAGATAATGCAAAGTGTAAGCTGTTACTGCAGAACAAATGCATTACTTTCCAGGGTCTAGTGTTAATAGAGTGTTCTTAAGGAAGTAGTAAACTGTAAGGTTTTCTTCTTGTTGCAGATGATGACTTGGATGTCATATTTTCATCAGACTCCAGATGTGGTAAAGATAAATCAAAGTTTGTGTCTTCGACCATTTTCTTCCACTGCAGTCCACAAGTAAAGGAAGGCATCCCTGAATTCCTTCATGAGACAGCAGATTGCCAGTATTTATTTACCTGGTACACATCTGCTGTGTGTCCACTAATGTGAGTAGTTAACCATTTTCTGAAAGCAGCTCTTGTCAGCACTTCTCAGCTAAAGGCTTTTGTGTATTTGTTCATCAAAGTGATTGTTAAAAAATGAAAAGCTAAAAAAGCAGCAGACTCATGGGTAGATGGAATTGGTGTTCATGTATGTAATGTTTGGCACATGACCACTAAATAAAAGCTTGCCAAGTTGATCTGGTCCTAAAACTGCTTGTTTGCATGGGAAATGGAGAGGCATGGTGAAATTAATATTGTTGTTCTCACAAAGTAAAACCTACTGTAGCTAACAGAACATGCTGTTTCATGTTACTGAGAGAAGTAACCACTATTTGAGTAAGGTGGGTTTTTTTTTTTTTTTTGGCCTCCTTGCCTTACTGTCTGGGAAACTTTAAAGCCACAGCAAAGACTGGCCTTCCCCTCTATCTGCCTACTTCTTTATGCTGCAGTGAAAATCATTACAGGTCTTAGAGGAATAATGAGGTATTTCTGCAATTAATTGTGATCAGCTTATCTACAGATCCAAAAAGGAGTAATGAGGTGACAGTGTTAAAAGCAGAGTGACTGTATCTAGGTGCTTACCGGCATTCTTGACATGTAGGCAGCCTCACTGCGAAGAATGGAGTGACTACTTCTAGGACTGTTCACTTTTTGGCTGCTAGCTTGAAAACACAGGGAAACTGTTTGTTCTGGTTTAAACAGGCAATTAGCTATTGAGGTCTGTGTAGTGCCATAGTCGGCTGGAAGGTAAATAATTGCTGTAGCTTTTTGCAGCTTGCTCAGGTGCAGGTTTGGTTCTAAAATAGCAGCTTTGTGTGGATAGCTGCTGCTGTGTAAGCTCTAGAGTGCCTAATCATACACTTCAGTCTTGACTGTAATCAGTTTTATGCACTGTTGGAAAGCACATCAGGATGTAGGCACAGTACATACATTTTTATTTTTTCAGTGATTTTTCCTTAGAACGAAATCCCCTGAATTCAGTTCTTTGTAGCTGTTAGGTAGAACTGACAGGATGGTGTGGCATGTTTAATTTCTTTGAATCTGCTTTTAATCCAGTTTGCTGCAACTCATCAATAGAGCTCACTTGTCCTTTTCTTCCCAATTTATGTTATTAGATCAACCAATGATCCAGGAAGCAATGAGCACCAGACTGATCAGGAGGCTCAAGTACATAAAGGCCTTTCAAGGAGAAGTCAGGCTGTTGGTGCTGTGCTGAGTGTCCTCCTGGTTGTTCTCACTGCATGCCTAATAATCTTGCTGTTCTACAAAAAAGAGAGGAGGTAAGAAATGATTGGAAGGCTTTAGAAGTTTCTTTGGTTAGGACTTGGTTTCCTCAATGAAAGGGAAATAGTGAACTTTAGAGATTTAAGTTCTGTTTTTCAGTTGGCAGCATCAACTGTCAAACCGCTGTTTTTATTTCCGAATTCCCCATTACTGTCTGAAGGTCCATGTAAAGAGGGCTGGAGTACACAATTGAATTGGGCTGGTCTCTATTGTGGACAACTGCTAGTTAAGGAGGATAAAACAATGTGACAATATTGTTAGTATTTGATATCCCTCTTCTTTTATGGTGTCAAGCTGGAACCATACAACAGCAGCAAGGAACAAGTGCAAGTCTTGCTGATTCTCTGCTTTCCAGAAAAGTTTGGGTTTTTTCCCCTTAGACATAAAGGCCAGAGGTGTTTCAGAACAGGCACCCTGAAGCTGTGGTAAGGGGGAAGATATACATCATCATGGACTGAATTTTGTTAATTAGAGTAGTTCAGGGTCAAGTGTCACTATGCGATAGCTTGCTTGGTGAAATGCTTTATGTTGATGGTAAGAATCCAGTGAAGAAAAGTGAGGGCTAATAAGGGGGCTACAGTCTCCCTAATGCAGTATTCTTCCCCTTCTTTAGGGAAATCGTAATAAACAAGATAACGAACTGCTGCAGAAGAACATCCGGTGTTTCCTACAAATACACAAAGGTAATACAGTGACAAAGTTGAAGGTTTTGTTTCTTGTCAAGTTTCTTAATATGAAGCTTTTATTAATAAATAAATAAACCCCCTTAATTCCCAGTTCCTTCAGTGCCTGGAAACCATACTGTGTGGCTTCAGGAAAGCCACATAGCTGAGATATCCACATTTATATTGTGAAATGGGAAAGGAAGATGGAGTTGAGGAAATGAAGAGCAGTCCATAAATAGCCAAATAACACATAAATGTACAGGAAGAGAAAGAAGTCTGTTTCAGACATAGTGAAAAGCGATAGTAAGAGCATGCTATTGCAGTATTACTATCTTATGACAAAGTTAAACCCAAGGCCATGTGTGGTGTGGGGTCTGACGGCTGGGGAGGTCAGCATGTGGCAGAGTCTACAGTGGTATACGCAGTCTCCTCTTGCTTTTTTTTTTTTTTTTTTTTTTTTTTTAATTGCAGATAAACAGTGAAGAAGAAGCTAATGAGAATGAAACAGAGTGGCTTATGGAGGAAATCGCAGCACCAAATCAAAGAACAGCAAAAGGAGGGCAGGAGAATGGTCACATTACTACCAAGGCTGTTACTTCTGAAGCCTTTACCTCTCTCCATGTGGATGACCTGGACAGTGAGGATGAAGTGTTAACCATTCCAGATGTAAAGATTCAGACAGGAAGAGGACTAGACAAGAGCAAGCACCCACAAAAGAAGCCACCCAGTCTTGGAAGTGATGACAAAGCTTATTTGCTGAATGGGGGAAAGGAAAGGAAAGCAAAAGCCAAGCCAGGCCAGCAGCAGGCACAGAACTCTACAAATACAGTATCGTTTCATGATGATAGTGATGAGGACTTGTTGAATGTTTAATAACCCCTCTTGTGCCTAATCAAATATATATATAGAGATTATATATAATGGGACAACATTTCCAACCAAATATGAGGACTTCAGCCTGAAAGATTTTTCTGAATTTTGCCTTTAACAAGAAACCATTGAAAAGGGAAGAAGAGAAAGATTTCTTGGTTGTTTACAATGATCTGTCCAGTAATGACTGGATTTCTAACATCCAGTTGGCTGAGTTATGTTGACTCTCTCTAGCCAGGACACTTTTTTTTTTTTAAGCCTCAGCGTAGATGTTAAATGCTCGCTTAAAAAAGAGAAACCTTTGAAAGGAAAGGATTAAAGCTCAATGAAGCCCCTGGCTCCTGAGACTCAAGTTATCTGACTACTAGCATTTTAACTCCTTGTATTTATTGATCCTCACTACTCAGGTTTGCTTAATAGCAACATGTTCTTCCTGCCGGCAGGGTATTATTCTATGGGTTCACCCATCGTAAGACAAGGAAAAATATAACTTTTGTGTGTTGGGATGATTTGATGTAAATTTTGGAACTGGTCTAATTTATCCTGTAAATTTGAATATCCATTCTAATTTAAACAGATCATTGGTTCAAAGGTATTGAATGAAAGGTACAACTCTGTATAGCTTTAGCCTGAAATGGTTGCTGTTCTTTGCATGATATTTTTTTGGTACTGGTCATATGACTGACTTCATCAGTATTTGCCTAAGTAGCTGACAAGCACCCAAAGATTTTTTTTTTTCCCCCTAGATTATGGCTGGACTAGGCCAACTGCACACAGAACCAGAGTTTTCAAGGACATAGAGGCAGTATTCCAATAATACAATCTGCACTGCCCTGTTTGTCATCACCAAGAAAAGCCCCACAACCAGAGGAGCCCTAGTCAGCACAATACCTCTCTCTGGTATTAATTACAAGAAAAAAAATTTAATAGCCTAAGTTCTAGCTCTTATTCTATGGTCCTGGCCATGGTCATTGATTTGAAATGTTGCTGGCAATGAATGCAAGTCAAATTTCCTCTAGCAGTCTTGCTCTTCTCCAGGTGTTTCCTAAATTAAATTATGGGCAATGATAGGGTTTCAAAGCATCGTACAAGTACGTGTGTTGGTCAGAATTTTTTGAAACTTTTCATTGTTCCTTTTGGCTGGCTTACTCAGTTTCAACAATGGTTTCTTTTTATAAAAACTCCATTTTGAATCAAAATAGTGTAATATAAAGTATTCAGCAATTTCAATAAAAGATATGAAGTGGGTATTCCAAATCCCACATCTCAAGTCTGGAATCTTTCTTACACTAGTCTGTAATGCTGCTCATCGCCCTGGTGATACCCTTTTTTGCTGTGATAGCTAATATCTTAATCGCATCACTCAAAACGAGAACCAATGTTGTTTGACAAAGATCGGAATATGTAGGTAAGCCCCAGTGGTGTATGCTTTCTTTTATCAGACTTGGGTTTTCTTTCTCTTGTATTGTTACCAGTGAAGCTGTAAATCAGTTCAGCTAAAGCTGCATCTTGTCATACTTAAAAGCAGCATTTTTCGTATTTAGCATTAGGTTAATTTTGGGGAATGAGAGGCTTGACAGTGTATTTTTAATACTGTCAGTTACCATTGCAACAGTTCTCTCAAGGGATGTTGAAGAATGCTGCCTCCCTTCCCCCAGTCTTCAAGGCTGGCATCTTGGAGTTGTTTGATCCATGAACCGCTGCATGAAATGACTTCCCATGTATTAAGGCATAACACCACGTGGTCTCTTTGTTGTGACTGTGCCTAACGAGGCTTAGTTAGAACAGAGGTACTCTGCCTGGGGGCGCTTATCTGAGCAATATCAATGACGTATTTCTTGTATGCAGCTGACAGCAGTGAGTGACTTCAGTGCCTAGTCTTGAAACCTACTGCCTGCTTTTTATCTGGGCATTTGTAGGTAGGCTGACTGAATCTTACCTTGTTCAGAGCTGGATGTGTGACTTGCTTCACCAGACTATTTTTCCAGTAGAATACCCTGCATAACCATAGGGAGGGAAGCGTTACGAGAATAGTGGGGACCAGACGAGTATGTACAAATGGCTGGGCCAGGAGCAGAAACCCCGCCAGTCGACAGCAGGACTCCCTGGGAAGTGAGCCTCTAAGACACCCACCCGCATGGCACAGTGCTGCCCAGCCCCTGTCTGGACTGCGGAGAGGGTGGTGGGAAATCAGGAAAAAAGGCCCAGTCTGGCTCTAACTTTTTTAGTTCACGTGGAACTTATGCACACCACTACCAACGGGTTAAACAAAACGCTAGGAAAGAAGCGATGTGAGGTTTTTTGGGTGTGTTTTTAAGATACGGCCTAATGGCTTTAAACTTCACCCACTTCCCAGGCAGGCTTTGCGGTTTCCTTGGCCTCAGCTGACTGCGCACATCCTCCTGCTGAGGGAGGCTGCGGGGGCAGGCTGTGAGCGTGGCGGCTGCTGCGCACTTGTGTCCCCCCGTCCCCCTCTCCAGCTCCGCCGGAGCCCCTGCAGCCACGGAGGCGAAAGTCTGGTGTGCGGTGGGGCTGGGCTGGGGGTAACGCAGCTGTAAGTGGCTGCAGGAGAGGAGTTCTTGTTACCTTGCTTCAGCTACTCCTGCCTGAATGCAAGTCACTTTCCAGACCGTTTGTCACTTTTTTCCATCTTTAACGTGTTACCTTCACTTACGCTTTTCTTTCTGATGGAAGCAGCTGTTGTCAGCAAAAGGTGTTGGAGTAGCAAGTGTCTATCCATAGACAGCATGAAGTATCAACGGAGCCTGATATAACTGGATTTTTTTGGGGGTGCCCCACAATGAATTCTTCCTAAGGTCTTACAGGTCTTCTACAGTAAGAAATAGCTGTTTTGGCCATAAGTATTTTATATTGCGGCTTCCCAAAGCTATTCCCAGCACGTAATTCCTTAGTGAATGCTTTTTATCTTTTGTATCACTGCAAAAATATGGTCAGGTGAAAATTGTGTTCCATGGGGTAGGTGGGAGAGGTTTTCCTTGGAAATGGAGGAGCGCGGAGAATGAAGGTGGCTGCAGGGGTGAGACACACACAATACTGGAGTTTGTGGGAAAGCTGTTCCTTTACTGTTACGTGGCTTAATGTAGAGACACTTCTGTTTCACGGGGTACTTACCCGTTCTTTCTAGAACGTGGTTGATAAGCCTTGTTCATATGTAGTGCCCAGCAAGTGCTACACTAAATTTGTCATTTGCTTGCACGTTGGTGGAATTTTCCAACTACACTTGCTCCTTAAAATGCCTCTTCTTTTGAGGAGCTGGTTTGGCTAATAAAACAACCTGTAGTGCTGTGGCTGTTAGCAGCTTTTCTGGAGAAAAGGAACATATGTGCTCTGATTAGGGGTTAAATGCAAATTCTCCCTGGGTGAATTAAGGTCTGATTTCAAATGAAACCTAAAAAATAAAGCTTGCAACACGTAGTTTAATAATTTATGGAGTCAGTCTTGACTTTTGGTCAAATGTCTTTGTTACTTAAATAGCTTTGCTGCCAACTAAATATATCACTGCTGCAGAGAAGACCTAGATGAGGTTTTTGGGGTGGTTTTGATGCCAAAATGCCAACCCTAGATGACGTTTTGGAGAACGTTGGAGAATTTGACAGGTTCCAGAAGCAAACCTTCTTTGTCCTGTGTTTGCTTTCTGCTGCCTTCACCCCGGTGTATGTGGGTGTCGTCTTCTTTGGGTTCACCCCCGAGCATCGCTGCTTCAGTCCTGGGGTGGCTGAGCTGAGCCAGCGGTGTGGCTGGAGCCTGGAGGAGCAGCTGAATCACACGGTTCCSGAGTGGGGCGGCCGCAGGGCCGGTTTTAGCAGCCGCTGCAGGAGGTACGAGGTGGACTGGAATGCGACGGGCGTCAGCTGCACCGACCCCCTCGGCAGCCTCGTGGGCAACTGGAGTGCCGTCCCCCTTGGTCCCTGCCGGGACGGCTGGGTCTACGACTCCCCGGGGACCTCTCTCGTGACCGAGGTAAAAACAAATACCCCCTTTCCCTTGCCCCCTCAGTTACAGACAAGCTGAGGGACATAGGAGAGGGTTGGTGTAGCCTAGGCTGTGTTAAATGACGCCTGTTTACCTGGACGAGGGGATCATCTTGCTGCAAACTTGCGCAGGGCGCTTTGCAAGCTGTCTTCCCTCAGTCCTTGCTGTGAAGCATTGCCTTGGCTGCTTGGGAGGCTTATATCTCCAGCTGGGGAGCAAAGCATATTTCAGCAAATAAATCCCTAGGCAGATAAAGTCCAGTTCTGAATGAAACTCCCATCGCATGAGAGGTCCGATTGGTGGAGGTGGGTAAACAGTGCCTGCGAGGGATGAGCGGCTCGCAGCACTACAAACAAAACCAGCCGATCCCCAAGTGGGTGTGCTGCGCAGACTGCCCAGTCTTCCTGGGATCTGTGCCCAGGTGTGAACATCTTGATTTCTTCTCTCTCTCTCTCTCTCTCTTTTTTTTTTTTTTTTTTTAAAATGAAGAAAGTCTTTTAAAGTTTGTTTCAAATATGATTGAATGACTGTGGGTGGGAGAAAGGTAATCACCTCCTACAATTAAACAGCTTAATTCAGGAATAAATTGCAGAAAATGCAGTGGCTGTTTTGTGTTCTCAGAAGACGTGAATAAACTGAAAATGGTATTTAAGCTACTTAGGGTACTTCAGGGTTTTAGGTGCTTTAACTTTAAAAACAAATCAGTATCTGGGATGACAAACTTGATTTTGTGATAGAAAGTTCCACCAAATTTTTAGAGATGGTGGAAGTCAGGATTCTTTCCCCCACATATCTAACACAAACACAGGAGCAGGTAAATCCTGTGCTCTAGCAACTTCAGCATTTATAGTTTGGAGCTAGACTTTAGGTGGTGTACGGCCAGTGTACTTTTTTCAGCAAAGTATGGACTGTGGATATTAAAGCGAGGATGTGAGACACCTCAAACGGAGGGTGACCCAGGCCTTCTACAAAGCAGCAGCGCAGCAGGCACATCTCGCTGCAAAAGGCTCGGGCAGATGCTGTGGTCCAGATGCCCCCACCATGATCTCTTGAGATTGTGGGAAGCTGAAAACTTGCAGTCTGTGTGGATTCATGCAGGCACGCTCTCACATCAGTCATCTTCCCTTCTGAAGGGGGTGCAAGGCCAGGCCTGCGGGCCGCTTCCTTCACAGGATAACCAGAAACGTCACACGCCTCTGCGTGCATTTTGGCAATGCGTTTTGCTTCTGGATGTGACTGTTTCTGTGAAGGCTCTCAGGCTCTGTTATGTTGTCCCCTGCTCTGGCAGCTAAGCAAGGGAAAGAACAGTGCAGAGTAAAGCATGTTACTCTGCTCGAAGGAAAAATTTACACATGGAAGAATATTCTCATGGGAAGCCCCACAGAGCATCAGGAGGAGTATCTGGTTTTATGTTGATTAAAGATGCATAGCTTTAAATAAACCCAGCTACCAGTAGGATGGGAAGGGATTCTCAGTCATGTTAGGACAGCTTTTTGAAATAACTTATTCTCCAGTAGCTTTTATGTATAACTACTTAAGTAAGATAAGAGAACTAAGGCCAGATGGCAAATATATGTGCGTACCCATGTGGTATAAAGCTTGGCCCTGGATACAAAATACCTGGTCTCCAGACACGTTAGGCTGTAGGACAATTTAGTTGAGCAAAAGGCCAGAGCAGAGAGAAAATGCTGTGGCCTCAGGGGCAGATGCAGATACCTCCTCCCACCCTCCTTCGGGGAGCTGGTGCTCCACAGGAAGCGGGACGAGGCAGGCTTCTGCAAGCATCTAGGATACCTTTAGTGAAGGCATCACCCTTAGTCCCGAGGGGTCTGCAAGGACTACTGTGGCATGTGAGGGTATGAGGCAACCAGAACTGCTTAGAAGTGTTCACCATCAGCCACAAAAAAAGCTGTTTGAAAAGTCCAGGGTGATCATCAGGTCCATGCTGATTTGATCAACAAGGCCTAACACAAATTAGGGTCCCGATCTTGACCGGTAATAACTCAYTTATGTTCTTTCCGGTAACGAGAGATGAGACATGAATGGGAAAAACCAGGAAACTGCTCAAGGGCTTGATCCTGGTTTTAATGTTGGACACTTAATTAAGTCAGTAGGGTTTCTGGGTGCTGATAAAATGGTCGTTGACCCAGAAACAAGTGTAAATCTTTAACTGAAGCGAAGGAAACTTGTGGATGTGAGCCAGTTCCTTGTTCCGCTCTCTTGCTTCTAACTGTGGTTGCTCCTTTAGTTTAACCTGGTGTGTGAGGACTCCTGGAAGCTGGACCTCTTTCAGTCTTCTGTGAATGCTGGGTTTTTTATTGGCTCCATAAACGTTGGCTACATAGCAGACAGGTATGTGTGGGCTGACAGTAAAACCCTCTGACCTCCCTGATTGGTGTTCAGCAGCTAAGCTTAGATAAAGGCAGAGAAAGGTTGTGCAACTGCTATCACTTCTGCTCTTCTCAAAATAAGGTCAACCACCTGGATGTTCAGTTGCGGTATGAGGAGCGCGTACTCTGTCTCTTAGGTCATACTTGGTGGTTTGCACAAATCTCCTGCTCGGCAAGTCCTGCAGAGCCCGCGAGGACTATTTTAGGACCGTACACCCCAAACTCCCTACCGTGCCACACCAGAGCGCTGGGGTGTTAACCGAAGCCAGGAAACACTGGTTTGGAGCCCCCACTTGATCTGTCACACTCTGTGTGGCTGCAGCTTGGAAACACCTTGCTTCCTTTGGAGAAACTTTGAAATAGTAGGTGCAGAGATTGCCAGATAGGTACAGCAGCAGTCACTGTGAAAAAGCAGAAATCCCTGTGGCATCTTTAGCTCCCTGTTCAGAGCCAGCAGAGACAGCCGTCCTAGCCCAGGCGGCTGGGGTTAAAAAGAAACAAATGCCAGTATTTGAGGGCCCTTTTTCCCCCTTGTTCCCCTCCTGCCTAGGACTGTTAGTACAGCAGGCTCTGAGTTGCTCCAGCTGTGAAATGCAGCCCACTCAYGACAAGATCCATACATATTAGATTTTTGGAGATTAAGATTGTGGGATATAAATCTGTTATAAATATGGTGCACACAGCCATATCAGAATGATAGTATTAACCCATACTTATTTTTCATTGCCATTACAAAAAAACAGATTACTAAGCTTCCTGTTCTGAAATTCAGGGATAACAGTCATGGTCCAAATATATGTAAATACGGGACTATTGTTCTTTAACTTGGGAAATTTTTCTTTTTCCTGAAAGCCTTTGTGGAATTGCAGAGCAATTGGGACRGTAATTTTTCAGGGAATAGAAAAGCAGACAAGTGAGTAATGGGCTAAAAATAGAAGTCGGTATGTATCTATCCCTTGCATAGCAAAGTTGGATTCCCCCCCCCCCCCCCCCCCAAAAAAAAAAGATGCACAAAGCTCTTACTAGTTTAAAATGCCTGTGTTTTCATGACYAGTGTTTTGCTTTACACGTATTATCTTCCAATCCAGGTTTGGCCGTAAATTTTGCCTCTTAAATACAATTCTTGCAAATGTTGTCTGTGGAATCCTTCTGGTCTTCGTGCCCACCTACCTGTGGATAGTCATCCTCCGGTTCTTGCAAGGGCTGGTCAGCAAGGGCTGCTGGACCGCGGGCTACATCCTGGGTGAGTTCAGACCTTTTCCCAGGAGCAAGACTGGCTGTGGAAGATGAAGAAAAAAAACACCCCAAAAAACCCCGAACAAAAGCCATTTAAAAAATGCCTCCCACGGTGTTTTATCAAGGAGTTTTCTCCCTCTCTGGCTTCTCAGGATTTTTTCAAGCACTGTCATTATGGAGAAGCAACAGTAGCCTTCAAAGCTCAAGCAAGTGGTGGTATATTAGGGCTGTTACCTCAAGATAGGCTTTTCCCTATGGTGCAGCTCCCCTTTGCAGATCTGGGCCCCCGGGCTCCTCCCCCTCCCCTCGGGCACCGGCTGGGGAAGGCGATGGCCCTGGGGCAGACCGCAGCCACTCCAGCCCAGTTGCAGATGGGATGATGACAGAGGAGGCCATTAAAGAAGCAGGCAGAGGGTGGGGAAAACTGGAGGCACTTTTATGACACAAAGAGCATTAAAGGGCAAACAGAGGCTTTACAGCCTAAAAATAACCAAAGAACAGCATGTACTTGCTGAGAAAAAGACAAGCTGTTTGGGTATCTGTGCACTTGTCGGAGTGGAGGCCAACCCGGGGGATTGCAAAGCAATGCGAGGAGCCAGGCTGTGCTGATGCCTCTCCCAGCACCTTGCACTGATTGTGTCTGGTGGTGAAGCACGGCTGCGTGGCAGCAGGGTTGGGGCCAGCTCCAGACTGCTTTCTGGTGCATGGTAGAGCTGCCTGGGACTTTTCTGACTTCTCTGGTGTGGAGTTCAGGCTCTTGTCAAAAATACCCAACATCAAGCAATCACCAAAGCAGCAAATTAAATATTTTAAATGCTGCCCAGTAGAGCCTTATCTGGATTAGGATGTCAGGTGGCTCTACCAAATAGCTCTGAGTGATCCAGTTCGCTGTGATAGTGGAAAAAACGTACATGTCAACACCCTAAACTTCTATTAAGTCTTTTAGCAGAGACATCTTGCTAATGCAGTTATCCAGATGTCTGATATAAATAAAATAAAAACATCTAGCCCACAGTCCAGACCATCTTCTGCCAAGACATGATTGTTCCTTCCTGTGCATATTCTAGATGCTTGCTTGGCCTCTTACATCTTTTCCTGGCACAAATGAAATCTTCATCACCTCTTCTGGGGAACTTTATGCCATTTTAGAGCATAAAATCCCTATGAGGACAATGACTTGCCCTATCCTGATATTTTACCTCAGTTACACCTTGTTACTTCTGGATTATCCTTGAAACTCTCTCATGAGAGAGAAGTCACCCAGAATCAGCCCCAAAGCCCCTTTGAACTTGTATCATCTCCCTAAGGGTGGCCAATACTGAATGCCCAGGGAAGGGTACAGGGACAGAGCAACCTTGTTGTCACACTTTCCTGGGACACTTGTCTACCCTCTAGCTGCTTTTGGCTCAGTCCTACTGAGTCTGAGGAGATGTCTTTGTCTCTGTGCATCGTTTGGCCAAGCAGTATTAGCTAATCCGTGGCTCCAAAACACAGCACTTCCTTCAGTTGCTAAATAACTGCTTTGTGTTCTTTTTCTAATCGGTTTGCTTTCTTGAAATCACACAACTGGATGCAAAATTTTGAGTGTGCTTGTGCCTGCCTGCTGGAAATAGTTACTTTTAGCTCTGTATCAACAAGACTTAACCTGTGGGTCTATCCTGTGATGTGCAGTTGCAAAGTGCAGATGAGTTGTGAAGCCATCCTGACCAGGGAGCTGTATGCCATCCTGTGGTACAAGCATTTCTTAAACACGTGGAGTGAGATGCAGGCTGAAAGGCTGCGCTTAAAAAACAAAATATGTTGTTTTGTTATTGGGTTGGAGACATTATGTATGTTGGCATTAGATTTTACAACAAAATCCATCTGTGCGCTTTGAGGAATGTTTGATTTACTCTGAGACTTCCATGACAGAGGACAGTACTACCCAGCCTTAGGCCAGTGTAAGAGCAGGAGCAGGGTTTTCTGCCTGCTGAGAGTTTGGGTGACAGAGAAGCAAACTTTCCTCTGCGAGCACCAGGGGATTTTTGTCTGGAGGCTTTATGCCAGGAAGCCCAGGATTACCAAGATGGTTTCTTCAGGGCTTTAATGCAGCGTTGGTCTTCCAGTGTCCCCGCAGAGCAAGTTACTGCTGCGCTGAGCGGTCATGGCTGAGCTGTCATTCACCTGTCTCTGTGCGTGTTTGCAGTGACGGAAGTTGTCAGCCCGAAGTACCGGAGGACGGTGGGCATCCTCTACCAGACGGCCTTCTCCGTTGGGCTCCTGGTCTTTGATGCCATCGCTTACACCATCCCTCACTGGCGGTGGCTGCAGTTCACCGTCACCCTGCCGAGCTGCTTTTTCCTGCTCTACTACTGGTAAACGGGCTTTTGTTGTACCTCTGCCCACAACCAAAAAAACAGCTTCTTCTGCCCGCCAGGGCTTGACACTGAGGAAGATTTGGCACTGCTTTTCGGTTGTGTGTGCCTCTCAGCACAAAGAGGAGGTACACGGCAAAAAGGAGAGGGAAATAGGACCCCTCAGCAACTGAGACTTCATTGCATCTTAGCCTGTGCGCTGCACCTGACTTCTGTTTAAAAGAAAGATCACTTTGAAAAACACTGGGGGAGAGTGGCTTAATATCCTATATTATCTTCATTAAGGATTTCATAAAGGAAAAGAAATGCCTTGACATGATTTAGTGGATCCTACACTGAAAAGATGGTTATTGAGAGATTGTTGAATGCTAACATAACTGTAACAGGTTATTTACATGTTCTTTTAAGGAAAAAAAGTTGCAGCTTTTTGTGGTCCAACCAAAAGAAGGCACGTGGGTTCACCTTTATTTTGGATTCTCTCCTCTCTTTTTGATTGATATTTTTCAGTTTGAGTGCTTTGATTTGAGAAATTGTCTGGATGGGTCGAGAGGTTAGGAATAGTAGAAGAAGATTCATTGTCTTCCTTTTTCCGTATTTGTGAATTGGTAAGACAGTTCTAGCTTGTTTACTACTTCTTAACCTGTGGTGGCTCAACTGGAAAATGACTCCCTAAGAGGAACCAGTTTGTGGTGAACAGGCTGAATAAAATGATAGCACTACTCTCGCTCAAAGCCGTTCCCTGATTTATCTTTAGTAAATTCATCTCTGACTGAAGCCACTACCACAACTGCTCCTCTTCCTATTTCAGCAGCAGGATATACTACTTTTCCTGATGGGGGGAACCAAAAAAAAAAAACCAACCCAAAACCGCAGACAAACAAAGAAAAAACCCACGTGCCTCTATTCAACCAAAGCCCTCTCTCCACAGTCTCCATACACGGGAGTGCTATGTGAGCTTTATGTTTTGGTATATAATAGCATCCACTTGCATTGTAGGTGCCTTCCAGAGTCTCCCAGGTGGCTGATCTCTCAAGGAAAAAATGACAAAGCTATGAAAATTGTCAGTGATATGGCTAAAAAAAATCGGAAAAAGATGCCTTCCCATTTTAAGGTGAGCTCAGGGTTTGCTTATGCATGTAAGCAAGCATCATGATAGTCCCTTCCATCAGTTCCTYCTAGTAGAAACTTACTGTACTTTTTACTGGCTCTTCTGCAGGATATTAAATTTGAAGAAGAAGGTGGTGGAAAGCAGAGTCCTTCACTCATTGACCTTGTCAGGACACCACAGATGAGAAAAAACACATTCATTTTGATGTACAACTGGTAAGAAGATAATGTTGGAGAGCTGTTCTTGAAGCTCTGGTTATGAAGGGTCCAAGCAGGACACAGACCTTGGTCGTCTGACTGACTAACGAAGCCGAGATGCTCTTCTCTGCCCAGGTTCACGAGCTCTGTCCTCTACCAGGGGCTCATCATGCACATGGGAGTAGCTGCTGGGAATGTGTATCTGGATTTCCTCTGTTCTGCACTTGTCGAGTTCCCAGCCGCCTTCATCATTATCGTCACCATCGACCGCGTTGGGCGGCGCTACCCCTGGGCTGCGGCAAACCTGGTGGCTGGGGCCGCCTGCCTTGTCACAGCCCTGATCCCAGAGGGTGAGTCACCTGCGTGAGGCCACGTGGTGGCTTCCCACCCTGGTGTTGCCCCCTAGGAACAGCACCCACCTCTCCCTCCCTTTTCCCAAGGTCCAGCCCCAAAGGTCCGCAAACCCATACCTGCCGTCGGGTGCTGCCTCCCTGACTTTTAGTAGCACCCCTTGTGCTGCAGACATGAAATGGGGTTGATTTGTAGCACTGCTAATAATACATCTCAAAGCACATGGGTCCCCCATGCTGCTTTGGGAGGGTCCCTGTGCCACAGCTCATGTGGTGCTGCCTGCTCCCATTCCCTCGTTCACACAGGTGAAACAAGGCCCCTTAAAAACATCAAGTGATACGGGATCAGAGGTCCCCCCTAAAATAACACTGGTGTATTAACTGACTCCTGCTAAATTGCTGGGATACTTTTAAATGTGTTGAATGCATTTCCTCTGCAGACATACATTGGCTAAAAGTGATTGCTGCTTGCATCGGGAGAATGGGAATCACAATGGCTTTTGAAATGGTTTGCTTTGTAAACACTGAACTGTATCCAACATACATCAGGTAGGTGCATCCTCCTCCCCATTGGCATTTGGCCTGGAAACAAATAGTTGAGGCCAATGTGTATGTTAAGTTTTATGCAAAACTAAGTTATCCTCAAATGCTTCAGAACTACACAGGTACTGCTGAACATAAAGTAGGGGGAGCATAAGTAAAATGCTTTAAGAAGTAGATTCATGAAGACAACAAATGTACTTTAAGGCAGATGAAAACTCATGTGACTGAAATAAAGGGAAAAGTGGAGACAACCAGGGTGGATGAGGGTTCTGAAGTCCCACGTAGTGCTTGGATTTGTATCTTGTTTTAATCAAAATAACATCTAAATGGATCTGTCCAGAGTAGAGTTTGCTATGGAGAATGTGTGTTAACTCAAGCCCTTCACCTGAGGACTGGATTTTTTCCCTATTTGTAAGTGGGCTGTAGGGTGAATAGCTCAGAAGTAGATATGTGCGCTGCAGAAATCTAAAGCTTGGGAGTTAATTCTTCTTCAAAATTTCCTCTTTCTACCCAGTGACTGTAGGCCATTGCCTGCCGAGAAGGTGTCTGCACTGACCAGATGAATCTTACTCCTCCTTTCTTCATTGGAGAGACACTGATTATATGAAGCTACACAACATATGAAATCATGAGACTCTCTTAATCTTATTTCTCTAGCCATAATGAATACAGTGGAGTTTTAAATTTTATTAATGGTGTATAGCAAATAGAAGGATCGTTTGCCAGCCCTTGCACTAGGTCACCTAAGATGTACTGAAGCTAATGGTTTTACATTTTTACTGTATCCGGAGACTCCCCTCAGATGCTTTGGGCCTGATTCTCTTCTATCTTTAACCTTGGGAATTTGCTTACACCTGTGAAAATACAGATATACTCTCCTGTTCCTATTTGCTAGCTTCTTATTCTTGCAATACTTAGGTCTAAATAATTTCTGGATGTGCCCACCAGTGGAAAACTAGGGCTTTGCAAACTATTTTGGCGTTTTGTGGTCTGCTGAGCTGCATGTCCTGTGCAATGGTCAGAACTGTGATCCATGCCTTTCCGTCCGCAGTACTGTGATGCTAACGTGATCCCTTTGCTGTCGAACCAGGAACCTCGGGGTGATGGTCTGCTCCTCCTTGTGCGATGTTGGTGGAGTCATCGTCCCATTCATTGTCTACAGACTGGTGGAAGTCTGGCACGATCTGCCGCTGATAGTCTTCAGTAAGTGCCACCTTACCTCCTTGCYGGCCACTCCTGGGGTGCAGCAGCAGGACCCAAGTTTCAAAGGGAGGGAAAAGCAACTAAGGCGGTTGCCCCAAATTCAGCAGAAGCCCCTTCCCATCTACAAAAGCCGTAGCCTTCAGTTTCTAACAGCCTGGAGCTTGTTTATGCATTCATGTTTCCTTTGCCCTTATTATTCTTCCTTGCATTTTAAAGGAAGCTAGAGGTGAATACAGGTTCGACAGATGGCAAAGAGCTGACAAATGTTCTAATGTTTTGATGAGATTAATATTTTGATGAWTTCAAATCTGAGCAATTACTGCTCTTCTGTGAGGTATATTGTCTCAGTCCAGGAGCCAAAACCTAGAATTTCACATAAATGCCTATTTAATGGAGTACGAGCGTGGCTGTTACATTTCAGCTTTTCTGACAGTCTGTTAACTGGCTGTTCTCCAGCTATTTGGAAAGAGGTTGGTAAATAAATGTAAGATGAGTGTTTGCAGACTAGTGACCTGAACTCTCAGGTCAGGGTCTGCAAAACTTTTCTGAATCTTTAGATCAGCACACTATTTACAGAAAAATGTCTTGAATGGCAATATGCAGTTTTCAACAGACAGCATGTTTAGGAGGGTGCTAGGTAGACTTAAATATAGACACCAAACATGTACAAAGTAGGTAAAAGAAATTATCAGTGGAGAAGTTAATCACATTGTGTAGGAGATAATACATTGTGTATGTATTTTCTAAATCTTGTTATGTAAATAGCAGAAAAATTCAATCTGTTTCCTGGCATATACTCAGACTAGAAAGGGCTCTTACCTCTTTACAGTTGTCTGTCCAGCCTGAGATGCCATAGTTCAGTGCATAAATCACAACTGAACTCGGCTCATTGCTGTCTCCACGTGGCTGCCACGTCCTCCAGAGGTGGCATGCCAGTTTTGCATATAGAGCCTTGACATGCACATCATGTATGAAGAACAAAGTAAAATGCCATTTATGAGTCCTTTGTGCCAGGCAGTGGAAAATGGTGTATATGCTGGAAATTGGTATATGCTAACAAGCTCTTTGTGCATCTGTTCGATTTGAAGCTGTTCTTGGTTTGATTGCGGGTGGATTGGTGTTGCTTCTGCCTGAAACTAAAGGAAGAGTTTTGCCTGAGACTGTTGAAGATGTTGAAAACTTTCACAGGTGAGTCAGGATGATGAACTCTTAGCAGCTTTCACTTGAAATTGTGCAAAATCCCTGCCCAGAGCTCTTTGGGGAAGCCCAGGGGTTACTTGGCTGCCTCCTATGCTTCCAAGAAGTTGCTAGTTAATTCCCAGACTCTAGCTGGAGAGATTTTCTTTTTACCACTTGTCTACCTAGGCATCAGAAAACAAGCAGCATAGGCCTTTATTGGCCTGTGAATAGCAGCACTAGTCTCTCAAATCTGCTGCAACGCTATTATAGATGTTATTTGTGCTTAAAAAACCTAACTGATCTTGTGGAACAGAAAAAAGGCATTCTTGATAGCAGCTACTCATGCGCTGAGCGAAGCACCAGTATCTACTGAGAAGCCAGAGCAAATCTAGAGAATTTGAGGATTAGCTGCTCATTTTTTCTGGGGAAGAGGCAGGGCACATGAAGAACTTGAAGTTAGGTGCTCACTGAACACCTTCATTCCTGGTTTGCTGCTCATGTCTTGTTATTCTTGCAGGCAAAGTGCTCCAAAGGCCAAAAAGATCTATCTCCGCGTCCAAACGTCAGAAGTAGCACATGACTGAAAAAGGCATAACTCTTTCTGAGTAGCCTGCTTTAAGGCACTACCATGGAAAGGCAAATTGGAATAAATATTCTTTCCTGTCTTGCCTCTTTTTTTGTCTGCCTATCCTTTATAGAATCATTAAGGTTGGAAAAGACCTCTAAGATCGAGTCCAACTGTCAATCCAACACCACCATGTCCCCTAAACCATGTCCCCAAGCGCCTCATCTACACGTCTTTTAAATACTTCCAGGGATGGTGACTCCACCACTTCCCTGGGCAGCCTGTTCCAATGCTTGACCATTCTTTCAGTAAAGAAATTTTTCCTCATGTCCAATCTAAACCTCCCCTGGCACAACTTGAGGCCATTTCCTCTCATCCTATCACTAGTTGCTTGGGAGAAGAGACCAACACCCACCTTGCTGCAACCTCCTTTCAGGTAGTTGTAGGGCGCGATAAGGTCTCCTCTCAGCCTGCTCTTCTCCAGGCTAAACAGTCCCAGTTCCCTCAGCCGCTCCTCATAAGACTTGTTTACTCCAGACCCTTCACCAGCTTCACTGCCCTTCTCTGGACACGCTCCAGCAGCTCAGTGTCCTTCTTGTAGTGAGGAGCCCAAAACTAAACACAGTTTATTGTTCAGTTATTGTATTTATTTACGTTTGGGGGTTTCTGATGGGATTGTCCCTATTACTGCATAGCTGCTTCCCTCTCTGTACACCATAATATAAATATGTTTCAGAGCTGGGAACTTTTCATACCAGCTGCGTAGATCTCAGCATGGGGGCAGATCTTAACTTGGGGATGGTGGGGTCCATCCCAACAAAACTTTATAAGCCTCCGTGAAGTCTGACTTTGTTGTTTTGTCTTATGAAGGGGCAGCATAATATAACAGAGGTTTACTTCTGCTATGGAGCCGAGATGACTACAAACCTCGTACAGTCTTGGTACAACTTGCAACAGATTTGCACAGATTTTTTTTTTTTGCTAGCCCTTATGTGTTATGGTGTTCATGTGAGTCCATGTGCCYGTACAGTAGCCCTCATGGGGATTTTATTGGCTATCCTCAAACTCACAAAGATGGGCATGTGGCAACTCCAGAGCATGAAAAGGGGTGCATGGGAGAAAGACTCATAGTCCATAAAGTAATAGCCTTGCTCAGTTTTCAATGTGTAACCACTAAATTTTCTTGTCTTAATATCATCTTCATAGTGGATAATCTATACTTTTTTTTGTAAGAAACTGTTTTCCTAAGCCTCCATAGCATTATAAATGTGTGCATGCACAGACATGCAGCATTTTATTAAAAATATTATGTTGACACTCCAGTCAGGGTGGGAAAAGCATTACAGCTGCCAGGGGACTGAGAGCCCACCAGAGTCCTGAGAGCCCACCAGAGTCCTGCTCCACTGGAGGCTTAGGATGGGGCTGGGGCCAGGACAGAGCTGTATCTCCACATGTTTGGAGGGGGCAGCCCTGCAGGGGCATCCCTTTGGGGTGAGCTGGGTGCAGGCTTAGGGACCTGCAGGACTCTGAGCTGGGATTTGGCCAGGGGTCCTGTGCCTCTGGGAGCACTGGGGCAACGCTGGGTCTGCCAAGAAATATCCAGCACCTTTCACAATTTTCCTAGTCCCTCCTACTTAGCAACTGTAACAGTCTTGCGGTTGCAGAGGAAAACAGGCACAATGGTACTGTGGCTCTCCTTCGCTGTTTCTGTCTTGTTGGTCCCTAGCACTGCTGGGGAACGCTGGTTTTCACTAAGGATGCTGTATGCAGGCCACAAGATACTGCTGCCATTTAATGACCATCTGCAGGGAGAGAACTTCCAGCTGAGCGAAGTGTTGCTGGACTCTCGCAGGCAGTGTGCTATTCCTCCAGGATTGCTTCCTGGTGTGGCAGTACGGTGATTTTGCCCTTGCTTTTGACTGGCCTGAGCCCCAGTTAATGTTCAGTGTTGCTGTGAGGGCCTCAAAGGCAGGGAAACATGTTGTCCAGAGAAGCAGGGCTATGACGGGGTTGCTCTGAGAAGGTAAGGACAGATTTGGAGTGACGTGACTTTGGCCCAGACAATTGCAAAACTCATATTTGCTTCAGGGTCAGAGAGGAACAACCTGGTCCTGAGACAGGCAAGAGGGACAGTGGGGATGTAGTTATGTGTCCTGTGGAGCTGGTGTCCTGCTGTGATTGCAGAGATGTCTCTGCTCTGCAACAAAAGAAATCTGGCAGAACAGCTGTCTTTATTATAGTTCATTGATTCAAAACCTGTTGAAAACTCTGTGCAGAAAGAAAATGGGGGAGGAGGCAAGAAGTCAAGCAAAGCAAATACTGGAATGAATAAATGAGTAACCACAAAAGCTGACTCTCAAGACCCTTACCCATCACACTGGCATTTTTTTCCATAAGCACTGCTACTGCCACAGCAGGAGCTGCAGAGGTGGCAGGCTCTGGCATGCCTTTGCTTCACAGTCACCTACAAGTTAGGCTTGCCAAGCTGGTGAAGAGGGCTTTAAACTAAAGTTGCTGGGGGCATGAACCCCAATCCATCCCATTCCTACCAGTCTGATGCCAGTCAGACGCCCAGAGCCTGGAGAAGGATCACAGATCAGCAGGAGAGCACCTAAAGAGCAGCACAAAGGAACCCCAGCCAGTAAGACAGCTTAATCGGGGGCCCAACTTAAATGCCTCTATACAAACACACGTAGCATGGGGAATAAACAAGAGGAGTTAGAGACGTGCGCATGCCTGCAGGGCTATGACCTTATTGACATCACAGAGATGTGGTGGGATGGCTCCTTTGACTGGAGTGTTGGAATGGAAGGATACAGGCTTTTTAGGAAGGACAGGCAGGGGAGACGAGGAGGGGGTGTCACCCTCTATGTCAATGACCAGCTGGAGTGCATGGAGCTCTGCCTGGGGATAGATGAGGAGCTGACCAAGAGCTTATGGGTCAGGATTAAAGGGAGGACAGGGACAGGTGACACTACAGTGGGGGTCTGCTACAGGCCACCTGACCAGGAAGACTGAGCGGATGAGACCCTCTATAGACAGATAGGAGCAGCCTCACGTTCACAAGCCCTGGTCCTCATGGGGGACTTCAACCACCCCGATATTTGTTGGAGGGACAACACGGCAGGGCATAAGTAATCCGGAAGGTTCCTGGAATGCGTTGATGATAACTTCCTTCTCCAAGTGATAGAGGAGCCAACGAGGAGAGGTGCTATGCTGGACCTCGTTCTCACCAACAAGGAGGGGCTAGGGGGGAAGGTGAAGCTCAAGGACAGCCTTGGCTGCAGTGACCATGAAATGGTGGAGTTCAAGATCCTTAGGGCACTGAGGAGGGCGCACAGCAAGCTCACTACCCTGGACTTCAGGAGARCAGASTTKGGCCTYYTBAGGGATCWGCTTGGTAGAGTGCCATGGGACAAAGCCCTGGAGGGAAGAGGGGCCCAAGAAAGCTGGTTAATATTCAAGGATCACCTCCTCCAAGCTCAGGAGCGATGCATCCCAACAAAGAGGAAATCGGGCAAAAACGCCAGGAGGCTTGCATGGATGAACAAGGAGCTCCTGGAACCACTCAAACATAAAAAGGAAGCCTACAGAGGGTGGAAGCAAGGACAGGTAGTCTGGGAGGAATACAGAGAAATTGTCCGAGCAGCCAAGGATCAGGTCAGGAAAGCTAAAGCCCTGACAGAATTMAATCTGGCCAGGGACATCAAGGGTAACAAGAAAAGCTTCTATAGGTACATCGGGGATAAAAGGAAGACTAGGGAAAATATGGGCCCTCTCTGGAACGAAACGGGAGACCTGGTTACCCGGGATATGGAGAAGGCTGAGGTACTCAACGACTTTTTTGCCTCAGTGTTCACCAATAAGTGCTCAAGCCACACCACCCAAGCTGCAGAAGGCAAAGGCAGGGACTGGGAGAATGAAGAGCCGCCCACTGTAGGAGAAGATCAGGTTTGAGACCATCTAAGGAACCCAAAGGTGCACAAGTCCATGGGACCTGATGAGATGCAYCCGTGGGTCCTGAGGGAACTGGTGGGTGAAGTTGCTTAGCCACTATCCATCATATCTGAGAAGTCGTGGCAGTCCGGTGAAGTTCCCACTGCCTGGAAAAGGGGAAACATAACCCCCATTTTTAAAAAGGGGAAAAAGGAAGACCTGGGGAACCACAGGCCAGTCAGTCTCACCTCTGTGCCTGGGAAGATCATGGAGCAGATCCTCCTGGAAACTATGCTAAGGCATATGGAAGATAAGGAGGTGATTGGTGACAGCCAACATGGCTTCACTAAGGGCAAATCATGCCTGACAAATTTGGTGGCCTTCTACAATGGGGTTACAGCGTTGGTGGGTAAGAGAAGAACAACTGATGTCATCTACCTGGACTTGTGCAAAGCATTTGACATTGTCCCGCACGACATCCTTGTCTCTAAATTGGAGAGACATGGATTTGACGGATGGATCACTCAGGGGATAAGGAATTGGCTGGATGGTTGCACTCAAAGAGTTGTCGTCAACGGCTCAATGTCCAAGTGGAGACCAGTGATGAGTGGYGTTCCTCAGGGGTCGGTATTGGGACTGGCACTGTTTAACATCTTTGTCAGCGACATGGACAGTGGGATTGAGCGCACCCTCAGCAAATTTGCCAACGACACCAAGCTGTGTGGTGCAGTCGACATGCTGGAGGGAAGGGATGCCATCCAGAGGGACCTTGACAGGCTTGAGAGGTGGGCCCATGCCAACCTCATGAAGTTCAAGAAGGCCAAGTGCAAGGTCCTGCACCTGGGTCGGGGCAATCCCAAGCACAAATACAGAATAGGCGGAGAATGGATTGAGAGCAGCCCAGAGGAGAAGGCCTTGGGGGTGTTGGTTGATGAGAAGCTCAACGTGACCCCACAATGTGCACTTGCAGCCCAGAAAGCCAACCGTATCCTGGGCTGCACCAGAAGAAGCATGACCAGTAGGTCGAGGGAGGTGATTCTGCCCCTCTACTCCACTCTCGTGAGACCCCACCTGGAGTACAGTGTTCAGCTCTGGGGCCCCCAACATAAGAAGGACATGGACCTGTTGGAGCGAGTCCAGAGGAGGGCCACAAAGATGATCAGAGGGCTGGAGCACCTCTCCTATGAAGACAGGCTGAGAGAATTGGGGTTGTTCAGCCTGGAGAAGAGAAGGCTCTGGGGAGACCTTATAGCAGCCTTCCAGTACTTGAAGGGGGCCTACAAGAAAGCTGGAGAGGGTCTTTTCATAAGGGCATGTAGTGATAGGACAAGGGGGAATGGCTTAACCTGAAAGAGGGTAGATTTAGATTAGATATAAGGAAGAAATTCTTCACTCTGAGGGTGGTGAGGCACCGGAACAGGTTGTCCAGAGAAGTTGCGGATGTCCCATCCCTGGGAGTGTTCAAGGCCAAGTTGGATGGGGCTTTGAGCAAGCTGGTCTAGTGGAAGGTGTCCCTGCCCATGGCAGGGGGGTTGGAACTAGATGATCTTTAAGGTCCCTTCCAACCCAAACCATTCTATGATTCTGTAAGTTATATTGGCATTTGCTTCTGGTGGCACCTTAATGAACACAAGGGCAAATGTCCTTCATCGATTTCCTTGCTGACGACCTTGTCAATTCATGTATTACTTCCTGGAGTTGGGAAGTCAATGAAACATGTCAGGGTTGCTCTCAAAGTGCAGAGAGCTTTTGTGTCCTGGGTGTGTGGTAGGAGTGGATCTCCTCCAGGGTATGAGACAAGCTGTCTAACATCCTGCCTTAGATAAAACAACAGTTTGCCAGCTTCCCTTCCCAATAATAGCAGCTGAAGGTTGTCTGCTCCTGGGGCTGCTGGAGCGTAACCAGCTGAGTGGCAGGGCTGTCCCTGGAGCTTGGGAAGGAGCACTTCAGGGCCCAACCATTGGCTGGCTCAGGCAACTCAGGGAGCACCTGGACATGGCTGTGTCCAGGTTAATGAAAGTGAGACTGGCCTTTTAAGAAGACCCTGTCCCTCGCCCAACTACTTAAAAGCACAATATAAGGACTGTGCCTAAAAAGAATATAAAAACTCGGTGTTTCAGGGTACCCACCAACCTTCAGGAACTGGGTTTTGGAAAGAATTGCTCTTTACTTTTACAAAGTTTCTGGTGTTCTCCCTGGCATCATCTGATGGACAGCATGGCTGCAGATGTGGTCCAGGGTGGCACTTTCTAAGCACTGTTCTTGTCCTCTGCTGTTGCTGTCAGCACTGACATCCAAACACCACCATGCCAGCATCGCTGCTATTTGGAGACTCCAGTGCTAATTTTATCCTATCAAACGTGGCCACAGGCTCTGTGGTGTATCAGAGACTCATTAAAGCTTGTTGTCTGCAAGCTGTAATCTTAACATTGTTGTTTTGTCAAGGTGTTCTTGTGTGCATGTGTTTGAATTGGCAGAAAATCACATCCTACAGGCCAGTACTAAGCTCGCATGGTTTCCAGCTCCCTTGTTTATTGTGTGATCAAAACAATGCATGTGCTAGATTTTATTTGCAACTTGCTCCAGTCCTATCCCTACTGTATGGCACTGTGTCATCCTACATTCTGTAAATGTTTTAAAATATGAAGAAAATTAGGCCTTTTCCCAGAACTGGGACTGGTCAGGAGACAAACCCAAATCCAGAGAATACACACAAGTCGATGATTATGATGTGAATCACATTTTAAGTGTTTCCCAAGGGCTGTGGAGAGGACCCTTCAACCTTCAGAAGCACTAGAGTAGTGATTTTCCAGCATGTTATTGAGGGAGATCTACTTAGAAAGGCATATCCTTTTTTTGGCCCATCTTCCCTGCCCTGCCCCGCCTCAGTCGTTATCCCTTACAGCTGTTTTGGAATTTGGCAAAAAACCAAACTCATGGCACTAGGAAAACAAACGTGTGAACACAAACATGAATATGCTTTAATATGCAGTGTCCTGTTATTGTTCATGCTGCTCCCAGTGAGTGTCCGTGATGGGGCTTTCTCCCCGCTGCCCTGTCACTGATCCCTAATGATGTTGTAGTTGCACGCAGCCCCCCATGTCATGAGGCTTCGCTGCCTCCAACTCTTCTTTGCCTTCCTTTTCATTTTCCACCTTGCCTAATATCCAATCAAATTCTGGGATGCCAAAGCTTAAAAGCCAGTCTGGGCTTAGAAGTAGTTATTTTTGTATGTATTTCCCTGGAAGAAGAGGAGTAAACTGGGAGGGAAGAGGGGCTTCTGGATGTCCTGGCCTCCTGAAGCGGGCTCTGCAGTGGCAGTGCTCGCGGCTGGGCAGCAGGAGCTGTCTCATGAAGCTGACCTGCTGGGCATCAGGAGCCGTGGACTGACCAACAGTAACAAGTTTTTAACGGGTGCAGGGAGAATTGTGACAGTAAAACAGTTACTGTCTACATGCTTGCTTTCATGCAGAATCAGGTGTAGCTTGGCAGAGGTGAGTTGGGCTCAAGAATGCACTCCCACTCACTACAGAAGTGAGCTGTGAGTGAGCAGCCCTAAGAGATTTTTAGTTTTATAACAAGCAGAAGAAAGTATTCCTTCATGAATTTCCCACTCACACTGTACGAATTGCTGCTGCCAGATACCCTGGGATGCCAGAAGCATGAACGTGTTCAGAAGGCAAATAGAAAAATTCGTGGACGGACAGTCCACGAGGGACTGAAGCAGAAATGTGGGCAAATGACCTCTGGCTCGGGAAGTCCCCAAGCCGCAGACTGCTAGCAGCTGGGAGAGTGCAGTGGGGAAAAGATCACCACGTTGGCCTGGCTCGTCCCCTGCATGTGAGGTTGAGGGCTGGGCTTGCTATGGCTGCTCTGCCATCCCCCTTCTGCCTCCTTGTCCCAGTAAAGGCAGATCCAGGGCAAAACAGGTCCTTGAAGTGCTGGAGCGTGTCCAAAGAAGGGCAACGAAGCTGGTGAAGGGTCTAGAGCACAAGTCTTATGAGGAGCGGCTGAGGGAACTGGGGTTTAGCCTGGAGAAAAGGAGGCTGAGGGGGGAGACCTTATTGCTCTCTACGACTACCTGAGAGGAGGTTGCAGCGAGGTGGGTGTCGGTCTCTTCTCCCAAGTAGCACGTGATAGGACAAGAGGAAATGGCCTCAAATTGCACCAGGGGAGGTTTAGATTGGATATTAGGAAAAATTTTTTCACCGCAAGGGTTGTCAAGCATTGGAACAGGCTGCCCAGGGAGGTGGTTGAGTCACCATCCCTGGAGGTATTTAAAAGACGTGTAGATGTGGTGCTTAGGGACATGGTTTAGTGGTGGMCTTGGCAGTGCTAGGTTAACGGTTGGACTCGATGATTGTAAGGGTCTTTTCCAACCTTAATGATTCTATGATTCTATGATTCTTAGTTGGGGGCAGCTTCGGAAGTCAGAACATGGAGATAAATCGTTTTTTCTTTGCTTCTTTCTTGCCTGCGGAAGGAGAGGGGAAAAGGCAGATGATGCTCCTGGTGGCTAACAGCATGATCCACTGAATAATTCATATGCTTACATTCATTGAAAAATAGGTTTAACGGATGGCTCATCGCTGGCAATTTTTCAAATGAGGTTAGATTATTTTGAAGAGCAGCAGAATAAGGAGTAAATTGGAGACTTCCTGGGGCCCCGTTGCAGCTGCAMTGCTGTCTGGAAATCCTATCACAACAGTAGCATTAGTAACTTTATCTCTGGCATTTCCTACTGTAAAAACTGTTATTCTAGGTGGTTTCTAAAGTAATGGCTGGGTGTGTGGTTGCATGTATGGACTTCCTAAGTTTTTCTAGAGGCAACCTCTCCATGCTCTACCCTGTGCTATGTTGCCATCCCTTTCTGGCCAGGCTGGGTCCTTTTCCTCCCACACCCAATTTTTTACCAGGCCAAGTGTCTTTTGACTCCGCATCAGCTTCAGTAAATCCAAGCGGCTCCTTCAGTGCCTGTGGAGCTCTACCCTCACCCTGGGAGCTGCTCCAGCAAGTGYGAGTTGTGCCGGAAGGAGAAAGCATTGAAACCACAGGACATTCCCTGCATTGCTCCCCAAATTTAAAACCACAYCTCAGCCAGCTTTGTCCCCGTTGGGTGTGAGCATCTCTGGGGACATCAGYGGTCCCCTCACTGGCACAGCTGCGTACAGAAGGTGAGACCGGGATGGTGAGCACCCCCGGGCACRTGCGGGGTGCAGCTGGCAGCCACAGACACTTAGATGGGACTGCTAAGTTTTTGGGAGGATGGTGTGGTCGGCTTTACTTCGCACAGGTACGACAGCCAGCTCGAGTAGGGTTTCCATGCCATCAACCTCCTCACCTTTCCCTGGGGAGCCGTGCCTTTGCCCTCTGCCTCACCTTCCCTGGGCAGGCAGGATGGCTGAATGAGCTGCTGAAAGCTCCTGCCGCTGTGCCAAGGTGCTCTCCTGCTCGAAAGCCACCTTCGGCTGCCGGCAGCGGCCGGCCGCGGCAGGGAGAACGYGTTTCCCTGTGCTGACAGACACGTCTCAAGGCAGAGGGGCTGTACRCGCTGCCTAAGGATCGACTGAAGCCCAGATTGATGCTTTTCAGATGGCCCGTGAAACCGCCCTCCATGCTTGCTCTTACTGTCTGGCTCCCGCGTAAGATGTTAGTGGATTCTGGTCAGATCATACAGGAGAACCCAGAGCCTGATATTGCTACCAGGGATGAGTCACCCACCAGCCATCCACTGTATTTATATGTCTACAACAAAACCCAACAGATCCTCAGAGATGTACAATAAATGTTTTTTTTAGCAGATTTTGCAGATGCAAAGGAGAGTTGCTCTGCTCTGCGGGAGGATTCTTAATGCCATACCTGTGCAGATTTTCAGCATCTTCAATGGTCTCAGGCAGAGCCTTTCCCTTCATCTCAGGTAGGAGCAAAACCAAGCCGCCGTCGATTAAACCAATCACAGCTGCAAACRCAGAACAAGGATCACAAATGCAACGCAATGGTCATGCCCGAGTTTAATTCCAGGTCACTAATTAGTTCTCATTGAGACACAGCTGCCCYGATGATGAATAAGGGCTCCTCAAAGTGATAATAACGCTTGGCTTTTTATCTACGTGATTCTCATTTTTCAGAGTAATTGCTGGTGTTTCTGAGGTGCATCTGCGGCCCGGAAAGCCATCCTGGGCCATAGACCCAGAGGTGGTCTGGCTCCCTTGCTTTGTGCACACAATGCAAAGGAAACAGGTTTTGGCTCTAGTTGTCCAGCTGGCATGGGATTGGGGTGACACTAGCTAGCTGTCATCCCCACTTTTGGCTAGATTAGGACATGCACGAAAGGTTGCTACCAGCCCACCTGGCCAATTTCACCTTCTGATTAGTTTTAGACCCTGCTATGACCATACTTAGGGCAGACGGTGCATGCAGGCACACYGATTTGAATACGTCCAGTAGCAGACATTCAAGGCAACCCTTTGTTTAGGATAACAGCCTTAACATTAGGGCTGACATGCTGCTTTGCCATCCTAAATTGCCATGGGWTCCTTGACAGACTGGGCCCCCTGAGCTGCCGGTGGAGTGTGACTTTTGTGTAGGGAGACAAGAGGTCATCCTGCTTGGACCTCAGGTCCTGTAACCATGCTGCAGGTGAGAGGGGCAGAACCCAAAGATGTTCCTCCCTTGGGAAGGGCTCAGCAGGAGGAAGTCAAAGCTTGAAAAAGCAGTTCCAAAAACATGGGGTCCCCTTTGCTGCAGAAAGCCCTAAGGGGTGACTTTGTTACAACTTGCAAACACCCAGATGAGACARACTTACCAAGCTGTATCTTACATGTGTACACACGTGTATATACATCTCTCCACACTTTTTTTAAAGGYGGGAAGTAGATCACCAAACTCATTCATCTAGGCTGTGGCCAACCRACCCGTCTCGCAGCTCTCTTACCAAAGATGACCAGGGGCAGTTCGTGCCAGAGCTCTGCTAGTCTGTACACAAGGAAGGGCGTTATGATCCCACCGAGGTCGCACATGGACGAGCAGACGAGGACTCCCAGGTTCCTGCAAAGCACGCGTGCACACACACGCGTGCACACACGTGCACACACACATGTCACCGGCTCTGCCTGGGAGTGCCTTGTCCAGCTCGGCAGGACCCAGCAGGACCCACAAGGGTTTGCCCACCCCTGCTGCCGGGATGAGCAGGTCAGCACCCTGTCTGGGGGATTTGCAGCTGATGGGAGGAGGGATGTGCCATGAGCCTCGGGGAGGAAAAGACAGATAACATCCTGGGGCTTAGGAAGGGGCTTAGAAAGGCCTGGCCCCTATCGCAGTGAACATAATCAAAAGAGAGCACAGGCAGAGCAGTCTCCTGTGGAGAAATACCACAAGATGAAATGGGTGAGGAGGGAGACAGACAAGGCAAGACATTAAGACTAGCCCTATATTGGAGGAGAGATGTTAATGAGCACTTGACTTCTCCTGGTTCACTGAACTGCACTGGAAGGGGAGCCTGGAGGGCGTCTGGGAAGGTTTCTTACACATCCCCTCAGAAACCTGCTGCCTCAGTGCTGGGCTCAGAAGTGGGGAAGGGGCTTTGGCCAGGGAAGGTGGTGGGTTTCTGCTGCACCACCCAGCAGCTCTCCTCCACATTTGCAAAGTGTGTTTTACACATGCAAACTCCTTTTCCAGGGCAGTGCATGAGCCACAGGCTCCCCAGCTGCATCCACAGCCTTGAGTCGGCCCCTCGCAGTCTTTCCCAGAGAAACACCCAGTGCTTTTACCAGCTAACAGAAGATGGTGCACTTACCTGAGAAATGTTGGATACAGCTCTGGATTTACCACGCAAATAATTTCGTAGCACATGGTAATTCCCATCCTGCCCAAGCAAGCTGCAGTCATTTTAAGCCAATAAAGAGCTGGAAAGACATTGTGCACATTAAGGTTGGAATACAAAACTACGTTTTTTTTCTGCTCTTGACATAAAACGGCATTAAAGATTTAATTTAAGGAAACATGAAAGGTCAAGAGGACAGCAGGTGATGGTGTTCCATTTCACTCAATAAAGAATGTATAATGCAATTGTCTTGTGATTCAAGCAAATAACCACGACTTGAGACTTCACTAGGTTGCCGTCACAGAGAAGAGAAATCAATGATACAAAGTAGTTTGGGTTATCCAGTGCATTAACCAAAAGCTTACGCAAGACACCATTTCTTGCTTGCAATAAAACTAAACAGAGGGCAGCTGCATTGTTTGGTAGTTGAAATCTGCTTATCAGCAAGATACTCTCTACTTTTGCACAGAGGCTTCTGATGGCTTTCAGGCTGGGACAAGTTTGTGTTGCCTCCCTGTCTCTCAGCATGTGCTCTACAATTGCTTTCACACCTGGAGCTACAGATATCTGCTGCAAATAAATGAATATCCCAGCCCTGCGTGTAGAGTCAGTCCAGGACAGCTCTGTGTGCCACGTGGGCTTTTAGATCCCAGAATGACCTTGGATCATGGCTTCAGATGTTTCAGCTATTAGCACACCCGGAGCATTGAGTTTCGCCCTCATTTAGCCAGCTGAGGGATGCGTCAAGCCCAGGGCAGTATTTTACCGACCCATAGCTGCTGGGGAGCCCTGCCGGCAGGGCCTCTCCAGAGCTGAGACACCAGCCACTGCTGCATGTGGTTTGCAGCAATTGCAGCTGCGGGAGTCTGGGGCCATCCCTGCCTCCCCGCTGGGGCTCTGCCTGCCCCACTGCCCCCACAGAGCCGGCCTGGGTGAAAAACCAGCCTTTTCTGGAGGGTCAGGGTTTGGGCTATGGGCTTTGAAGGTGGCTCAGCTCGGGGCTGGCGGTGCCGACACAGCAAGCGGGGAAGGCTGGGGTCTCTGCTGGCGGGTGCTGCTGCCAAGCCCTGCAGGATGTTAAACCATGGGCTGAGCTGGGTTAGCAGCAGCGTCTTCACCTGTCCCCGGTGTAAGGCGCTCACCTGGGCACTGCTGCTCCCCATGCCCCGGCACAGGCAGCAGCTGCGGGGCTGCGGGACTCCCACCCCTGTGCTCCCCCAGCAAAGCCCAGCGGTCCCTTGCATAGCCCCTGCACTCCCCAGTCGCTCGTTAAAATGAGTTTCCATTGTCTGGACACTTTGGGGTTTTTGCCTATGACATTTTTCCGCAACATTTTGTGGTTTTGTCCTTGTCCCCCCGTGAACTGATAGTTGTTTGGCACTGTTACGTCTGTGGTTTCAGTCTAGTTGTATTCCATAAAGAAAAAGGAAAGATGTTTCATTCGGTGGCCCTTAAGGGACACGTTGCTTTGAGACTATGTCCTGGGAGCAAACGCTTAGCTAAACAAAAGCCAAGTGCCTGTCACCGTGGTTGCTCAACATCCTACATTCATGGCAGCAGCACTGTTGATGGCAGAAAGCACTTACCGTATCCAGATGGTGTTTGTGTGCGTGTGCCCATACATTTTCCCTTTTTAGAAACAGAAAACATGGGGATTTTTGGATGAAAACCCTGAATTGTGCATTCAAATCCAAATTTTAGGCCAGATAAAAGTTGTGGATTTAACATGGCATGCTTCATGATCTAGCACCTGCAGACTTGCCATCTGATTTGATGCCATTTTGGAAATTTAATTCACCCCGTTTCTCCAGCCTCTCATTAGCTGGTATAAATGCTGATGGTGGGACATACATTAGCTTTTATGGTATTGATCTTCATTGGATCACAATACTGACGTGGGCCAGGTTAGCAGGGATTGTTTTCCATTTTCCAGGGCAATAACCAAGAGACAGGGAGAGAATTCATTGATGGAGGAGGTTTGCATGACTCACTGTCTGGGACTAATGCTGTAACGAGGCAAGCACCACCTGCCATCACGTTTGCCACAGCCCAGGGGTAGCGACGGCCAATGCGATCCAGTGTTAGCAGGAGGATGAAGGCGGCTGGGAACTCGACGAGAGCAGAATAGAGGAAATCCAGATACATGTTCCCARCAGCTACTCCCATGTGCATGATAAGCCCCTGGTAGAGGACGGAGCTCGTGAACCTGGGCAAAGAACAGGGTGCAAATGAAGCCAAATCCTTTGGGAGAGAGTTTATGCAAAGAGCTGAGATTTGCAGCTGGTCAGGAGCAAAACAGGCTTAAATCAATGATGATGATTTAGGGCACCGAATCACACACCTCCATTTGGGCTGCAAAAGCCTTCCCTTACCAACTGTACATCAAAATGAACGTGTGTTTCCTGATCTGAGGTGTCCTGACCAGGTCTAGAAATGAAGGTTTCAGCTTTTCTCCATCTTCATCTTCAGAGCTGAGATTCTGGGAGCACAAGTGACAGGACAAGATATTACAGTGGGCAGGGGAGAGGGTGGTGAGCACTGCGACGAATATTTGCGGCTGGATTAATGGGAGGATGAAGGATTTCATTTGCCAGTTACTTAACTGAAGGCAAAATAACTTCTCCAGAGTGTTTTGGGGAAAGGAAACATGAAAATTTATATAGACAGTCTTCATATCTGTGTAGCCATGTGTATGAGGCTGTTGCATGGCATGAAGCAGCATTTAAAAAAATAATGAATAAGGATGTTCTGGAATTTTAAGTCATGAGATTTGGCGAGTTTACTGTTGATTGATACTACTTAAAGGAAGAATTTTTCTTGTCTGCTGGCTATTTTTGCAATCCTCTTTTCCCAAATATGCTCTGCGAGGGTCCTAGGCAGTCAAAGAGAAGAAAACTCACTTACCTTTGCTTTAGAGAACTGCAGTGCTTTTGGTCGCCAAGCTGCTCCCTACTCTAAACCCAAAACAATCCTAAACTCATAACATTATTTGCCTCAAGGTTTGCATAGATGCAGCAAATGCAGTGCAGTCACCTGGAAAGAGAAAGGTAGCTTCTTCTTATTTCCCTTGGCAATGTGCTTAATAACTTCCATAGCTTTGTCATTTTGCTTTTGAGCTATGAGCCACCTGGGAGACTCAGGCAGACACCTGCAACACATATAAGCGTGACAGCTACGGGGAAGGAAAATGCACGTTACTGGTACACAGAAAATGAAAATGGAACTGAGTTTCTCAGGCTAGGATCCTACAGTGCACTGAATATCCACGGGCGGTATTGAACTCAGTGGTAGCTGTGTCTGTCAGTGATTGCAGTCTGATTTGTGCTCCACTTGAATGACAACATAGCCCGATTTTTTTTTTTTTTTAAGGCTAAAACCAGTTTATTATAGTTTGGAAACATTAGTCTGAGATAAATTCTGTTGACATGTTTTAGAAATGGCTAATAGTCTGTGGATATAAAAAAGAACAGCTGTAAACCTGATCCTTCAGCTTCTCTGTGTTAAAAAAACTTTCAAAAAAAACCCAAACCAAACAAAAAACCCCTCCCAAATCTGTTCCCTGATCTGGTTATGGAATTTTCTAAGGAGCATTTTCACTCAATTTTTTTGCAATAGGCAACAAAAGTCTGTTGATTGCATTAAAAAAAAGCAATTTTAATCGATTATTAGAAAAACTCACTTCTCACAGTAGCTTAAGTACTGTTCAAGAAATAACGACTTATTAGTTTGTGGTAGGTGTCAAGGACTCCAAACACAGAAGCATTACGACATGTTGCAGGTAGTCCCTTGTTCTTAGGTGATTCAGACTAAAGCCCTGGGCAGGGGGAACAGAACAACAGAAAAATGCCAGATCTGATCCGATGTTGTCTTAGAAATCCTATGTGTAGTGCTATGGCCGATGCCTACAGAGAAGCCTCAACTCCCAGTTACAGTCCCCTGTTTTTGGCTCGGCGTTGCTGGGAGCTGTAACAGCGGGCACTTACCAATAGTAGAGCAGGAAGAAGAAATTGGGCAGTGTGACCGCCAGCTGGAGCCACCTCCAGTGCGGAAGCGCGTAAGCCAGGGCGGTGAGGATGAGGAGTCCCAGGGTGAAGGCCATCTGGTAAGTGATGCCCACTGCCCTCCGGTAGTTTGAGCCAACAAATTCCGCAACTGCATGAGGCACAGAGAAAATAAATTGGTTTGGAGAGCCAGGGGGACTCCAAAGCTCCTGCCAGCTAAACCCACGTGGAGCCCCTGTGCTTAGCCATGCCCTGGTGCGCGGGCGTGGGTTTGGACGGGAAAGCAGAGCAGGTCTGGGACCCTGGTGTAGAGCACAGGGCAAGTCCTGACCCTTCCTCCTCTGCCGGTCAGCTGGGGACTTTGCCCCTGCCTTCGAGGGTGTCAGGCCCTCACCCATCAACATGGGGCAAAGGTTGCTTTCTTCCTCCCACTCCTTCTAGCTAAGAACTAAATGGGAAAATAAAATAGACAGCTGGCTCTTGCTTGCCTCCATCTCCCTCCTCCCGTACGGCTTGGGAACAGAGCCTACCCCCCACCAAGCATGTGAAACAGCACAGCAAAAATTGTTTTGGCACCAAGGCTGTGAAACACAAGTGTTATCTCTCACAGCACCACTTGCTGCCTTTCCTGGAAAAGCGTCATACATCTTCGCAGCGTTTTCAATTAGTTCTGGTCTCTAGACCTTGTCCTTCATTTTGGCATGTGCCTCTCCAGTTATGAACGCTCCCTAGTTTTCAGAGCTGCCTCCTAATTATTCCATTTATGTCTATGAGCTGGTGCAAGCTTGGGTCATAAACACCTGCATTTAAGCAAAGAGGTGCAGTTTGGCAGTAAATAGCACAGCGTTGCTGTCTGCTCTTGTTACACACAGTTCTTTAAAAATCAGGTGGCACCAACGAGGGTCAGCCCTGCTGCTAAACAGGGGGTTCCTGCCCAGAAAGTGTTATTGCAAGCTGCCGTAACTGAGGACGTAGCCTGTCAGCCAGCCCCCCTTGCTGACCAGTCCCTGTATCAGGCGGAAGATCACTGTCCAGGTGTAGCTTGGCGCAAAGGCCATGAGAACCCCCGAGGCCGAATTGATGAGGACTGTGACCAGGAGGCAGAGTTTGCGGCCAAACCTGCAGAGGGAAAGAAGAAGAGAGAAGAAACAGGTTCAGCTGCCAGCAGGGTAGGGTGGCAAGCCAAAGGGTTTGAAGAGGCTGGAGATGGCCCCTGTCCCCCTCTTCTCTGTTCATTTTGGGTAGGAGTCTGCATCTGCTCTTCTCTTTGCAGCATTTTTCATCTTGATGGAAGCTCAGGGGACTCCCCTGTCCTGTGTTTTCAGGTCGTGGTTCACTTCTGGTTAATGACTTAGCTAATGAGTTCAAGAAACACTCTGGTGTGGCTCTTCAGCACATATTTCAGAGCTGCAATGGCTTTTTAATGCGGATCTTGTTCGATAACTGTGGTAGTTACCTATTTTCTCATCAACCTTGGCAGACTATTGAGTGCTTCTTGAAGAGGGTCTTGTACGTCCCTGTTATTTGTTATTCCCTGTATCGCCATGACTCACTGATAGTCAGAAATAAATTGTTTCCAAAAGAAACAAGCTCACTGGAACACTAGAAAGGCATTTGTTTTCTAGCTGACAGAGATATATATCCAGTTAGAAGTATGATTTATAAAACCCATTAAATTAGTCAATGTCCACTAACAAAAATAACATGATAATAAATGCCAGCCAAAATAAATGTCTTCTGTTCTCCACAACAACATCAGCAGATCCCATCGCTCAAACTTTCCTCCTGTCATGAGCCTGACATACAGACATTTTTGACTTGCCTTAAAGGCCAGCCCAACAGAGCCTCATCAGACCATGAGAGGAGCCCTCTCCTGCAAAGGCCCTTTCCCAGTGCCCCAGCTCTGAGTGGCAGAGGTGCAACTGCTGCACGTTAGCACTGACCTCAGGAGCTCTCTTGGGACACAGGGGTGCCATTTCCAAGACACCTATGACTCTTGAATGTCAAAGTCAGTGCCTGGATGTGTGCCCAGAGACCAATCAAAGTAGGTCTAATCCCTCAGAGAGAAGCACATTTGGAAAGAGTTTATGAAACCTCCCCTGAAGCACCTGAAACGTTTGCAGGAGTTGTCCTGAGTACAGCGGGTTGCAGCAATATCTCACGCAGGGGAAAACTAGCACTCCAGCTGCACTCAGGCTGTCTGACAGGAAGAGGATGGATATCTCAAATCCAGGAAACACAGAATTCATGGGCCTTTTTCCCATTCCCTCTACTAAATTTGAGACTTCTGGGTTTCTTTTTGCCCTAAGCACAACACTCTCTGGGTATGGGATTTTGTATTGCTCTTGGGTCCTTGCAGTGCGGGGAACGCAGTGAACTGGGGCAGGAGGGCAGTAGAAAATCCCTCGACGCCATGACACGCATGTGCTTTATCTTAGCAACAGTGATATCCTACTCCCCCATGTCTTTTCATACTTTTGCTTGATAATAAGCCTTGGTAAAAAGATCCTTCAGTACTTTGACAGAGAGAGAGAGAGAGCATTTCGGATATAAATGGCTGTGGGTTTGGGAGCTCCGGTTTCTATTGGCTCACACAGCCATATGCTGCCAAGAAATGCCTTTGCTAGTGAACACGATTGCTTAATCCGTCTCTGTGCTGAAAAGGTGATCTGAAGAGTGGTGCCTCTGATGGTCGCGGGATCTGCTCACTGCTGTTTCATGTCCTGTCATGCCTGGATGAGCGGCTGTTACATATCCCCTCCTTTGCTCCCATAAGGTGTGCATCACTATCTGAGCGTCAGTTCTGGGAAAAAGGATGGAATACTTTCAAATTCACCAGAAGATTAGCCAGAAAACAAGAATTTGGATTTAAGGGAAAGAGAGGATGAGGGACTGACATATGTTTCTGATGTAAAAAAGAAACCAAGATCTTTCAAAATGCGTGTGAAGAAAAGCAAAAATTGGTGTAAGCGTGTCAACCTTTGTCCTTCAAATCAGACAGGGGACTYCAGCCCAGGAATGAAGACTGGATGTAGGATCTTTGCAGAACTGCTGTAGCCATTTGATGTCTTTCACCTGAGAGAGCTTTTTGCCAAAGGTGTAGCCGCACACAAGATGTGGCCAGAAAGAGTTACTTTGATAAATCACTATCTTCTGATGAAAAATCTGTTTAAGCAGAAAGCTTAAAAAAACATGGTCTGGGTCACTGACAGTAAGATAATGGTTTACTGAGGACTGGAAAGCAGTCTGTCCAATCCGTGCATAGGTGAGCTTCTCCACAAGCAGGTTTGTCCATGTGGAGGGACAGGTTGGGGTTAGCTAGGACTGTGGTAGCCACTTTCCCCACAAAGGTGGTGTGCACAACCTAACCGATGATGTGCTTGCCTGCAATGAAACATGGGAGCAGGGACCAGTGAGACAAACACAGTCCCATCCTTATTTTGTGACACTGCAGAAGTACTATGGGGGACGTCTGTGCCCCTTCCTGTAGACCTTCCCCCTTGGAGGAGGGGGAAAGTGAAAAGAAGGGAATGGTGGCAATATCTGTCCAACAGAGATGATTTTGGGGCCTGATCAGCATGGGAGGAAAAGGCTGTTGCTCATTGTGCTCTCCTATGTTCTGAGAATACAAAGAAAAAAAAACATTTCTCCAAGACAGACTGACTCTACAGAAGGATTGTTCACCCCGTGCTACTTTCACCTCTTCAAATTCCAGTCTTAGCCCCTCTTGCCATTTTACTGAAAAATTTGGTAAACATGCACAGGAAGGTCAGCTACAAAGCATTAAATTTGTTTGGAGTCTAACCTAAAGAAAAATCCACTGGGCAGATATATGGCACAATGACATTTGTGATGGAGAAGAGGAGGTGAGGGAGAATAAGGTCTGTATCTGGCTACATACAGATCCAACTGAGAAAAAGGGGGACCAAAGAAAATTTAGGAAGGAGCAACTTCTTCTATTTCTGTATCTGAGAAAAACTCTCCTATTTTGAAACTGATTTATGGCCATCTGGATACTGTTAATATTAATGTGAAACAAATTTATCACAAAGATGGGCAAATAGTTCCTGGTGTGTGAGTTAAAATTTCATCTCAAACTCTGAGCTTGCATTGCAGTTTGCCACTGTGAAAGAAAACAAAACCTCTTCACTTGTGAACGTGCAAATTCCCCATGGAGTCACTGAGAGGCTGTAAAAGTGGAGCAACACCATGGCATTTCCATGGATTCCTGGGTCACAACAGCCTTTGAAAACAGGGGCTTAGGAACCACCATCCACCCCTTTGTAAGTGACACATGGGCCTTTTGAATCAAGTTTTAATTGCATTCATTTCCTCTTTGAATCGTGAATGTTGTTCAGCGACATGCAAAAAGCAGATATCCAGAGGAAACAGTTCATCTCACACCTGTCTACACACTACATACCTGTCTGCTATGTAGCCAATGCTCACGGAGCCAATAAAAAACCCAACGTTCACACACGACTGGAAGAGGTCCAGCTTCCAGGAGTCCTCACACACCAGGTTAAACTGCAAGGGCAACCACAGTTAGAAGCACRGGAACATTCAAGACAAACCACAGCTGTTCAAGGAGGCAGGAAACCAATGACACACAACTAGAAAACAGGCTCCAGAAAAGAAACCCTCTAATCTCTTAAACTGACATCTGCAATACATCTTGTCTGGATTTTCCCAAACCTTGTGAAAAAGTTACACCCTGGAAAATGATTGCACAATGACACATAAGGAGAGTGAGAAAGGGAGAGAAACTTTGAATGAACAAATTAAAAAGTTCAGAAAAATCTCACCCTCTCCTACCCACCCATCTGCTTGAAATTTGGAGGACACTTGGAGCATCTTTTCCTTCCCAGATGCCAAGGCCTGTCTCTAACCGTGTATTATCTCGCTGCGTGAAAGCAGTGCCGGGCGTGAGAGGTGGCGGGGCTGCCATGAGCCCTGCCAGAGGGGAGCCAAGAGATGGCTGTCCTGCTCCTCATCAGCACTGGCAAAACGCCCAGGATTTGGTTGACTTTTCTCTGCAGTGAACCGGTACTCTGTAACTTGCTTTTGATTTACAATTAACAGGTTACCAACCCACACCCAGCAAGGGGAGGAGGGCAAACTGGTGTTAACTTCTTTACAGCTGGAAATATTCATTCAGGTGTAACTAGACTTCAGCCCAGAAAGAAGCATGAATGCCTTTGGCTGCTTATTTAATCTCTTTCTAACCCGGACAAGTTTGATGGGGCTGTACCAAACAGCTCAGATCGGTTTCCCTGGCTTGACCGACACGGAGGATGGCTGGGAGTGCTCTTCTCTGCCCCGACCCATCTGTCCCAAGGGAAAGTGAGGTGGAGTTGCTTTGTAATGGTGATGATAGCAAAGCAAGGGAATATGAATACTCTGCCCGAGGAAGCTGTGAAGTATCCAGCACTGCAGTTTTTTAAGAACAGGTTACAGAAACATCTGCTAGGCATGGTTTAGGTATAGTTAATACAGATTTGGGACTGGAGAAGTAGAAGAGATCTCTCTTGAGGTCCTTCCTATGCTTCAGGTCTCTACGTGGCTTTTAGACTGTTAGTACTGGTTTGCACATTTTTTCATTTTCTAAACTATCAGTTCTAGACAGTGTAAGTTGGAAGAAAAGAATGCTGCTGTTGCTAACTCATTATCTGAAAAATGTAGCCCCATCTTCTACTTCTTGTTCATTGTACGTGAGTATCTGTTTGGATTATCACCCAAATGTGCAATTCCTCAGTTTGGGCTACGGGGTGCTACCCTGCTACCCTCAATTTGGTGACTGAAATACTGAATTATGAGAATAGCCATTGTCTGATTGATGACAAGCTTGCAGTATTATCCTTCCAGGAAAAGCAATCATTTCCATTATTTATCCATATAAATCTTTGCTCTAAGTCCCTAGCAAGTCCTGATATTCATTATTTATTAGCAGTCAGGCTCAGGCTGTGCACCAAAAGCAAACTTTACCAATCCAGCATCTTCTAGCTCCAAGGTGTGCAGGCAAGAGTGATTTTGCTGGACAAACTGTGTCTTACCTCAGTCACGAGAGAGGTCCCCGGGGAGTCATAGACCCAGCCGTCCCGGCAGGGACCAAGGGGGATGGTGCTCCGGTTGCCCACGAGGCTGCTGAGGGGGTCGGTGCAGCTGACGCCTGTCGCGTTCCAGTCCACCTCGTACCTCTTGCAGCGGCTGCTGAAACTGGCCCCGTGGCCGCCCCACTCGGGAACCGTGTGATTCAGCTGCTCCTCCAGGCTCCAGCCACACCGCTGGCTCAGCTCAGCCATGCCGGGGCTGCGGCAATGGTGCTCGGGGGTGAATCCCAGGAAAAAAATCCCCACGTAAATGGGAGCGAAGGTAACAGAAAGCAGGCATAAGACAAAGAGGGTTTGTTTCTGAAAGAAGTCAAATTCTCCAATCTGCTCTAAAATGTCATCCAGGGTTGGCATCTTTGTATGTTGCAACTCATTAAGATATCTAACTCAAGCTGCTCTCCAGGGCTTTGCCCTTCACTGCATGCTTAAGTAACAGCTGAAGTGTTTGCTCAAAACTCACAAACAAATAATTAATTAACTTTGTCAATTGTCAAGCCATGCATCACAACCTTTGTTTCTCCAATGCCATTTCTAAACAAACTTTGGCTCTCTTGTCTTGGCCTCTGTTGTTACTTTGGTTTGTATATGACAGGCTTGAAATACAAGAGCTGATGTCTTAGATTATGGCCCTTTCAGTCTGTCACTGAGAGTCTGTCAGTGCACAGTATGGGGTAGGCGATAATTCCTTTGTCCAGTATTTTCAGAGGCCATAAATATTATGAAAGCAATGTTGTCCTCTCTCTCGTGTATACACAACTGAAGAAATTTATGCTCAAAATTACACTGGATATAGATGACCACTTGCATGCTGCTTTGGGGGTGTAGAAGAAGACAACGCAGAGAAGACACAACAGGGCAGATTTCTTTTAGGCTGAATAGTTAAATTCGCATCCCATAATTTTGGTAAAATTACAAATACAGATATTTGAGTGATTAGATGTTTCGACAGTGGTGTTGTCTGTAAGTATAGAATCACAAAGAGTTCTCATACAAAACCACATCCATTTCCAACATATATAAGTACAGTTTCAGGGGTTTTATCAGGATGTATTTCAAAATGACAAACATTTTGTTCAGTGTCAAGACAAATATCTTGGGCTTTAATGGTATTACTTTCACAATTAAATCCCTGTTGTTCCCGTGCAACACATGCATCAACATCAGTAGTTTGCCATTTGTTCCCATTATGTTGGGCCCATACTCTATGTTCTAACAGATAGAGGACAGTTCCGTTGTGATTTAATCCCAGTGCAATGATTGAGTATATGGTGTATACCGAAGCATAATTTGGGTGTCCAGTGGAATTGTTGCACTACTTGCAATCCTCCAAGTACCTAAAAATTTTACTTCTTTACTTGGCCCCTGACATTTCTCAGGTGGGATTTCAACTTCTGTTTTATATAGCGCTTGCCATACTGCTGTTGCTGCTTCCCCTATCTCTTCAGGGGAATCTCCTCCGATTAGAATATCATCTATATATTGGTACAGTTTTACATTTTGAGGAAGGGAGACTGTTTGTAAAAGTTCAGCAAGCGCAGCATCAGCAATTGTGGGTGAATGTTTATACCCCTGTGGGAGTCTGTTAAAGGTGTATTGTATACCTTCCCAAGTAAAAGCAAGTTTTTCTTTATCCTTTTCCTGCAAGGGGACCATAAAGAACATATCTTTTACATTTAGTGCTGCCATCCATGGGTGTACGGCTGCTTGTAGTATGGCTGTTAAAGTTGCAATATTGGGTACTGCAGCCGTTAGCAGAGCTGTGTTGGCATTCAGGTGCCGATAACCAATTGTTAATCGCCACCTCCCCTCTGGTTGTCGGCCAAACTGGTGAATTATAAGGGGAGTGGGTTCTGGAGATGATTTGTCRTTTTCCCAAATCAGCTATGACTTCAGAGATTCCAGCTCGTGCTGCAGCAGAAATCAGGTACTGCGGGATGTTGGTGATTTTTGAATCAGGGAGTGCAGGGGCTGCGCGGAGTAGACGCACTATAGCCTCCCGATTTTTATCAGGGTTAGGGTCGACATTTGAACCAAAGGACCACACGCTGCCATCCAGCAGGTGCCAGGTTCGGCCATTCAAAACATCGAAACCTAAAATATTTTCATTGTGATCTTTAACTGCGAAGCGAGTAGACCACATGCACTTCTCGCCCTGGAGCCATAAATTAACTTCTGCAGTTTGGCACATAACACTTGCTCCGTTCACTCCAGTGGTTTTAACTCTTTGCCGTCCAGGTTGTACACCCAGCTCCTCGGCATCCTGTTGTGTTAGTACTGAAATTCGTGCTCCCGTATCTATTAGAAATGTTAACAATTATTGTCGAGGGCCAATTGGAATTAAAATGTATTCTGCTTTAATGATGGGTGTAGCCTCATATTCAGAGGAATCTGAGGGGAACAAGGGGTCATAATTTCCCTCATCATAGTCATCAGGATCACCCCAAATATTACCATCCCAGTCCTCTGGGGGCACTATTAATTTCCTAATCTGCATGGGGTTAGGTGGGTGTGGGGCCCGCATGAGCATCTTCTTGATCTTTTCTTCCAACTTTTGTGATTTCTCCTTTTCTTCCTGTAACTGTTTCTGCAGGTGCTTGATTTTCAAGGATAGTATTAATTCAGCTGCCTTTCTGCCTTCTATCTCTTCCTTTTGGTCCAGTTCCCTTTTATTACTATTCTTCCTAAACTGACAGGCGGCTTCTAGGCAGGTGCCTAACATTTTGCAAATAATTCCTTTTCCATTTTTTATATGGCTCCTGGCTACCTTTAGCTGTTCTTCCACAGCTTCCTAATCATGCCAGTTATCACGAGCCCATTCTTCTGAGAATCTGGGACTCGGACTTATTCCATGCTTTCGTAAGTAATCAGTCATACTACTCGCCATCCTGCCGACTACGCCAATTTGTCGCAAATGAGTGGTTTAGAGGCTGCTTAAAGAATCACTGTCAAAGGTATTAGCAGAAAGTGATTTTAATAGTGATTTATAAAAGTGCCACTTAACAGAGTTCGATGGCAAGGTTCACTCTATTACTTACTACACGGATGAAACATATAAGGAAAAATCATGTTATGTCTAAGGGTTTATATCTAAGGGATTATATGTGTTTAGCAGCAGTCTAAGGTTCATTCACAGTTTTAAGATAGATCATAAGATTTCAGCAGCACTTAATCATTGACTAATTTAACATTTACGAAGTAAGTTAGTAGAGTCTACTACAATCACAACAGTGACTTAATTACAGATTTGAGATGGTAGTATTTATACTATACTTGCTAGGGGGTACCTCCATCAATTCACACACACACGCACACAGACTCAAAGATAGATAAATATACAAAGGTATACCTGTTAAAAATTCCCCTCGAGTGCAGTGAAATATTCACGTCAAATGTCTTGGCATTCCTCAACGGGCGAGGGGTTGAGCATCGAGGAGTGTTTCAGCCCAGGTCCCGTTGCCAGCGACAGTCCTCCGAATATCGCAAACTCGAGAGTTCGCGAGCTCTGAGAGGCGTCCCACTCAGAGGGAGATGCTGGGCACAGCCCGCTGCAGTCCAGGAGAGCTCAAAGGGCCTCACTTAGGACCACTGTTTATAGGGTCGCAAGATGATTGGCTTTAGTCATCCGTGAAAATTCTTAAGGTTTCAGTAACAATGATATCGTTCCACTTGAGCTACGACTCAGATAAGGGTATCAGGGGATGATGAATTATCCCTGCTCTCGTCCCCGACTTGGGCCAGGCATCAGGAGTTCCTGGTACGGTCAGTACGTTCCCCAACCTCAGCTATGCAAGGGTTCCTGATACAGTAAAGGGACACTTTACCGCCTGATTCATTACACCAAGGCCAAGGTTTAATGGGAGTTTCTGAGCATGCAGCCGCCCAGGAGAGAGCGGGGTGGGGGAGAGCCCGGGAGATAGCAGGAGCCTATCACCACAGTAGGCGATAATTCCTTTGTCCAGTATTTTCAGAGGCCATAAATATTATGAAAGCAATGTTGTCCTCTCCCTCGTGTATATGAATATATGAACTCATGAGGTTCAACAAGGCCAAGTGCAAGGTCCTGCACCTGGATCGGGGCAACCCCCGGTATCAATACAGGCTGGGCGATGAAAGGATTGAGAGCAGCCCTGCTGAGAAGGACTTGGGGGTACTGGTGGATGAAAAGCTGGGCATGAGCCAGCAATGTGCACTCACAGCCCAGAAGGCCAACCCTATCCTGGGCTGCATCAAAAGAAGCGTGGCCAGCAGGTCGAGGGAGGTGATTCTGCCCCTCTACCCTGCTCTGGTGAGACCCCACCTGGAGTACTGCGTCCAGCTCTGGAGCCCTCAGCACAAGAAAGACATGGACCTGTTGGAGCGGGTCCAGAGGAGGGTCACAAAAATGATCAGGGGGATGGAATGCCTCTCCTATGAAGAAAGGCTGGGAGAGTTGGGGTTGTTCAGCCTGGAGAAGAGAAGGCTTCGGGGAGACCTTACTGCAGCCTATCAGTACTTAAAGGGGGCTTACAAAAAAGATGGCTGCAAACTTTTTAGCAGGGCCTGTTGCAACAGGACAAGGGGGAATGGCTTTAAACTGAAAGAGGGTAGATTTAGACTAGATATAAGGAAGAAATTTTTTACGCTGAGGGTAGTGAAATACTGGCACAGGTTGCCCAGAGAGGTGGTAGATGCCCCATCCCTGGAAACATTCAAGGTCAAGTTGGACGGGGACTCTGAGCAACCTGATCTAGTTGCAGGGGGGTTGGACTAGATGACCTTTAAAGGTCCCTTCCAACCCAAACGATTCTATGATTCTGTGATTCTATATACAACTGAAGAAATTTATACTCAAAATTACACTGGATATAGATGACTGCTTATGTGCTGCTTTGGAGGTGTAGAAGAAGACAACGCAGAGAAGACACAACAGGGCAGATTTCTTTTAGGCACCTAACAGCTAAAGAATAGTGTTGTGCCCCAAATAGGAAGCAGACCAGCCGCTGCAGTACGAGTTGGCACTTCTGAGTCAGAGGTCCCCAGACCAAACTTGTAGGGGTTCACACGCGGCTGCCCTGCACCCAAGGAGCTGAGAGTGGCCCCGAGACCCGTCACCAGCCCTCACGTGCCCACCCTGCCTTCTGCCTCCTGCCCTACACCCTGGGAAGGCGGCGGGCAGAGGCTGCTGTGAACCACAGCCCYGTCTCACGAACACTTTACAGCTATTTCATGTGAATTTATTAGACAATGTTAATGTGTAAATGTGTGCTTAAGCAATGGAGACATCCTCAGCCTCTTCTACTGAGGGGGATGATTTATGTCATGTTCCCATAGGTTGCATAAGGTCCTTTCATGTTGTTCCCCTTTTGCGTGCCCTGTAAACAATTAGCTCGTGTCAAATAATGTAAGCAATGATGGAGGACTGGAAGAGGTTCAATGCAGCTGAACATCAAAAGTGTGGATTTGGGCAAAAAACCATCTATGGGCAAAGATCTCTGCCTGCAAATTTTCTGCAGACAGGTTTTATTACCTGTCTTTCTAAGCCAGACTGAAATGACTATGTAGCTTGTATAGTGCTTCTGAAGGGAATCCCTGAGCAGGCTGCTGTCACTGAGTTAATTTCCACCCGAGGAGCACTCGGTGACCTCTCTGAGTTTTATGAATCACAAAACTGAACGATGAACTTTGGAAGAAAACAGAGGTGATAAGTAATGTGATATTTTAAAGGGCTGTTAATAACAAGCCCTGTTGAGTTACAATGACCCGCATACCGAGGAACTGTTGTGAATCACAAATGGGACTGCTACTTTCCAATAAACATCTTTCACAGCTAAGAAAAGACCAGACCTTTGACCGTTTACAACTAAACTGTTTACCTATCTCTGTTCAGGTCTGTTTTACATCAGAAGGAGGGAATGGGCTAGTCCCCCCGTTAATGCTCTAGGACCTCACTGCACTAGCAGCTTTTAAACCTTGCAGCCACCTGCACACAGACTACTCAGCAGTGCACATATTTGATGCATTTGTTAACAGCTAAAACCTGGGTCAGCCAGAACCGAATTAAATGCAACAAGAAGTGCGTAAAGCATCCTGGAAATGTGCTTTACTCCCTTTCCTGATTCTGCCTAGTGTAGTTTCAAGCTGGGGAGAGCAAGAAGGAAGACCAATGCAGTTATTGTGTTCATATGCCAGTTATGCTGGCAGAAGGTTGTAGCTCCACTTTTAAGGTAAATTGATGTTCTTTCTCTTGGAAAACCTGCAGTGTCACTTGGGTATTCTCTTGTATCACCAGTAAGCAAAGTATTGTCCTACAGTGGGAGTGACCACTGAGTAAATTCAGATATTGCATGACATCCAGAGGTTTTTGTTATTGACATCTGAGCTGCCCTCGAATATCCTGACAAGACTCCCTCCGGTCTATGGCGACATCCTAGGGGAGCTATGTAGGCAAAACCAACATAAGGGCATGTGAAGTCCCACCAACATAAGGGCATGTGAGTCTTGTCACCTGGACACACCTGAGTGTGTTCGTGTGACCTCTTTAAGATGTTTTGCAGCAGGGTTTTTTTCCATTTCACTGGGGATGGAGCAGGGAGTAAGCATGCATGCAGTTCTGCTGGTGGATCTGAGCGCATGTGAACGGAGGCAGCAGGACAGTTTGCCAGGGTGACATTCCTACGGAGAAACTAAACGGGACTGTGTATGGGCTCGAGCATTGTCCCATATCCACCCTACTTAATCTTTACCACCCTCCCTAGTGCTGTTTTGCCCAATTCCCATTAGCACAGCCCTCACAACACCCAGGCGTGTTTGGGGTGCTGACGCTGGACAGGCTGTTTCTGGTAGGCAGAAGGGAAAAGATCACTCTGACTGGGGACGGTGTATACAGATGTAAGCCATGCCATGCCCGATGCCTCCAGCAATAAAAAATGAGCCTGCCTATTTTATTTATTAGCACTACATCAATCAGCGTGTAAGGCAGCCAGAGGAGCAAAGTAAACAAAGTCGGAGCTCCTCTGTTAGCAGGGGGCATCTGTGCCTCTGACAGGAGACGCATATTGCCCTTCAGTGGCAAGTTCGTGAAACAGTGTCAGCTGTGACAGGTTTACTGCATATAATCAGTAATCCCTTCAGTTTATAGTAGTGAAGCATTACCATGCTTGCTTTAAAATATGTCAGCCTTCCAAAAGCTGGGGTAAGCATTCCTGTACTCTGACCTTCCTGAGCTTTAGATATATGCTCACAGGGTTGGGTGAAATGTGAACAAAGCGAAGCCTAAAACACTGCTGAAAAAAAATTACAGATACAAGACAGGTCTAATCCATCCATAAAAACAATGCGTACTGATAATGATAGTATATATAACTCTTCGCTGTCAAACAATAGCCCTGAATCAAAGATCTGAAAGCATCTTCTAATGAAATCACTCCTGAGAGACTGAGAAACTGAGGCAGAGAGATCTAAGAGGCTAGTTCTTCAGAGATACTGGTTTTCAGGTCTTTTAGAGTTTAGGCTAAAATTATTTACTAGAGATGCCTCAGACAGACATTTCCATTCAGGTGCCTCCTGAGATGTTCTCTTACAAGCCTGCCTGCATGAGTAAACATTTCTGCATTGAATTCCTTCTAGTGAGGCATTCTTTCATCCACACCGTTTAGTAATGATTTTGGTTGGGTGCTTACCTATGTGTATGGACCTTATCACAGCTCTGTTTCCTGTGAGTATAACAAGAGCATAGATGTTTAAGAGGGAGCTTTGGGCACGATGCTGTCTGCCATAATCCTGTGCTGCCATGGATCTGAGCAGGACATACTACGTTCAGAGGAATGCAGTGGAGAATCACTGGAAATATCCAAACAAACAGTGAGTTGTGCTCCCACTGGGGTTCACTGCCTGTGCATTAGGGTGCAAGTACATGAGACAGGGTGAGCCAGTCCTATTTCTTGGTGTGAAGGTCCTACTCCCCATGCCCTTTCTTATGGCCCATGCTGGCACTTGTTGGTCCTATATTCCATGAATTAAGTCAAATTTCTAAGTAGGCAGAGGCTGATCCTAGCAAATATCTGGGTAGATTTATCCTGCTGTAGTCAGTCGTAGAGGCTCAGTGAAGGGAAGAGGAAGAACCAGCACAAGGGAAGGGATAGGACCACATGGCTGGGAGCCACTGGGAAAGAGAAGCTGGAAAGGAGAGGGAAGAAGCAGGATGCCCTCCTTGTAGTGATGGGGAGACCAGCTGTCCTGTACTTTTGGTAAGGCTTCACCTGAGCTAATGTCAGCCATGTAAAAGCTGAGCATCTAGACTGAGCTGGTTGTCCACACCTGTTGTCCAGGCCTGTCCAGTCAACAGAGAAGGACAGGTATCTCCAGATATATATCCAGATGTATAGCAGGATCCTACAGCGGTGATTAATAGCAGATCTGTGCACCCAGAGCTGTTAATAGCAGTTGGAACATCATGCAGTACACAGCTAATCTGGACGAGGTGTTGACACATGGGGACATTTCTGCAAATTAACCCGGGCATAAAGTGCTGAGCATATGATGGGGTTGACTGCGGGTGGCCAGGCAACACCCGATCTCGCATGAATCCTGCTGGGAGAAAGGTGCCTGTCAAAAAATGTTTAAGCAAATTTGGACTGCCAAAGAGTCTGTGATACACCAGTGCTTTGCGTCATGGGATCTCAGCTCTTCAGATCAGCACTGAGGGCTAGATACCTAAGAGCTGACTATAGAGGGAGCCTACACACCTTGTTTTTAGGCTGCTTAAGTTATTTCAGACAACATGTGTTTGCACTTGATATTTATCTGCACCATGAGAATGTATTTTATAACTGAGAGAAACAAAGTGTACTCTATGGTTGGCTCACATACTAAGACATTTTTCTTAGATGATAATCACACTATATTCGGCAAAACCCTCTAGTTTTTGATTACTTGTGTCTAGATCCAAAAGTCACAGCTTGAGCTTATTTCCGCATTGAACAATAATTACCACTTAGTATTGTGCAACCTAGGAATATCTCCCTTAATGACAAAGGCAACTCAGTGCACAGTCGTCACTCCTTGGCTTTTGCCGTGGCATAGAGCATAACATGTTGCTGGAGTTTGTTCTCTGAATGTCTCAATTCCGCAGTCATGAGGTGGCATGGCTTTTGCCAAGGATGGGAGCGCTGCTGAGCCGCTGTGCCACTGGTATTTGAGTCCATGAGCTGCCGGAGTGCTGTGTGAAGGGTTGCTTAGGCAGCGGCGAGGGATGCTCGAGCTGCCTAGGGAAAGGAAATTGGCACTGGGGCAGCTTGGCTTGTTGTGAACCTGTGGTCCCCAGGGTCCTGCTGCTTTGCTCTGACTTCCCAAGGAGACAGCAAGGTCACCCCACAATGCACCTGGCATTTGCATAGCCGCTCTTATCAAAGCTGGCACCGATAACAGGTTACCAAGGGCAGCAAAGGAGTCCAGGCAGCCCTGTAACTGCCGGCACAGAGCCTGGAGGGTGTGCTAGGCACTTCAGGAAAAACACACAGGTTTTGTTAAACGCTGATCAGAGCTTTTTCCTGAGCCCACCCACCCATCCAGTTCACAAAACTCCTCCCAGAGCTGCCTGGAGGGGGTGACTGCATCCAGCAGCAGAGCTGAGGCTGGACCTGGCCAGAGCAGCCTTCCCAGCTCTGGGGCAGTACAGCACAGTACAGCACAGGCCCTCCACAGTTACCCTTGTGTCTCAACCCAGCCTGCTGTCACAGCCACCGATGTGACTGGGAAGCACACGGGTCCCAGGGCTTCAGCTTCCTGGTGAGCGGCCATGTACAGCTGGAAAGAACAAGCCCCATCCCCAAGACTTGCAGTTGAAGTGCTAGGTTTATTATTTCTATTGTGTAGGTGAACTGCTGATACCTGCTCTAAGGGTAGCAGGACTCGACATGAGACGAGCAGTGCAAACAGTACAGGTATTACAAGGCTAGATCCTACACAAGGGACTTGATAAACAAGTGAGGATGGAGTGAACCTGGGGACTGAGGCTGCAGCATAACATATGTTTCTGCTGCTGGTGAAGATAGGTTTCTCTGTCAGAGACAACGTACTGGGTAACTGCACCTGTAGTTACCTGGCTAGGGCTGAGGYGGTATCTATTTCACTGTTCTCAGCCTGGGCATAGTCACTTCTGGGGTGGTTTAAACACATTGACTCCTTCGCTCCCATGTATAGATGCTTCTTTTGAACTGGCAGCCCTGCAGGAGTGGGAGCTGCTCCGAGTCTTGAATAAGAGGGAAGAGGCGAGTTAAGTAGGCTTCAGGTGAAGCACAGCTTAAAGGAAGCGTGTGATTTTGAAAGGGATGAAGAAAAAACAGAGGAAAAAGCAAACTGGCAAGTAGCAAGCAGGTTTGCTGTCAGGACAGCCAAAAGACACTTATGTTTCTACAAAGGCTGAGAACTGTCCCTGTTCAGCAAGACTTTAATACACAGTTAATTGCAAGCATTTAATTTTGCAGTAAGTTCTTGGGGGTGTGACTGCTTAATTCATTCCTAAATTGCACATATTAATCACATATACTTACTGCGTGCTGAGACAGGGTATCACAGCTGCACAGTGTGATATGAGGCATGGAGCCACCTCCGGCACCTCACCCCAGCTCAGAGCAGGGGCAAGAGTGGTGGCAGGGGGTGAGGCTGCCCTGCCTGCAGGGATCAGAGCGGGGGATGCCCTCTTCCCACCTCTGTGGGGCTCTGCTCCCAGCGCTGCTGCCCTGGGCAGCCTGGGAGGAGAGCAAAGGTGACAAGGGAGCAACACATCCCACCACTATTTCCAGCGTCAGGGAGCCCCAGATCCCTGCTTTCTGGGGCTCTGCCCTGGCCCGTGCCTTTCTCCACCTCTACACAATGGAGACAGCGCCTACCCAGCGGGGTCCCACTGGGAGGGGGAAAAGGGGGTGCTTCTCTGAGGGACGGGTGGCTGCATGGAGGAGAGGGTGACCCTCTGTCTCGTCAGACAAGACTGCACTGGGGCAAAGTGTCCTGACCCCGGGAAGATGGAGAGGAACAGGAGGGCACGGGGAGAGACTGCTCTTGTCCTTCAAGACCAATTGGTCCTCTTCGAAGATCCCACACTCACCTCTCCGCCCTGCCTCAGCCTGCGGCAGACCCCCCTGACTCCTCTTGCAGCCCCTGTCCTTGGCCTGACCCCTGCTGAAATCCCATTTGTTTCTTGAGGCAGCAAAATACCGTTACCTGGAGCGCTGGGTTGTCTCAAGCCAGCCCTAATAGAATAAAAAGTGGTATAACATTATGAGACCTGATTTTCTGAATTTCTGACAGCCCTGCTCCTCGTGTATCACCATGCAGCTGTTAGGATAGCTGGTGTGAATGCAGTCTAACGAGAGACAGGCAATTACAGAATCCCCCACCTACACCATGCCAGAAGACTTCAGCTTCAGTGTCGTTATACAGATTATTCTTGGATTTTCTGTATGGTCCTCAGTTAAAGCACCATTTTAGCACTTTTGTGAAATGAGTAAACACAGCCATCTCTTCTGGAGTGGTTATAAATTGCTTTTCACATGACAAAAGGCCTGGAATCAGACACACGGCACTTATTAAGACAAGCAGTGAAACAGTTAAAACTGACCTAGAAAAATCATAACTGGGGATCAATCAGTGCAAAAAATTTAGTGAAAGACTTCTTGCCTCTGAGTTTGAGTACATTTTTTCTGGATGCAAAAGGAGTTCAAATATATTCTGCAAGCGTGACTCTTTGGGGAGTTAAGTATCATATGCACACAGCTGTGATGCAGTTTGTCAGTGTTTGTTTACACAATCATTATTAGCCCTGATATTTATGCTTCTAAAAGGGCTGTCTGCTCAGTGGGGGAAGAAGCTATTGCTTCTATTCAAATTGATTGTAAAACCAGCCCTCTTGTAGCTGAGAAACAGCACATTTGTCTGCGAGCTTCCGTGTTCAGGTCTGCTGCCTCTGACACCGTACAGGTGCAAGCGAGGTGCTGCCCCAGTGAAGGAGGAGGTATCCAACACTACTTCTCATGGTAGGTGCTCTTAAGTCTTCCCTTCTGGAGAAGCTGAGAGCTCCTGCTCTTAAGTTTTATTTCCATATCTTAGCTTGTGTTGTAAATTTTTGGGTTTTGATATCTTGTAATTTGGTTTTATGAATATCTGGGCATTTGTCTACACTTCTGGGAGACAATGAAACATACTGATGGCACAAATCCTGTTGCAGCTACAAATGAGATAATGCAGACACAATCTCTCAGAGTCTGCAAGGATAAAGAAAGCTGCCAAGGAGCAATGGCAAGAAGGCATCAGTAGTTTAAGCCCAAAGGGAACATACAGACCCAACATTCATGGACAAGCAGATGGCCTTTTGTCACGTCCCACCTGTGCGGGAGAGGTGACTCAGATTTGCAAATTCCCTTGGTATGGATTAAGGTGAAATGACACTCAAGGTCTGTACATAAGCAAAGACTTTTACTCTATAGCTAGGCTCATTGGTAAATAATTGGATAACAGAAAAGCTTGTCACGCGCCACTGATGGCGGAGTTTATGAAATAATTGGGTAGCAGAAAAGCCTGTTGCTCACCACTGCTGTGGGAGTTTATGCCTTGCGTTACTTACTAGGAAAAGGTAAAAGAATAAAAGAAAGARAGAAGGAGAGAGTGAGAGAAAGAAAGAGAGAGAAAGAGATCACCGGTCCAGGTTCCAGCGTTGGTCCAGCCGATGGGGGTCTCTGGTCCGCAGGAGCGCTCCTTCAAAAGTTCCCGAAATGAGTCCCAAGTCCCCAGATCGAAAGTCGAAAGAGAGGAAAAGCCTATTCCCCTCCTTGCCTTCCCCTTTTATGCCCGCCGTTCACTTCAAACTGCCCCTCTGCTACGGGGGTAGTTTCGTAGTTCACTTCTATTGGTTCTTATATGTCTCGTCTTCACTTAATGTCACAGTGTCCTTTCTTTTTACTGCGCATATTCAGTGGGGAAGGGGCTTTGTTGGGTAGGGGGCTTTTCCTGCTGGTGGGTGGATTTTTTAGTATGCTAATTAGGATAGTTCACTCAGTTCAAGTAGTTGTTTCTTTGGTTTTATCAGTCGTTCTTGTTTTCTTAACACTAATCTGGATACTCCCTTATTTGGCCGACTTACGGTGTCATCATATTTCTTCTCCCGAGGCCAGACCCAATTAACTCTTTACAGAGGAGCCTTCCTGGGATTCACCATCCCTCAGTCTTGTGAGTGTTTGAGACATTCCTCAGACAGGCTCAGGGGATCTCCACCCCCTGCTCCCTTATCAAGCTTTGTCTCCTGTCGCTGGAAAACAGGTCTGTGTTCCAGTGGGTTACAAGTTGGCCTTGGTGTTAGCTGCCAGTTGGTCTCTTACACCTTTGGTAGAGAATGGGGGCTGAATGCTACAGACCCATCATGAATGCAGACAGCCCTGCCTCACTTTATCCTGCTGAAATTTGAGTGGGACTAACTAGACTAAAAGAGGCTGGTCAGAGAAGTAAGGGGGGTCAGATTCAAGGGCAAGGAAACTAGCTAGCAGGCAAGGTTGAAGCCAAACGTATACCATGTAGAATAGGACTTAGGAAATAGAGACCAATGTTTTCTGGTTGAGTCTTCCCCCGCAGTGGCTAATTGTCCTGCTGTGCTGCCCAGCAGGCTTCAGTGCTCTCCTCCCCGCTGCAGTAGGTGCCTTGATAATTGCCTCCAGTGTAAGAAATGAGGCAGTGGGTGGGTATTGGTGGTGGAAGAACCAACAGGACAGTGATGGTCACCATTAGATATCCTGTTTAGGGCAGCGGTAGGTGAGAAGAAGTTGCCCACATGCTTCAGTGAGATCATGCTGCTACCCTTGAGCATCCGTAGGGCTGGTCGCCTCTTGAACAAGCAGTTTTTGAAGTGAAATAGCCATGGGAAAGCCTAGTCACTTTACAGCTAAGGCAGTGGGTGGGACGAAATTGTTGGACTTGGCACTTTGTACGGATGAACCATAAATCCAGCATGGGGACATTGTCGGGCTGGAGCAGGTCTGCTCTTGAGTTGGGAGGAATTGGCTAAGTGAAGGCAGGGGAGCTCCCTGCGGAAAAGCCCTTCTCGGTGGACTGAAACTAAGGCATTGAGTCAAGCATGTTGATTAAGTGACTGTGGAAGCTCAGCCTCTAAGTCAAATAGAGATAAAAACAAGGACAAAGTGCAGGAAGCATTCACAGAAGGAGCCACAAATTCGAGTACGGGAACAGCAGCGTGTCCCTCTGTGTGTACGTGGGGGCAGTGTGTGTGCAGGGAGGGTCTTGCGTTACTCAGCAGGTGATGGACAAACAGCCGCCCCGCAACCTGCGTGGCCAGCCGTGCAAACAGCGCTGGTCCCAGTCTGGTTTCCCGAGACTGAGGCGGCAGAGCTGGCAGCATGGGCAGTTTTACAGTGCACAGGCTGTAAATCTCCAGGGAGGTATTTTGGACTGAGTGACCTTGTAAAATGTATGTCCTGACTCTCCTATGGAGCAAGCTGTCCATTCAGTACAAGAGGTTCCCAATAACTTCTGAATTATTAGGCTGCTCCCATAAATACAGGAGTAAGTGGACTATGAGTGTATCAGGAAATTATGAGCCTAAATCAGCATTAAATATATCTCCATGAGTCCCTAAGAATGGAAGTGGGTGGGCAGGGTGGTTAGTCACAACTGTGGGGAGCATCCAGGTGAGTGACTATTCTTAGTCATACGTGCGATAAAGTATGTGTTGATACGTACATTTTTGGGCCAGTCTGTAGCTACATCACAGTTAATGTTTAACTGCATCTGCCCCTCAGTTACAGCAGAAGATGAGATCTCAGCTTTTCCACCTGATTTCAGGGTCCGTCTCCACTGTGACCTGCAGCAGAATTGTCCCACATCAGTAACACCAGTGCTGGTTCCCAGGTCACACAGCACACAAAGCTGACCTGAATCGCCTGCAGGCAAACACATGTTTCTGTTGAATTAGTGCACGTGACATAGGGTCTATGCCAACTTTATGCTTTTACATTGGTTTCAAGGCCAGCCCCAGGATGACAGGTGATACCCAAGCCATCAGGCAGTGAGGGACCTCAGCCAGCACAGATACTGCCAGAAGGTCTCTTCAATACTTTCTGGACAAACCATAATCAGCTGAGCAAGTTTATGCCAGCTCAGTGTTTTGTATCATTTTTAACCCAGCAGCAGGAGCCTTACAGCCACACTGACCGGAGCCTCTGTGCCTGCCATTGCTCCTGGTAGTGCATGGACACTCCTGTGCATCAGGCATGTCTGGTGTCTGGGATACGTGTGGCTTCACTTCTTGAGAAACATAGTTTTCTTGAACTCCACGGGCACAAAGGGGGATAGCAGATAGAAATATAGCTATTGAGGACCATACCAAGCAGGAGAGAGCTTCTGCAGGGTAGGCCCGGCTGGGTATGTAGACCTCAGCAGAGACTCCCTTCCAGGCTGGTCCCGGAGCGGATGTACTCTGCGGTGGTTCACACACAGGTGCTCTGCCAGGCTGATCTGAGCTGCCAACAGACCGCAAAGCTGTGCCCAATGCAAAACAAATCTGACAGTTACCAAGCAGGGAAAAAATACACCGCAGACTCCCAAACTCTGATCTTATTGAGAACATCCTGTAACACTTCTGTATGCTCTTAGATAATTACAGGTGGCAACTGTTAAGAGAAAAGCTTTTAAGTCAGTCAGACAATAGCATGCAAGAACTTTGTTGAAACTTCTGTCTGTGCTGTGGTTAACTTGGGGTTTCCAGGCACACTGAACTCTATGAAAAAATAATCTTAAAAAAATAGCCTCTAGATCTGCTAAATAAAACTGCCACATAGCAAGTGAGAAGCTGAAAGACATCTGAAAAATTTCAGAAGCTCCAAAGAAACAAGCTGAGGTTTTCTAAGCAGGCGCTGGGAGTGACCAGTAACGCAGGCTGAGTGCGAGGGCGTGGGAACGCCACGTCCCCATGGACGCCCTATGGAGCTGGTGGCAGTATTAGTTCTGCGTTAACAGTCAACGATGCTGATTTTCAGCATTGCTAATCTGTACCTGAGAGTGACAGCCACTGGACGAGCAGTTGTTCTTCCCCTCACTCCTGCGACTGCTTTGGTCCCCTCCTGGGGACGAGACCTCCCTGCTCCCACGGCATGGCAGCCTGCAGGAGCCTGTGCCCAGGCGGCACCCACARCAATGTGGTAACACGCAGTGATGCAAACCCCTGCTCTCGCCCTCACAGCTCCCTGTGAGTTCAGAGTGTGATGTGGTGAAGGTTTTGCTGTTAGAAAGACGTGACTTGTTGCCAGCTGGGCTGATGCGCAGGACCCCCCGCAGGGCTTTCCGGCCATCCATGTGCGTCCTTATTTTGCTCCTTGATCCTGGGGTCACACTGCCCATGTGTCGTGTCCCCATTCAAGCTCAGTGCCCTGCATTCCTGCTTCTTCTGCAAACGCTCCTCATGAGCAAGTTTTTTTAGCCAGGGACCTTTGCCTCAGGCCTCGTCTTGCCTCAGGCCTCTGTGCACAAACTGTCACCTCATCTGCCCGTCAGGAGCAGCCTGAGCCACCTGGCCATGACCCGGCCTGGCCACTGCCTGCTGCCACTGCCAGCCAACGCTGTGGCACCACTGAACCTCACCTAGCCTCGGCCAAAGGCGCACTAACACAGAGTGTTAGTTTATTCCTCTGAGAAAACTGAGTGGTAAAGGGAAACCCACTTCCACCAGGAGACCATCAGCTGCATGCCTGACCTCAGCCACCGTGTCACGGACACCACAGCAGCAGACAGTAAGGTGCTGGGTGCTACCTGGGACAGCAGCTTCCCTGCCATGTCTCTGATGTCATTTTTCCCTGCATGGGAGGCCAGCTTCTTCCGAAATATTGCCTGCAGTGACAGCGCTGGAGAGACCCCATGGACACTCATGGCTTTGGTGAAGACAGACTTTTGCTACCCTGGGGTCATGGCTGGGCACCACAATGCTGACAGTCAGAGCTGCCTGCTGAGCTGTCCCCAGGGAGGACCGAGGGACAAGGACGTTTCCTGCCTCCTTAGCTAACCAGGAAGCCCTTCTCCTCTCCAGCTGTTTGGTGAGGATCTAACTGTCCTGGTTTCAGCTGGGATAGAGTTAATTTTTTTTTTCCTAGTAGTTGGTATAGTGCTATGTTTTGGATTGAGTGTGAGAATAATGTTGATAACACACTGATGTTTTTAGTTGTTGCTAAGTAGTCTACTAGTCAAGGACTTTTCAGCTTCCCATGCTCTGCCAGGTGCACAAGAAGCTGGGAGGGAGCATAGTCAGGACAGCTAGCCCAACTGGCCAATGGGGTATTCCATACCATGTGACGTCATGCTCAGTATATAAAAGCTGGGGGAAGAAGAAGGAAGGGGGGGACGTTCGGAGTGATGGCGTTTGTCTTCCCAAGTAACCGTTACGCGTGATGGAGCCCTGCTTTCCTGGAGATGGCCGAACACCTGCCTGCCGATGGGAAGTAGTGAAGGAATTCCTTGTTTTGTTTTGCTTGCGTGCGCGGCTTTGTTTTACCTATTAAACTGTCTTTATCTCAACCCATGAGTTTTGTCACTTTTACCCTTCTGATTCTCTCCCCCATCCCAGTGGGGGGGGAGTGAGCGAGCGGCTGCGTGGTGCTTAGTTGCTGGCTGGGGTTAAACCACGACACTAACCCAGGCCCTTCTCCTGCTGGGAGCCTTCAGAGGTGGCTCCAAACCTCACTCAGCTTCTCTATGGCTTCTCTACGGCTTCTCTACATCTGCAAAGCATGGGAGGAGTTCAAGGCTGCAGCAGCAGGGAAAAGGACCTCCGGATGCCAGCGTGAGCTGTGTTGGTGAGGATGGAGCCCTCTGTGGCTGCCGTGGCTCTGGGGTAGGTGGCACAGTGGTGCCTCTGCCCTCGCTCACTCGTGTGGACTCACAGCAGCAAGTGGAAGTGATGCCGAACACAGAGCCAGGCACGGCCAGTTGTCCGCAGTGGCCACCACTTTCTCCCCTGCCCCCTGACTAGTCCCAGCTCTTCCATGTCTCCTCGGGGCCAGCAGAGCTGTGGGGCCACCAGAGGAGCTCAGCAGCTCTCCCAGGGGACATGGCCCTGCGTGGTCATTGCACCAGCTAACCTGTTCCCTCTCCTTTCCCTCTGCGCCTGCTTTGCACACCTTTCCATTTGTCCAGCTCATATGGGTTAATGGTGTTTTAAACAGATCTTTGCTCCACAAGCTGCCCTTTACTCTCAGCAAGGCGTCCAATGGCCAAACCCACCTGCAGGCAGGGAGAGAGGCAGAAGCAGCAGCAAATACCAGCCTGGGACAAGAAGAAACTGAGGAGACCTGGTCAGGGTGAGCAGAGCCAGCCAGCCAGCCTGCACCAGAGCAAACCAGCAGCAAACGCTGTTGTCCTCCCAGGCTCTTTCCCATTACCATCCTCATCCCCTCCCACACAGACTGCCCCACTTGCTCTTAACCCCCTGCCCCCAGTTATGCTGGTTTTACAGTGGTATCTGGTATCTGTGGTACGATAGCCTCCGTATTTTCTACCTGGGTCAGCAATTCCTTTAAGCTACTGCTTTCCTTTCATCGTATACTTAATGCTTCTCTTTTCTGCCATTTCTCATGTTGTTACCTTATAATTTCTCATGCAGTTATTTTGTTTGTGTAGGTACAGGTCAGGGTTGGCCTTCTGCCTGCATGCCTGAACAGAGCAAGCTAGCCGTGACAGCCTGGAGGTGAGCGCGGGTTAGCCTGGCTCAGGTATTGTTAACGTAACCATCTCTATGGGCAGTGTGGGGGTTAGACCCAAGGCCTGGTGAACAAAACTGGCTTGGTACCACCACCTCATGCAATTGACAGGAATAATTTTGTTATTTGGCACTAGTAGTTTTTTGCACACACACACGGTATTTTCTGATAAAGGCATAAGAAAGCAGAGTTGAAGTTAGTTACACAAATTCAGCTTGACTTTGTTTCCCAGCAGCAGTGAGGGGAATGGCTTAGCACAGGTAAGGTAGGCTGCGGTTGCTTGGAGCTTTGCAGGGAAAAGGAAACACAGAATCGTCACAGACTGGTTAAGGTTGGAAGGGACCTCTGGAGGTCATCTAGTCCAAACCCTCTGCTCAAGCAGGGCCACCTGAAGCTGGTTGCCCAGGACCATGCCCAGATGGCTTTTGAGTATCATCTCCAAGGATGGAGACTCCATAACCTCTCTGGGCAACCTGTGCCAGTGCTCGGTTACCCTCACAGTAAAAAAGTGTTTCCTGATGTTCAGAGGGAACCTCCTGTGTTTCAGTTTGTGCCCGTTGCCTCCTAAAACATGCTTCTTAAGAACATGCTTTAATCCCCTCCTGGCAAAAAATGTGCAGCCTCTGTACACAGAAGGCTGGACAGGGCGTGAGTCAATGAACCTCTAAAAAAATCTTGGCACGGTATGAACTAACAGGGATCACAGCTGGGACTGTAGTTGCAAGGTCCTAGGCCTTCTTATGTAGGTCACAAGGTCAGTGTTTCCTCCTGGACTGATGGCTTCATGGAACAGGAGAGTAACAGGAGGAGGGGTTTCTCATATTGTACACAGTGTTTTTCAAGTTTATTGATTTGTCCAGGAGAAGACTGGAATTGCCTGAAAGATTCATCCCCAGAGGAGGGAAAATTGAGGTGGAGCAGAATAAAATGAGAATAAAGCATAATGTGATGGGAAAACCAAGGGAGAAACTTCCCTGAATATAGAAAAATCAGCTAAGGATTAGCTGGGAAGACCATGGACTTCCAGAAGATAAACAAGAGGCTTCCTTGCTGAAAGCTGACATATAAGTTTGCAGACGACACCAAGCTGGGCGGGAGTGTCGATCTGCTCGAGGGTAGGAAGGCTCTGCAGGGGGACCTGGACAGGCTGGATCGATGGGCCGAGGCCAACTGCATGAGGTTCAACAAGGCCAAGTGCCGGGTCCTGCACTTTGGCCACAACAACCCCATGCAACGCTACAGGCTTGGGGAAGAGTGGCTGGAAAGCTGCCTGTCGGAAAAGGACCTGGGGGTGCTGGTAGACAGCCGGCTGAATATGAGCCGGCAGTGTGCCCAGGTGGCTAAGAAGGCCAATGGCATCCTGGCCTGTATCGGAAATAGTGTGGCCAGCAGGAGTAGGGAAGTGATTGTCCCCCTGTACTCGGCACTGGTGAGGCCCCACCTCGAATACTGTGTTCAGTTTTGGGCCCCTCTCTACAAGAAGGACATTGAGCTGCTGGAGCATGTCCAGAGGAGGGCAACGAAGCTGGTGAAGGGTCTGGAGAGCAAGTCTTATGAGGAACGGCTGAGGGAACTGGGACTGTTCAGTCTGGAGAAGAGGAGGCTGAGGGGAGACCTTATTGCCCTCTACAACTACCTGAAAGGAGGTTGCAGCGAGGTGGGTGTTGGTCTCTTCTGCCAAGCAACTAGCGATAGGACGAGAGGAAATGGCCTCAAGTTGCGCCAGGGGAGGTTTAGATTGGACATTAGGAAAAATTTCTTTACTGAAAGAGCGGTTAAACATTGGAACAGGCTGCCCAGGGAAGTGGTGGAGTCACCATCCCTGGAGGTATTTAAAAGACGTGTAGATGAGGCACTTAGGGACATGGTTTAGTGGGGCTTGGTGGTGTTGGGTTGACGGTTGGACTTGATGATCTTAGAGGTCTTTTCCAACCTTAATGATTCTATGATTCTATGATTCTATGATTCTATTGCTTAGCTAGTGCCACCTCTCTGAGCAAAAGCTGTTACCAGGAAAAATGTGAATGAGGTGTTCCTGGTACTTTAGAAAAAATTAGCATTTTAATCATATTGCTGAAAGAAAGGACAAGAGAGAGAAAGAGAGTTTTTCCCATATTAGTTGTGCCAAGTTCTACCCTGTCTGGTACAAAATTGTCAGCCATCCCTTTGGAAAATGATTGTGAAGAGGACGGAGGTTGATGAAGATGCCTTTAAGTCTCTACCAAGCTGGGATGAGGGCCGGGAGGGTGAAAGCCAGGACCTGCAAAGCATGAGGTCTGTGACAGACAGCCTTCCTCGGGTGCACAAACCACTCCGTCTGTGCATCACTGTCGTTGTTTAACCCCAGCTGGTAACTAAGCCGGCTGGGGTTAAACAACAACAATCACCTTGCACCCCTCCTATGCCAGCCTGTGATGGATGGGCAGTGGTGCTGGGATGCGCTCTGCTTCCCCCAACCCCCGTGGGAAGGCGGTGAGGCCTGCAGCCCTGCTGAAGATGAGGAGAAGATGAGGTCCATGCTCGTGCCTTCTCGCTGTGCAGGAGCATAAACGTCTCCTTGGCTCCGCTGGCCCAGGCGTGGTTTGTTGTTGTACACAGTGCTGGAGGGGGGTAGTTATTTGAGGGGTCACGATGGTGCCAGCAGCTGTGCTGATGCATATATGGAAATGATATGGTAACATTGCTGTTTTCATTTATTAAACAACCCCAAAGTAAATCCCTTTTGCTTTTCTTCAGCTATCATTTTGCTAAAAAAACCATATGAACTAATACTCTAAATAACCTTTTCATAAAGCTCATCTTTGGATTAGTCTCCTAAACCTAAGTTTCAAGGAGCTGGCAGTTAGTCCAGTAACTGCTTGTTCACTGAAACTGGTCCATTCCCCATCTCCTCACCTCAGCGCGGAGGAGCAGATAGGTGGAACTGGAAGGACTGGCTGCCCTGGAGGACTGATAGTGGGCCTGCCCCCAGGGAAGACCACCCACCATGGCAGCAGATGGCACTGCCCCAGACTTTCCAAGACCTCCCCAATTCCTTATTCCACTGCAGCTGGCCAGCATGGAGCTGGGGGCGGAGCTGTGGTCCCATCCCTTGTCTGTGGTTGATGATGTCCCTTCATCATTTGGTAGCCCCAGCTGTTGGCTACTGCACGGGTATAAGGGCTGAGTCAAGGGTTGCACATCTTCTGCTGAGACCGGCTGCCAAGGGGAACAACCTCACAGTAGGAAGAACAGTCTTCTGCAGACGATGCCTTCCAGTTCCTGGTGCCCAGGGCTTTCCACCTGCTGCCATACTTTGCATCGTGGTGACACTGCCAGGGTCCGCCTGTCTGAGTTTCCTGACCGCTGCACTCCCCTTACATAGGGTTCTCTGTTAAGGTATGGGTTTGGTCTGTAGACCCTGACGACTGAAAGATCAGCCTACAAATATAACAATCATCTCAGGGACTCCCTCTGCCATCTGCATTATTTTGTCTGGTCCAGCTTCCCAAGATGCAGGTGTTAGACTTTCCATCCAGCCACTGCAGGATTGTTTCATGCGAAAAAGGATACGAATGATGCAGCCTTTTCAGAAACACTCAGCTTGAACTGGGCTTTGTTTCAGCCATCTGGTTGCTCAGGATTTTGGGCTCTCAGACCAATGTAAACAATTCCTTCATTTTCGAATGTTTGTTGAATCATTCTTGCTTTGCATCTCCACATAAGATATTTACATCTTTGTATTTTTTTCTTAAATACACTCAGGAACATTTACTAGGGAAGGGAAAGTATAACAAATCCTGTGTAATAAATATACTGACATTTAAAAGCAAATAAACATTAAAATAACTGAAAGTACTGAGCAATTGAAGTACCCTGTGTTAGGTCCACATATTCAAAAATGCCCATTTTAAGTAGTGTGCTAGGTGCCGGATTGTGAACAGCAAGCGTGCACACCCAGCTAAGCAGCCTGATGAAAGTGGCCTGGTCCCTCTTCTTATTAATAAAGCATGCTAAGCCAGAGGTGAGAACCCAGCTGTAACGAATTCCTTTGGGCTGGTATTGTGCCGTTAGGACAAAGGACACAATGTTATAGCAGAGATAAACTGTAAAAACAGAGTCAACTATAAATAGATTGTCACCACTAAGAGCTTCCAAAAACAACTACAGGGGGATTAGAGAAAGGTGCTGAGGAAGTACTAGTTCCCATCCATCCTTCCAGGATGACTCAAAGTTTTGCTGGTGCATTTGGAGTATGCTGGGTCTCTGCTGCTGCTCTGAATTTACCCTGCTCCTGCAGCCTTTTTTATTTTCTGCAGAGCTGTATCTTTGTTCTTTTTCAGTGGAGGTAAAAAAAAAAAAAAATTGTTATTATCTTGGAAAGCCAGAAACAGGAATTTGCTGAAACTAAATAATTTTTCACATAAATATGAGTTGTATATTAATTCTCCCATGTGGAGTTTGATCAGCTAGCTTTTCAGGCTGATGGGGTATTTTGAACCTGAATTGTCTTCTATACCGAGTCATGCTGCTTCTACGCAAAGCTGTCCATAAGGTGGACAGTGGTGGTCTAGGAGAATTGCTCTATTACTTTCTTCTCATATGTATGAATGCTAGCATTTTTGTTACACTGACCAGGTTAGTGGTCTTCAAAGATCCTAAGAGTTCTCAGAAACAGAAATGATGCAACAGAAAGGCCACGAAAAAGGCTTGTTGGGAATATTTGATATAACAGCAAACTGAGAAATGGTATGAAATTATATAAAAAAGACTAATGTTAGAAACTCTGCAAGGGTTTTTGTGGTTTTTTTTCCTTTTCTAATGAAAGTCCCCCTTCAGAAACAGCTAGGGAAGCAGGCAGCTAGTGAGTGGCACCCCCAGAAGTCATCATTGCACTGATACCATCCTTGATATGGTTAAAAAGTATCACCTTTATTCTCACAAAATGGGGCTGGAAGCTTTCACGCAAAGCCCTTTTCTTAGTATTTAGAAATGTTTGCTTCCAAACTTGATGGAAACTGAGTCACAGGAGAGGGATGTGCAACCATGAGAAATCACAAAAAACCCCTATGTGATTTCCCCCATCTTTCCAGGCAGGACTTGAGGCAGGTACGGCTGGAGAGAAAGCAAGCTTGTGATTCACAGCTGTATGATAACATGGGGGGATCTTTTCATTTTATCAGGCCTTTACACCTATCTCTGGAAATATCCCTTGTTCGTTCCATTGTGTAAAATAGCCTTTGGTGAACTCGGCCTGTCTTATCTCATGGCTGAAATGCTCAGTTATTCGAAGTCATTAGCAAGAGTCCTGACAAATGTGCTGTGGGATTATGGCATATTTATCTGAACAGGAAAGCAGAGCCTGGTGCAGCCTCTCCGCTGGCCTCCAGAGTGACCGGGTGAAGAGGAAAAGGATGAAGGAAGCCACATATGGACTACAAAAATGTGTGTGTAGGAACCCCTTTTCCTCTGGCTGCCCTTCCTTCAGCTGGCCTTGGAGAAGCTGATGAGCCCTTTCGGTTCCTCCGTCTGTCTCATACTGAGCTGAAATCCTGACAAGCAGGTGTTCCCAGTCATGCTTGGAGAGCCACAGGTTTCTGCTGCTTTCCCTAAGTAGGATTAAAGTCAGTGGGGAACAGACACTGGCTATCCACGGGCACCCAAATGTGTGGCACCTGATCTCGTCCAACAGGCAAAGAGGAACAGCGTGTAAGTGCCATGGTGGTGAAACAGCACTGGGTTTGGGTAAGAAAACACAGACCCACCAGGATCCCATTTGCCTTGCAGCAGAGGATGCTTTGACCCCAGAAAGAGTGTGTGCTAGGAGAGCTGTGGGGCAAGAGGGCAGCGGGGAGGGAGCTGTTGCTGCTGGCTGTGGTGGGGATGAGCCTGTGGGAGCCCCAGGGGCTGTGAGGACCTAAATCCCCGTGCCTCCCACCCTCTGCACCAGGGCAGCAGGAGGAAAAGCTAAGGGTGTGAGAATGAGCATGGGCTGCGGGTGGAGGATGGCTTCCTCCCCTACTGTAAATTTTTTACCTGCATGTGCTCAAAATGACAGAGATATGGGCTGTCTCAGGTGTGGTCACTACTGGTCTGGTTTGGGTTTGTTTTTTTCTCTCCTGTGAGGAGAGAAACAGGAGCCTCTTTGATCCTGTTTTGCTTTTCCTTTCACACTCTGCTTTTTTTTCTTCCTTGTTTGGATTTTCCCTTCTCTCCCTGTGTCCCCATTTTCCTCTGCTATTTCAGCTGCTGTCCTAGTGATGAGTACAGATCCCCCTGGTTTTTGTACTCTACAGTTCCTAGAACTACATTTATTTATATTTGTTCTTGGAACCAAGATGGTAAAAATAGCCTAAAGGCCATGGAAATAGTGAGGGAGGGGAGTATAATGCATTGTGCATTGCTTTCATGGATTGCCAAAAGGTGGAAACCCTGTTGATTGGAATTGACTTTTCTCATGTCTCAAAGTTAGCCTGCAGCTCACTAAGTTGATCTGGAGGCCTGGGAAAGGACATGCTCCATTGAGTAGAGTTGCCACCTTTTGGAAAGAAAAAGAGGAAATCTGGAAGAAAAAGAAGGGGGAGATAAAAGAAGATGAAAGTGGGCGGTGGGAGGAAGAAGAAAGATTAATGAAGTGAAGGGAAAAAAACAACAGCAACCAAAACCAAAGCACAAGAACTGTCAGAGAAAAAGCTGCATGTAATTTAGTGTCCTGACTTGGAATGTGATTGTACCATGTGTGGGAGAGGAGAGAGTAAACATCTCTAATTGCCCCACGAAGGATCTCAAACAATCCACTATTTATTTAATCTCCAAAACTGAGCTCCTATATCCTTTCCAGCCTGGCTTCGTAATGAGATATGTTGTAACAACGTGAGCTCTATGAACATGCGGTGTTTCTGGGGCTGGCGTCAGGCTTCTGCACTGCAGCATGGAAGAGCAACGATTTTTGTACGGGAGAGCCAAACCCGCAGGATGCAGCTGGAAGGTGCATGAAAGTTGAAGTGAGTGGTGAAGAACGACGAAGGGCTCTGCCATCTTCTGCTGTGAACCAAGCTTTTCCATTAAGATCTGCACAATGTACTTTGAGCTACTACTGCCTGGTTCCTTGTGGCAGTCTCTGCTGTGGGGTCACTGGTTTGCGGAGGTACAGATAATCCCCAAATGCAGGGCTGTGGAGATCTCTGCCCCTTCTCCTGGCATGGAGAGCTGAAGACAAGACTGGTGTAGGCAGTCTCCTGGCCCTAGGATGGTGTGATGCTGACTGTTTTGCACCCCTGCTGCTTAGGGCTATCTAGTCTATAGCAGATTTGTTTGGGGGATGAATATTTGGTGCAATATGAAGTAGCATCAAGCAGTGAGATAACAGGCAGGGTGGATGATCGCTGCCCAAGCTTGTTCACAGGCCCTCTTTTATTTAGCAAGAGGCACGTGTCTGTAGGAGATCATAAATCTAGGTCATGCTTTTCTGCATAACTTTATCATGGAAACAGTGCTGTTATGTAGGATGGTGCCCTCAGGTGTCTGCAGACTGGCTGATGTCACTGCCCCACTGCTTATAGTGTCCCAAAGAAGGACTTTGAGGCTTTTAAGTGTTTCTCTGAAGCACTGGCAAAGGTTATCCAGGGTGTTACAGTAAAGTTGTAGCTTTCCAGGATTCAGTCAGAGTAGCTATTGATCCAAATGTCTCTTGCTGTCACCCTGACATGTATAAATGGTAGTCTAGTGTCATGCGTGTACAGGGAGTGTATGTGCTTTCCCCTCTCGATTATGTAGTTTTCATTCTGCTTCTGAAATAGCTGTGACATTTGGGTTTCTAAACAGAGCTCCAACCGAARGTGCTCATGATTGTAATTCAGTTGTACTACTATATCTCTTTCTCCTCTGCTCCCCTTTCATCACTGCTTCTGCCTCTGCTCTTTGCCTGGCTTGCTGCCTTCCCACTCTTCCCCCTCCCTCTTTCTGTTCTCTTCTCTGCATCTATTTTTACTGCTTCTGTCTTCTTCATCAGTCAACATCTTCCCTGTCTCTTTCTTCCCTTGCTTCTTTCCCAGTATCAAAGAGCATAATTTTTTACTGTACGTATAGGATAAAATGTTTAAAATGCTGGTTTGACCCTGAGACCTGTCCTCAAAGATTTAAAGGCATTCTTTCAAGAGGTTACAGTTACAGGCTTTGTATACAAACCCATCATCTTCCCATCCTTAGATGTGTTCAGCTCGTGCAGCACGTGGAGCTGAAGTTCCAGGAAAACCTCAGGGAAGCTGGGAATTGCTTGCTATAGAATAAATGCACTAATGCACACTCTCATGCATCTGTCACTGGGGTATTTTAGATTTCTTTGACAAACTGGAGTCTTGCAGCACAATGATATGGTGGCAAATATTGATAAGCCATTTTTGGTCAGAGAAATGAAAACATGGGTGAACACTGAGGAACCAAGGTCACTTTGACATAATCTATTCCAGACAGTTGAACTGATTTTACTGAATGAATCTTTGTGTGTATGACCAGCAGTGTAACTGCGGAGAATGTTAGGAAGAGTCCCAGACGTCTGCTGCTGTGACATTAGCACTGATCTCTCTGAGCTGCTAGGTTTTCTGGCTTCGGGTCTGGCAGACTGCGATGCACATGCTGTGCATGACAAGAGCATAATGGATGAGATGTGTGAAATTTTGACAACCAGCTACTAGACCATGCTTTCTTTTAGGAAAGAAAGTAGCTCCAAGAAGCTATGTTGCAATAGTGGACTGAATTCTCCCTCAATCAAATCAGGTCTAGCTCCACTGATTAGCTAAGAGGTGGCAGTGGTAGTTGCACCAATGGGTTTCTGAAACAGCTAAAATGCTGAGCACARCTACATTGGTACATGGCTTGCAGGGGACTAACCCTTATGATTCAGAATTGAGCTAATACCCAACAGGGATAAAAGCAACATTTTTTATTAGGGTAAGCCTTGAGGAGCAGTAGAGATTTAATACAGCCTCGAGCAGAGCTGTGAAAGCAGCGCATAGGCTGAATATCAGGCTCTGTCCCCATTTGTTTGTCTTTGTGGTGGTCCCTACAGAGACAGTCTCCCCCCCAGTCGCTGGAAGCTGTCAGGATAAACCATCTCACCTTTGACATCTCAGCATGATTGACCCCCCAATTAGCCTTGTTGGGATAAAAGAGCTTCTCTTGTTTGAAACCAGCCATCAGACAGCACCCCATCTCCTCAGACACAGATCTGGACCCAAAGGTGATGTGTTTGTGGCCTCTAGGCTTGATTACCGCAAAACAGCGTAACCAGGAGTCAAACAAAATTCCCTCAAAAGCATCTTCTGATGCAAGCACAACAGCGCATCTACCTAGCAATGCACATCTTTGCTGAGCTCACACCACAGCACCAGTCTTCATGTCTGTTACAAAGTCCATGTCAGATAGTCTGTATAGTAATCAAAGCCTTCCTTGGTCTGGACCTAACTGTTTTAGAAATCGTACTTCACTTCAAAACCGTAGACAACCATGGTCAAAGCTGTAGGTAACCAGAGACAAGGGACTGCAGGAGACATCTTTGATAGGTGCTGTCCCTGTGCTCCTTCTCACAAGAGAAGAGAGTGGCCATGGACCTCATGATCCTGGACAAAGTGCAAAACACCTGCCGTTGCATGTCTGATTTGATTCAGGGAGTTCTGCACAAGATGTGCTCACGCACACACAAAATGCACCCCAGTCCTGGCTACCCCTTCCCTTCTCCCCCCACTCAAACAAACAGCTGAACAGAAAAGTGAAATAACTTGTTTTCCATTTGTTTTTGAGGAAGAAAACCTGGTCATTTCTCTTTTAAATATTTGGAAGACTTTGTGAAATTAAAATGAACAAGGTCATATAAAAGCCTTTTTGAACAGGTAGATCCAACTTAAAAAAAAAAAAAAAAAAGAATCCTGGATTTTGGACTGGTGCAGCTAGTGAGCCTCGCTTTATTTACACTGTGGAAAGGAATGACTCTTGCAAATTAAATCTGTACAGATGCTGAAGCAGTGCTTTGGAGAAGTAATTAAACGTTGCCGCAGTATTCACTTCTATTTGCTGAAGGAAAGACTTTATAGCTCTTTTTGAAACAACTTTCTTTCTGCCCCTGCCATCCCACAGAGAGGCTGCATCACTCACTGCTGCTTTTTGCAACAGCTTCTGCGCTCTTTCCCGTTTAACTCTCTGCTTTATCCTTGCACCTATTAATTTATCGCAGCCGTGGTGGGAGCTGGCATTTGCAGCTCGCCCACCCCGAAGGAGTTAACTGGGTTTATTACATAATCTGTTTAACATTCGGGATGAATAGGAAATGCACGCCCCTCCTCTCCTACAATATGTTTGTGCGCTTTAAATCGCACTCCTCCCCTGCTGTATGTAAGCCCCACGCCACTTGACATGCCCTGAGTCTCCGCGTGTGTGCTTGGGTGCGCGCTTGCATGCCTGCCTGCAGCTTTGCCCCATTCCGGCGTTGCACCCCCACGTCTGTGTGTGTGTGCGTGCACATGAGAAGAGAGGAGCAAGGGGAGGCGAGACGGTCACGTTTATAGGAAGCACCAGCAGTCGTTGCAAAGTGTGAAAGCAAACTCTGCTCTGAGTGGACAGACCGCCTCACATAATGCCATCTTTCGATGAGATTTTGAAGGAAGCTGGGGAATTTGGAAGATTTCAAAAGAGGGTCTTTTTCCTCCTTTGCCAGACGGGCGTAACTTTTTCTTTCCTGTTCACCAATGTGGTTTTCCTTGGGCAGGCACCGGACAACTACTGGTGCAGGATCCCTGGGGCAGCTGAATTAAGCGAACAATGTGGCTGGACGCTGGAAGAGGAACGAAACTTCACAGTACTGCCCCTGCGCCTGGGGAACGGGTCCTCCAGCGGAGAGTGCGAGAGGCTGGAYGTCGTGTGGGACGCCTCCGTCAGCTGCGCCAGCCCGCTCGCCCGCTACGGCAATCGCAGTGTGGGCAACCTGCCACTTGCAACATGCCATGATAACTGGGTGTATAAACGGCCCCACTCATCCATCGTCAGCGAGGTAAGGAAAATCCCTGTCCCCTAATCAGCGGCTTCCATCCAGGTGTGGGATTGCGGCAGTAAAATGGGATTGCCACTGCAAGGGTCGTTGCTTTGGTGGCTGGTTTTCCTTTCCAGATTTGTTTCATTCCGAGTCACAAGCAAATCGGGAGAATGAGTATGATCAAGGGTCAGCGTCAAACTTCTAGGGAAAGGCGAGCTGATCTGAAGGGTGGCTCTCCAAAGCCGAGCACCCCATGCAAAGCCAAACACCCCACACAGAGATTGCTCTGTAGCTAGAGGAATATCAGATTAAAATAAAGAGTTAAGTCCTTGCAGCTGAGGCTTCTGATGCTCAGCTTTGGGCCAGCAACTTTGGTGGTGTAAACCCCAAGTGTAGCTGACTGATACCACTTGCTGATCTGGATCACTGTATGTTATCCATTCTCTGTATTTCCAGTACTGAACATTTACGTCTGCAAGTAATAAAAAAAACTGGTGGCAGACTGCCCTTCTGAGATCTAACAGGAGTCAGCAGAAATGATTATGCTTACTAAAGAAAAGAAAACAAACACACATTTTTGCCCAAAGCTATCGTTCAGCTTTTCCTGAAGTGTCAGAGTCAGAGAACCGCAGACTGTTACCACTAGTGGCAAGCGCTGGCAAATGTAGTGGCTTTTTAATGAGGCTGCGAAAGGCCATTTAAGATGCTTTCCTAGGAGATCCTCTGTGTAATCTGTAATCGTGCCATGGATGTGCTGCGGTCTGGCTCCAGCACACAGGCTGCACACTAGGAGTGTGTGTTTTAAGGTCATCCTGACAGTAACTGTCACCAATGCAGTGATGAAAAATATGAAGTGTGCTTAGAGGGGTTGTCTAGGAAATCATCAAGGTGCACCACAAAATGTGTCAACACAGCTGTGGGCTCTGGCTCCTGTCTGTCTCGTGAGCCTCCCGCTGCGGTTTTTAACGGGATGCTTGCACCAGAGCTGTGCCCTCCAAAACACGGAGCAGGGCACAGCAGGCGAAGCCCTGAGCAGACACTGAACTGAAAAGCAGTGCCTATCCCAACCTTTCAATTCACCATCCTTCCCCCATCCAGCTGGGACCGCTGGATCTGCTCGCAGGCTTCAGGCTCTTCAGAGCAGGAGCTTTGTGCTCTGAGCTCCGCATCTGACCTAAGCAGCTTTAGCCAGGATCTGTGTACAGGAGAAGATAAATCAGAGCACCTGGCTGGCCCTAGAGCAAAGCTTCAGAACTGGCTTTCGTGTGCGATCGCTGAAATCAAGGCTGCTCGGAGGGCCGCAAGTGACATGCAGGGAGCTGGTGTCAAACTTGGGTCTCTGGGAATGACGTATCTCTGCCCATGCTGGCAGTGGCAGCCAGGGCTGGGTGGGCAGGAGGACGAATGCTGCCCGGGAGCCACAGCCTGGCTCCAGAGCGAACTGTGGGAGGCGGCCGTGGTGGGAAGGTTACGCTGCTGCTGTGGAAGTACCTCTGCTGGGGGACTGAGAGGGGTTAGGTCATGGTGTCTTTTACCTGGGCAGTCTGTGCTAGCCTTCCCCTTAGAGCTTAAAAATAAAAATACAGAGAATCCTTTTCTTTTGTTGTTCCTTTTTTTTTCCTTCAGCCTTGCTGTAGGTGAAAGCATGTAAATTGTGTCCATAAGATTGTGCTCAGAGTCCGTTTATGGCACCAGTTTGTGTATTTAGCAAAGCCACTGTGATTTTCCAGGGGCGCTGAGCCACTGGCTACAACTAAGAGAAAATGAAATCAGTGTTTGTGTTGCAGCAATAAATGGGAGTGAAATATGTTCTCTGGCAAACACCTTGTCCACCTGTACCTTCTTCCCCCTTCTCCTGGGGAGACCCTCCAGGGCCAGGGGAGGGAGGAGGGATGAAGGGATCCTTGTGAAAATGCTCCCCACCTGTGCTCCCAAAGGCACACATTGGGAAAGCCAGGGAGTAACAGCCTGCAAGCAGCAACAGGCTGGGACTGTCTGTCCCCTGTGCGGGGCAGCATGTTACTGCTGCTCCTAGAGGGACTCTTGCTGGCCAGGGGCACCTCGGCTGGCGGGCGCTGGGCTGTGACGTGTGGCACTTGCATCCTGTTCCCAGTTTTGCAATATTTGCTGGGTAAATCACATCACACGAGGCTCAGTTTCTTCATCTAAAAAGGAAGCTTGTGGCACGCACGTCCTGGCTCAATTGCTTTGAGATAGCTATTAAAAGGAGCTTGATATCTATTAACGTGTTACACATCCAGCAAAGACAATTTAAAACCCAGACTTAATTTAGTCTCCTTTCACTCAGCTGAGGCTCTAACAAATCATGACTCAATTTAAGCAGATCTGTGCTCTGTTTAATCGGATCACCAAACACGTCTTTTCTCATGTGTCTACTTGTAAATGCTTCATTTTGTCTGTGTGTGCAGAAATGTTTCTGTTTCTTTCAACTATCTTAAGATTTCTGGCACTTTATATCTGGCTGAATCAACAGTGGAAGTGACCGGGGAGACAAAGTTAAAAGGATGAGTTACATGACAATCTGAAGGACATATGTTCAGGGAGAGAGAGGGGAAAAAAAAAAGTCTGAAGGAGTTCTTCCAGGCCTATAGCAAGTGCAGACCTGGTGTGGATTTGCAGCATGGCAGGGGAGGCAGAGGGCAAATGCAGGCATGTAAAGCCTTTGCTGGGAAAAGATGCCGTATCACAGAGCAGGTCTGGCAGCCAAATCACAGGCTATTGCAATCAGTTCTGAGCACCCCGAAGAAGCTAAATCATATGGCTGGAGGGACTGATTTATGAGGAGTTGTGAAATGAATGGTATTGCAGTACCTGACTTCATTGCTCTGATTTGTGCATGACTGGAGCGTGCTGCTTGCTGGCCGCTCTCTCATCTTGGATAGCTATCTTCTGCAAAGGTGTTCACAGTAGCATCAGCAGAAGGAAGCAGAGGAAAAAGGGGGAATGTGGACTAATAAAAAGCACCCCCTGCTTTGTAAGCAGTACCTGAGGTGCCTGCTGCATCACCTGCTGCTGTGGAACTCCTGAGTCTCAGTGCTGGGGTACAGGGGGTGCTGGGAGAACGTACCAGGGCTTTCCTCCTTCAGGATTTGAGGAGAAGAGCAAAATCTATTAAGAAATCATCACAGGAGCAATACATGGCAAAGCTAGTTAGCTTGGTCTAGTGACAGGCAACAGAGCACTGCTAAAGGTTCCGTTTTAAAATCTTCTTTTGATGTCTAATGGGCTCTGAGAGGAGGTTCCTACTTCTGCAGTGACATGCCTAAGGGTCTCTGTGTTCCATTGCTTTAGGTCAGGCTTTTCCATGAGGGCAATCCAGATCAGAGGAGGAGTTGTCCACTGGTGCTGCACACACAGCCCAGCACCGTGGTGCCTGAGCTAGAGTTGAGAAAACTGGAGCTGGGATGAGGTAAAGGTTTCAAGATATCAGCAAAGTCCTCTGCTATGCGTAAAACTTGGCAGCGATCCCTCCGACGCAATGGCGTCACAGGTGGTGGATCTGCGCAGAGGACCTTGGCCTGGTGCAATCTGCTCCCATTTAATTGAGCGGGTCTTGCACAGCTCCCTGTGAAATTGGAAGACGTGGCTGCATGCGTCAGCGGTGGGTCAGGAACCCAGCRGCTTCTCAGATTTTGCTTGGAGAGGGAGGCTGAGGGGGTAATTATCGAGCTAAATCCATGCCTGGCTTGTGCCAGCGCATGCCATCTGAAATGATGCTGGTTGTAGCAGGTGGCTGGCACTGCTTGGGAGGGAAGGCTGGTGACAGCAGCACCTCTCACAGGGGGAGGAGGGCAGGAAAGGACAGCCTTTCTGAGCAGTGGATGGAGCAGGCAGAAGAGCAGGGGTGCTGGGGGGCTGCAGTGGACCGGGGGGGCCGCAGCCTTATGCTCTGGCCTGGGGGTCTGGAAGGGAGCCCAGGTCACCCCCTGCACTCCGTAACACTTGAAGTAGGAAGCGTGTTGCCTGCCAACTCCTGCCAGGTGAGCCTTGTGAGGGACACACGTACCCAGGACATACAGAAGTCAATAAACCTAATTTCCCCAGGAAACTGTGCTGAAGACTGAGTCACTGACCTTTAATACTGCTGGACTTTGGCACTAGGTACGTTCATCCCAGTGGAGAAAGTATAGCACTCTGGGAAAGGGCGGCTGGTGATAGTTTGCAAAGCCATAGCCATTTTATTCAGACATTTTTGGTGGTGATGACTCCTAGAGGCATGTGCATGAATTACAATCGCATCTGCAGGTTGAATGGCCTGTGGCGGTGCACGAAAGGAAGAGGGAAATCTACATGGTCATCAGCAGCTACAGCACAGCTGGCATATTTTAGGCTTATTAGCAGCCTTTGTTGGCAGGAGTTCAGCAGAAGGGACCGATTCCAATATGCCCTGTCTGCAGCAAGTCTTCACGCTGCAGATGATGTCATTTCGAGACCTGGCAACAATTTATTGCCAAAGTGTGAGGTCTGAGGTGGACAAACGGTCATCTGAACATATCCTATTGCACCTGCTGGGAATAAATCTTCTTACTCCTCTGCTTGCCAGCTGTCTCAGAAAATAACAGTCAGCCAGCATTTGCAGAGAAACCTGTAAGCAAAGCAATAATGTTTGTCTCATAGTTTTTGCAGTCCCTCAGAGCAGGAGATAACATGGCAGTCAAGCTCAGGGTGGAGAAAGCGCAGCTGGTCCTTTTGCTGTCCTCCTCCAAGGCAATAAACAATGCAATTCACCCTCAAAATGTTGCTCTAGTGTGATTATTGTCATTGGCATGGCAGTACCCTGTCTTATTTCCACCATCATGGTGGGATTAATATTACCCAGTGGAGGGAAAGGGAAAAAGGGCAGACAGAGGAGCAGAGGGAGCAGCAACTGCTGAATTTCTTATGAAGCTCTAACTAAGCTTTCCCTGTATGAGAAGAGCTGGAGCAGTTCCTTGCACAGGTTATGCCAGTGGGGCTATGTTTCTGTCACTGCCATCGAGCCAGCTGGTACTGGCTGAGGGTTTGGGCCTTGGTTTTTTTAATCATTTTTAGGACAGCTGCTGTTTTCCCCCCTTTAGGAGATGGTAAGTTTCTCTGCCTCCCTCTTGCTTTGGCCACGGATAGACATAAGCAAGAAAAAGGACAGAACAGGTCTTCTGTCCTGGGAGGCTCAATGAGTCCGGGTAATCTGAGTGGCAGGGACACGAAGGTACCAGCCAGGCCTTGGGCCATGCACAGGAGAGAAACCTCCAAAGCTTTCAAAGCTAAGGTGTTCTTCAGGCCTTGAGCCACAGTGCCCTGGGAGCAGGGTAAAGGCTGACTCCATTTGTCCTGTTAAGTGCTCAGCTTSAAACAAGACATGGAGAAGGACAGTGTCCTTGCTTAGTCCCTTAGCACTCTGACAGAAGCTTTGACAGAAAGAGAAAAAAAAAGGTAATTTCTCCCTTTCCACTGCATGCGCTTTTGCAGGGTGTTTTGTTGCAGTAAGGATGTGTGAAAGATAGCAGTTTGACAGCCCAGAGGACAAGAGAGATGGAGAAGAGCTGCCCAGCAACAAATGAGGAACATGCAGCAACAGTCTGCATCTCCCCAGGTTTCCTTAAACGATTAATATTGCCCTAAACAGTTTGTCACTGGGAGTGGAAGGGTAAACCAGCCTCTCTTTGGCTACTTGTATGAATGCCACTTAAAACGTGTGTGTGGGCTCACAATATGCTGTTGTAATTGGGCTGAGAAATCACTGTAGATCTCTATTGACCAAAGAGTTTCATCCATAATTTTGAAATTTAATTGTAACAGGCAGTAAATGCTTCCAAACTCTGACTCAAAGTTGCTACATTTTGAGGAGCTTTTAATGACATGTTGTCATTTAAAGCAATGCATTTCTACAGGGATAGGTGTGCTGAAGTGTTTTGGGACTTGCTCGGTGCATGAAGGCCTCTCAAGTACCAGGAGTTACAAGTCTGCGGTTAGTCTGCACGTCAAACTAAAATGGAAAACGTTTGCCTTCTGCCAAAGCCATGAAGAAATGAAAAGTTGCCACAGCCCCTGTGTTTCCCAGTCATTAGTCACGTATGAGCATTTCTTCTGTTCCCATCTCAGCCAGTTCYCACTCCTTTCTATACAGATTACTCCACTAATGAACTACAGGGGCCCAGTACAAAATCTCTTCCTTCTCCCAGGGAGATCTTGCTCAGGTGGTTTGCTGCTGCTTTAGAGATCAGCAAAGCGCACCAGCGTAGTTCCTTCCGGCCACACCACCGCTACTGTAAATCTGCACTGGGATTTCATGTTGATGTTCAAGCCTCTAGCGGGTGGGAAAACATTCACCACAGGGATGTATTCCCAAGCAGGAGTGTACATCTGCCTGTACTGCAAGGCCGTCAGGGTRGAAGGGACTGATTTTCCCCACTCTGCTAAGGACCCTATAGAAGGGCATGCCCTGAAGGAGCTGGTTCCTGCTGCCTGTCTCTGTTGGCAGCACTTCACTTCTGCTCAGGATGGCAGCTCATTGCCAAGGCTAAGAGGAAAGGAGTGCAGATGTGGATTGTTTATCAATTTGGGCAGCGCAACCTTTTTTGGTCAGCTCCCTAAAYGGAAGGAGGCTGTGTTCAGGCACACAATGCTTTTTGTCATACAGTGGGTAGAAATTGTGCAGGCGAGTGTGGCACTGAAGGCAGAGGYGAGTTGCAGGGTTGTGCTGGGTGCATGCACTTGTGCAGTGAGGGGCTTAGCAGGGAGCACGGCAACGCTGAGGAAGAGGATGTGCCCTTAGCTGGAGCTGGCCAGCTGGGCTAGTTCACCTGCTTGATGATTGCAATGAGGAGCTGGCTAGCTAGGTTTTAACAAGGTCTAGGTGTAGCCAGCACTATACAGGTCAACAAATAGGCTTAAGATCAGGGGCAAAAAAACCTAAGGCTATCCTTTCTTTTTCCATATCCTTCCCCCTCATTGCAGTAAATGTTTTAGCAATTAAATTTCAAGTCTATRGAGGAAAGGGGACTGGACACAGGACATGGTGACATTCCCTTTCTGCTGTGTTGTCCTGGGTGAGCTTATTCAAGTGAAAGCAGAAATGTTTACTTCACGGCATAGACATGCACTGCAAGGACACTGTTTGTGGACAGAGACACCTACAAATGCACAGGGAGGATGGGACAGTAAGCTCTCCTCACTCCAACGTCTCCAAATTTTTCTCCAGAATACGTCCCAAATTTTGCAGCAGCAAGGGTGTGCTGTTGCAGCCRTAGAGGTGACACTTCTGGAGGGAAACCTCATCTGGGTCCCAGCTTGCCGAGGGTTGTGTGATGCTCAGCAATGAGCCACTGGTCTCACATCTCTTCTGCAGCTTGTTTTCAATTGGTGTGAGCTATAGCTCTTCTTCCCTGGAGGTGCCAAACTGGAACATTCAGGAAGAAAACAAAGAAAACCAAAGTCAGACAGCTGTGGTCTAGACAGATAGAGAGCCCTGGAGTTTTTGATTCTCAATGTTACCAATTTTGGAAACCAAGTGGGATCACGGAAGGGTAGTCTGTGACATTTAAAGACCATATGCTGGGATTTTTTTGGTGTTATGAGAAGAACATGTACTTTCAGGGAATGGGATCTCCTATTACTCACAGTGGGAGATGATTACTGACAGGGATAGCTCTTCTGCTCCTTGATGCCACCGGATATTTGCATGGAAGTGCTCCTGGTCGGTGAGCTCCTCGCAACGTGGACCGCATCTGCCTAGGCATAGGAGCAGCCTGTGTGGTAGGAGTGTAAACATCAGCCCATGCATGGATGGGCATATGATTGTTCAGAAACAGAGAGGAGGCACCACTCCACTCCGTTTTGTGGAGGCTGCTAGCAAGAGACATGGGAGATGTTTTGGGGCAGTGTTATATAGGAGGACTACTGGCTAACTGGAGACAGGCTGAAATCCTGGGTAAACAGATGCAGATGCTTTTCCTCCAAGTGATGCAGATGGGGATAACTATCAGGCACAACCAAACCAGGTCACAGCTGAAGTGCTGATGTGGGTCTGACAGGCGGCTTGGATCAAAAAAAGATTTCTGCAGGGTGTGCAATCCTTTTTTAAAGGTTACATTCCCCTCTAAAGGTTATGTTTGCAAACGAAAAGCAAGACATTAGCAGGGTGATGACTTAAATGCTAGGTGCTATGTCAAGCAAACAGAAAAGGTCTGAGAATGCTTATCTGTACCAGAAGTTATTTAAATACTTAGAAAATAACAAAGCGCAGGACTAACTTGGGAGAGTACAGTTAGTGTATTGTCACTAATCTCTTCAGAAAGAGCTCATAGTTTCTTAGAAGTTTTCTGTATTTTCCTATTTCCCAGAATATTTAAAATATTTAACTACATTGTTAGCCAAGAGCTAGTTTCAGCTGCTGCCTAAATAATCTGAAATGGCTGATGAAAGAGTCCTCTCCRGTAAAGATATTTTTCCCTCTTTCTTTCTGGCATGCATTCGTTCTCCTGCCCTCTTTCGTGACAGCTTATTCATTGCCTGTTTACAGTAAAGAGGGATCAAATTACTCAAAAAATAAATATACCCTTTGAAAAAGGATCAAAAGTATAAACCCTGAAGGCCAGTGCCTGCACCGGGCGCTGGGGCTGGCCCCTCCTGACAGCTCTGTGCAGGCTGGCTGCTTGCCTGGGCATGGCTCCAGCGCTGCCCGGCACAGCCACCCACCACCACCCTGGGAGCTGAGCTCCTCAGCTAGCTTTGTAGCTTTCCCTCTGCTCCTCGAAGGGCAGGTGCCCATCCCAGGAGAGCGGCTCCGCGGTGCGCTGAGGGTGCTGGGCCAGCACCATCCCACGGCAGGGTGGGAAGCACGCCTCTCTTCCCGGGGGGTCAGCCGTCCACCCGGCACTGCTGACAATGGCGCTCCCTTTGCCGTCACTTGGGCTGCTGGGATAGCCTCCTGGGTCTTGGGAAACCTGGTGCGTTGGGGAGAGCTGGTGTCTCTCTCGGGGAGAGCTGTAATCTCAATGCAGCTTACAGGTGTTAGAAATCTGGGGCTTGGTCTCTGAAATCGACAACTGAAATTAGGGGTGAGTGGATTTTAAATGATCTACAATGTTTTTATTTACGAATTTTATGTCTGTGTAAGCATCATCTCATTTTGACATTGCTTTAACAGTTTTGTTATTAAATGACCTTTTAATTTTGTTCTCACACTAATTTATTGCTGTTTCTGGAGAGGCAACAACGCTCTTACTCCCTTCTCCATTCTCTCCTTGGCTGTTTTGGCTTGTGAGGGGGAGTCCACTCTCATGGCCATCTTCATCAGGAGCAATTGCAAGTGTCGGAGGACGTTTTGCTCTCTGACTCAGGCAATTCTGTGAAGGGGTCTTAAACCTGGTCCTGTATGAAGCCCTCCCTGATGATCTATCAGCCTGGTATTTCTCTCCAAGGTTTTGATCTTTTAAGGAGCTGAGCTGCTTGTGAGGTGCTGAGCCATCTTAACCTTCACTGGGAGACAACTCACTCTGCAGAGCACAGGCTCAGATCTCTGTTAGTCCTGGGGACTGCTAGGAGAGAGGTGTGAGGGCTCCTCTCTGTGCCTCTGGGGAATGGAGCTCCCAGGGTGACTCCACAAGCATCTGCTGGAAGCAGAATATAACAGTGCAAAGGTTCATGTTAAACAGCGTTCAGAGCTGGAGCACAGATGCAGGTTGAAGCTGGCCTCTGTCATGCTCCATTGCTGTAAACAATTTTTGAAAAAGAGGTGACACCCAGAGTAATATGATCGGGGAAATGCCCTCAGCTTGGTAAGAGCAGAGGACAGTTAAAAACCCCACCAGAGATGAGACTCTGGAAGGTCAGTGATGCCCAGGGATGCTGTGGAGCCTCCACCCTGGGAGATGCTGAAAGCCTGACTGGACAAGGCCTGGAGCAGCCAGCTTTGATGTGAAWTTGGATGTAAGCTCAAAGCAGGTCCTGCTGTGAGTGGGCGTTTGGATCAGAGGGCTCCACAGGTCCCTTCCTACCTAAAGTATTTCATTATTCCAGGAGATGGGGGCAACAGCAGGAGTAACCCTAAGCAACAGCTCACTCTGCATTTGCAAACACCGAGCGAAGTCACTGGAGCAGCTCCCTAATGCTGATTTTCCACCCAGGCTGTGCTCAGCCCCCAGCGTCTCCCACAGGAAAACGCAAGAGGGTTTTTATAGCACAGAACAGCCTGTAGTCAGCACAGCCCCCCTCGGAGAGCCCGGAAAGGTGGCTGGGAAAAGCCAGTGCACCACGGCCAGCTCTGAAGCCACCAGTAGGAAACGGCATGAAATAACAGAGCATTTTGTAAAATAGCCCGTGGTATTGGGCTCTGAGCTCTCACAAGAGCTGTCATCCGCCCAGCAGAGCGTGGGGTCTCTCCTGCAGGCACTGGTCTGACCAAAAACCCGCAGGGAAGAGTGCAGCTATGTGGTGAGACAGGCAAGGAGAGTGAAAGACCTGTGCTGTGCTTTGAGGTCCCGGGAGAGCTGCTGCTGCGTGGTGCGAAAGCTCAGCTGAGCAGCGACATTCAGCACCTGAATGTATCACCTGCACCTGAAATTCAGACCAAGCTGGTCAGAGGAGCCATGCCAGTGACCCGCCAACCAGGCAATGTATATACCTCTCCATGCATATACAAGTCCAGCAGCTGTCCAGATGGTCCCCATGGTGCGCACACAGCAGTGCCAGCGTGTCTGGTATGGGCCCTGGCTGGGGGACTTGCACCAGACGTGTCCTCTGAAGTGTCTAGCTGAGTACAGCTCTGGCTAAATCAGAGAGGTTTCCTTGAGCTCATGTGAAGCCACTCTTACTGCTTGCCCTCTCTGCCTATCTCTTCATGTGATTGTTTCCTTTTCTGTTACACTTCAGCAGCACACTTTTGAAGCTGGTATTTTCTTGTAGCTGATTTTTAGCCCTCTGGTAAGCTGTATTGCCCAGCTACAGATGCTCCTCTGAGAGCCCCAACCTCTGCCATCAGCACAGTCAATTGCATTGCCTTCTAAAATCTTCTTTTAATGGTCATTCTCATGAAAAAACTCTGTTTTCCAAAGCTGCATCTTTTGATACTGTTTGCCAGGGTTGTCATAGTTTCAAGAAGCAAGAGGTTAAGCAGTGTCTGAAAGTGCTGCTCCATGTTCAGGCTATTTTAGGAAAGCATTGCAATAGCCAGCTGAGAGCAGGTTTTATTCCTCTCAGAGGAAGCTGAGGTTTCTGCAGCTCCTGCTCAAGATTTACAGAAGTGGAAGCCAGATGCTGATGGCCTGGCTTGGCTGAAAGGTGGCCAGTCAGGCTCCCCGGAGTAATGGGGCTGACATCAAAACCATGACTTTGTTTAAAGTCAGTAGGGGTGGGATATCTATCAGGTTGGGGACCTATGAGATTACTAGCCAAGTTTTTCTTCACAATTGTGAGAGCTGGAAACTGCAGTTCTCAGTCACAACATTCCCAGGCCTGCGGCTTCAAGAAAAACAAAAAGCCACAAACAAACCCAAATCCTGGACTTCCAGTAAAATCATCATAACTAGCAACAACGCTTCTGCTGTAGTTACTGTCAGTGACAGTGCTAATAGTACATTTGGAAGAAAATCTAAGGAGTTTCATTTTAAAAAGTGAAGAATAGCCCATAGAAATGAGTGTAAATGACACCTGTGTGGAGTTCAGAATATTAAAAGAAATGGTTTCTTATTTAGGTACATAAATAAACATTTAAGAGTATTACTTTAGATTTTTGGGTCGAGATTCAGGCTCAGTGAAATCCAAGTCTGGGTGCCCTCTGTATCTCCTGCATAGGCACCTCTGAAATCCCAGGCCCAGGCAATACTCGCTGGGCATTACAGCAAGTAAATGGGCTAACACAGAGCTTGGGCTCGTGGCACTACGTTTCAGAGTCTGGAGAATCTGTTAATCTTCTCTCTAACCCACCCTGTGGCCACCCCATCCGAGCACAGTGTTTGAGCGCTGGTATTGTGGTTTGCGTGCTGGTGAGCACAAACCTGACACGCTTCAGCAACCAGCACCTTGTTAGTGATAAAAAGATTTCTTACAGCTCATGCCTGAAAGCAAAAGGGTCTCTCTAGGGTAAATGGTGGCAGCTGCTATTGTCTGTGGCTTCCCTTGGTCCTGAAGCCACGTTGTTCCTAAGGTTACCCCAGGTATGGACCGAAACCTCCCAACTCCCATAAGGTCTGCAGAACTCGGCAGGCAGCGGTTGGTATTTCTTTATTCTCAAAGAACCTCTAAAGTAGTTTCCAATGACATGCTGCCTGGATAACTACTTTATTTTTAGTTTCATTTTAGTTTTAATTCCTAGTCTCTTTGTCTTCCTTTCTCTTACCCACTTCCCTCTTCCCTTGACCCCGCCCGTCCCCATCCCCATCCCTGTTAATGAATTCTTCAGGTATGCACCAATGTAACGTCATGTTAGGGAGTTATGTCTACTGCAGTATAAGGAATAGAAAAGTCTGGGAAAGCTACACCAAGAAAATACACATTCTATGTGTCTGAAATTGATCTGAGATCTGTTTTCAGTTTCCTCAGGGACCACATGTTTTTGCTTTTATCTAGAAGGCACTAAGAAAAAGAATTAAACCATTTCTATAAGCTGATGTTTTTATTGGCTATAGCTGTGCACCCTTATTCTGCACTGAACAAAGTCATGGCTTTGTCTTGGCAACATATTTAACAGCGTTGTGTTTGGTTTGCAAAAGAGAAATTTGCTTTCCATATCTGGACAACTGATGTATGAAACACAGCATCCTTTTGGCAAGGAGGAGCTATCTCTCTATCTTCACAATAGCTTGAAGAGTGCTTGCTATGACTGCACTTCCCTGGCCTGCTGGTGCTTGCTGTTGAACAAGCACATTTGAACTTCCCCTTCCCCTTCCCCTTCCTTCCCCCCCTTCCCCTTCCCCTTCCCCTTCCCCTTCCCCTTCCCCTTCCCCTTCCCACCTGGCCCTATGCAGTTTCTATAACATACTGCCCTGAGGATGATGAATGACCCACCTGGGGTGTTTATGCCTCTCCCTTGTTCCCTCAGTATAACCTTGTGTGCAGCAGTGCCTGGATGCTGGATCTCTCACAGGCTGTCCTCAATCTGGGGTTTCTGGCTGGCGCGTTCACCCTGGGCTACGCTGCAGACAGGTACTGTATGAGCGCTGCTGTCCTTTGATTTTTTCGGAGGTGAAATCACTTGTAGCGTCACCTGCAATAAACATGCATCAACACTTTGGAGGTTTAATTCACTTTGGATAAACATCCCCAGCCTGGGTTAACAAAACCCAGCCAATGTAATCTTCCCTTCCTTTTGGGCTGGAAATGTCACATGATCATACTTACTGATCCTGTTTGGACATTAAAATGTCATGAAAAGAGCTTTTCTTGTGGTTTCCGATGTTTTCTGTGCACATCTAGACCCAGGAAGGGCAGAAGGACACAGAAATTAAAAGGAAGCATTCAGAGGGGTTTTCTGGACTGGTGTTTACTGGAAGATGTTTAGTAGGCACCACTGATGAAGAAAGCAGCTACTTGAGGAAAGAAGGAAGGGACTCAGTATGGTAATTCTCTCCATTCACAGGCTGGACTCATACGCTTACTACCGAGGTCATAGCTCCCTCCAGCTGGTCCTCAACTGTGTTAGAACTGGATGAATACCAAGGAAAAGATGTGGGTGATACTGAGGCTTGACCAGCTGACCTGGCCTGGAGCAGGGAGCTCCCATAAGCTCTACCTTGCTCTTGAAAGAGGGACCCTGGTTTGTGCTTTGTGCTAATAATTAATGGTAGTCAACCTATGTGTTGGCTCAGACCACTACTGATGATTTCACTGGCAGAAATATTTCTTCAGGTCGTAAAATACATTCTTTCTGCCTGTTTTATTTTTCTTTGGTAATATTGGTAAAAATGGTATTTTTCTGTAATAATAGTAATAATAACTTAATGTATGATTTCTTTGTAGGCAGGAATACTTACAGAATTATCTGGAATGTCATCTCAGATAACAAACAAATTTTGAACTAGCAAACAAAAATACTTTTAAGGAAAACCTGACCTTTCCACGGGATACAGTTAATAAGGGATAAAGTAAGGCGGAAAAGATGCCATGGCACTGGCTAATTTAAGATATCTCTGCTCAGTGTCTGGCAGGGCAGTTATAATAGTAGCACCTTAAGAGTGTGTAAGAGTAGAGATATTACAGTTAATTATTAAAATAAAATAATATGTCTAGGAGTACCTGTGTATCAATCAAAATGTAACTACAGTACAACTATGAATGTTGCACATTGATAGCGCTGGGGAATGTGCTGCAGCCAGACCGGTGGACTCTTGTCTCCTTAACAGCACTCAAAAGAACGGATCTGATTGAAAATACCCTGATTTTTGTCCCATATAAATTCTTCTCATGAAACGTTTTGAACAAAATGAACAAACAAATATTCTCACAAATACTTTTTGGTCAGATAAACAGCTACATCAGTTTTCACGGTTTCTTCTTCTTAAAACAGCAACAATAACAATGCAGAAGAGATCAAAATGGAAATTCTAGTTGTGTTCCAAGGACACAGTCGCCATGAAACTACAGGGAGGTTTCGTTGCGGGTTTTTTTTTTTGGAATTGGCTTACCTTGGACACACCTATTAATAATGATGTTTTTTGCTGGAAAATGAGACTCATGAATACATTAGGCAGACTTTGAAAACAAGAGGTCTTAAGCCTAAACAAAACACTGGAAAATCACATAAAGTAATTAAAGAAGAAATTACTTACTTTCACAGAGCTGGCTGTAATTACTATTGGGAGACTAATTTGTGAAAACAGAAATCCCCAACAAAAGTTGCCCTTATTTCAACTGGATCAAAAATCTGAACTGTCACATATGGGCCATAGTTTAGCTACAAAAAGATAAACTGTTTTCTAAAATAAAAGGGGGACTGGTGAGGACATCACCAGTTTTAAAATTAGTGACATAAAGACAGTGATAACTACTGCAGGGAAAAGAGTCCCATATCCCAAAGGCCAACACTACAAAGTTTCAGGCAGCCTCCCTTTGGAACAAGGCCTGTCTCAAAAAGGCACTTTCAGATCTGCATTAAAATGAGATGCCAGGAAGAAAAATCTTTGTGGCTTTTCATGATTTTCACTTTCTTTTCCTTTTCCAACAGATACGGCAGAATCCTCATCTACCTGCTCTCCTGTCTCGGGGTTGGGATATGTGGTATCATAGTGGCATTTGCACCAAACTTTACTGTATTTTTGATCTTCCGTTTTCTCCAAGGTGTGTTTGGCAAGGGAACCTGGATGACATGCTACGTGATCGGTGAGAGCTGTTATCTTCTTTCTTTTCTGGTTAGGAAATGTGAGGGATTTTTGGAGGACAAGGAGTCCAGCTTACGTCTTGATAATAATTTTTCCTGGGAATAAAGCACTGGCCCTGGGGTCAGCAGATAATGAATAACCCAAGTCCATCCTAGTTAATGCATGTGTCCTCCAAAATAAGGTGGCTGCGTGCAAATTGTAACTGAGTCTAGGTTCATGCCTGAACTGAATTTTTGTGGAAGCAGTCATTGGCCTGTGTCCAGACCATGCTGGGGACCTTTCTAGCAGCTAAACAGTCTAGTGTTTCCTTACCTGGCAGCATCTGCTAATTTGCTGGTACAGAGGTGGCCTCTGAGAATGGCGAACTCTTTCTGTTACTCAGCACTGATATGAGATGGAAATGAGCAGCAGTGTACATGCCTGCCTGACCTCATAGGATCCCATGGAGAAGAGCGAGGAAGAAGTAATGCACTAGGGCAGACTAACAAGAGTGAAGTGTCCTTCAGAACTGTCCAGGCTCTCCTCTTGTACCCATCACTGTGGTATCTGAATATGCCCGTGTGCAGCTGGCCATAGGCAATTCAGTAGCAATGCAACACTTCCTGTTGATGTTATCTGAGGACTTTTATGGCTATCTAATCAATGGACTCCGATGGGGAGGGATTAACATAAATGATTAAGAGGTGGAGGAGTAGAATGTGTATATATAAAGGTTTTCTTATTACATAGAAGATCACCAAGATGATAAAAATCTGCAGAGCAAGCCTCAAATCAAATAGGATACACAAACAGGGACATGGTTAATTTTGGCAGAGTCTGAACATCTTCCACAGATGCTCAGAGGAGTTAACTGCTTTTCCTCACTGGGAGGACAGACGCTTGGATGGCTGCTCTTCATTCTTTAGCTGGGAGGCTTTGCTTAGTGCCAGGATGGACACCAGGGTCCATATTAGGATTATTATTTCCTGAAAAGGGAAAAGGAAGGGAAGCTTTTTTATAAATAGCATCAAAACAGCAGGGATCCAGACTTTTGATAGGTTATAGTCATGGCCCAGCAATGAAGCTCCTCGCATAGCAAGCTTACTTTTAATGAGAAAAGGGTATTGTTGTGGCACCTTGAATGACTGCCAGGTTCAGAAAGGGAAACTCCTCTCTAGAGCATGAAATAGCATGGCATTAAGGAAAGCATCYTACTAGAGATGAGACGTCAGATTTATTTAAAAAGAAAATCAGCCATTCAGTAATCTACCGTGATAATCCAAAACACAGTGATAACATCATTATATAGTGCAAAAATTTGTAACATCACTGTAGTCTGTGAGGCCTGTGACTTTTTTTTTTTAAATTCCTGGTGGAATTTAGATGAGTGAGAGCAGAATTGCAACCAGATGTAAATGGTTACAGTGAGACCTGGGAACACTGTGGTGACGTACATGCAAACATGCTTCTTCGAACCCCCTGTCTAGCCCTCTCAGCATCTAAATAAAGCCCATAAGCACCTAAGTTTTCCGGGCAAATTTACACTGCTRAGCAGCTCAGGTCCAAGATCCAGTGAAAGGGCCAGAAGCTGCTTTTCCCCTCACTTCCGAACACATGGCCTAATTTTAAACTGAGATCTCATCCTAAAACTTTGGCAAGCGCTCTAGGCAGCAAAATGTTTTATGACAGACTCATGGCTTCCTTAAAATGGCCAAGTTTTAACAGAAAGGAATGTTCCGCAATGATCAGAACAGACTGCCTGACTTCAGGGAAAGGTTCAGAGATATGGCATCCTAAGGGACAGTGTATTACCACAGCCCTAAGCAAGGTGCTTAATTCTTGGAGAGAGTGATTCCATCTAAATCCCTTCAGGGATCTACTCTTATGTCCCGGGATCACCCAGAGTATTTACCAACCTAACACCTTTTAAAAGGCATATACAGATCACGGGGAGGATGGTTGCCATTAATACATCTCCCAAGCTACTGATCTGGGCTTCAGAATCACAACAGGCTGCCCCAAGAACCTCATTTTGCTTTTACATACAACCCAGCTCTTCCTGGGCCAGTGCTGAGCAGCTACCTTTAGGCAATAGAGTTGCCCCTGAGCCATGCAGACATGATGAACAGTCAACAAAAATAGTAATGGTGTCATATCTCCCTGCATTGCCAGCTGAAACGAATCACTGTTACTTGTAAAATTGTGTCTTCTTTAGTCAAATTAAAAAAAAAAAGAAGTGTTTTCTGTGTATTATAAACCAAGGTAAAACCCTCTGCTTTTACTCTGAAGGCTAGGTACTGGTGACAGTTTTGAAACAAACGAGACACTTCATGCGTTGCTCATCTCAACTATGGATCTCATGGCCTGAAATATGGGCTTACGTGGGTTTCAGAAGTGATTAGACACATCACAGAATAAAAAATCCACCAAAGGATTAAAAAAAAAACAACAAAGGCTATGTTTGTTCTAATAAATAAAACAAGCTGTGGACCATACCATACCTTAGCCCTCAGAGCAACCAACACGGTATGGCTAAACTCTCTTCCCCACAGACACCTTGTCCATATTACCTGCTGGGAGCAGCCCCTGCCTGGAGGATCCTCTAGCCTGTGGCATGGGCCAAAACTGTGCCAGGAAGAGTGCTAACAATATACCACTAAGCACGATCATGATGCAGTCTCAAACCCCTCTTCTGGCCCTATTTAATTCATTAGTAAACATGCAGTCAGAAACCCCTCTAGCTGAAGAATGGTGGGTGAATTGTTGAGGAGGTGTCACCCGTGCATGCCATGGACAGCCTCGGTGACATGCTTACACTGCTGAAGGCAAGACTCTGGGCTAGACAGACTTGTGACCTGATACAGTACTATCCTTCCTTATGTTGCACCACTAATATTTTTCTTTTGAGTTAGGTTTGTTTCTGTGTTGTTTATTTTGGCTTTCTCTCTGCTCAGTGACAGAGATCGTTGGTTCTGACCAGCGGATCATTGGGATCGTGATTCAGATGTTCTTCACCCTGGGAATTATGATTCTCCCTGGAATTGCGTACTTGGTTCCCACCTGGCAGGGGATCCAGCTGGCCACTTCACTGCCCAACTTCCTCTTCCTGCTCTACTACTGGTAACGTTGCAGTCATTGMTCTTGTCATTGTTGCTATTGCTACTTGAGCACCTTGAGACCCCCGCTGTCGTCCCAAGTCTCCAGTGTGCAAGATGTTGTAGGTTAGGAAGAAGATATTTGCATATTGTTAATTTTGGCATTTTGAATTCTTTTTAGTGAATTGCAGACCTACATTACTTTCCTTTTTCTGCCCAGGGTTTGCCTCTCTCGTCAGCCACAGCGGGCCCTTCACAGAACCCTGCTCTGCTCCTGCTTAGCCCGGGGCTGGCTGTTTATCTGCCAAACTTCACCAAAGTTTGCTTTTCCCATCAGCCATGGGATGGCACCTTTACCTCTAATTACGTACTCAGTTCAAGCCTGAACTTGCCCTACAGGTCCCATGAGTTGGGCAGTACAGCCAATGAGAAAGCAGAGCACTACACTGTGGTGAACACCTGTCCCAGTGGAGTGCAGCCATCCTGTGGGCTGGATCCAAAGAAACTAATCCACACACCCTCTTCCTGCACATTGTTTCCTTAAACATTGCCTGTTGTGAACTTTTAAATTGTGAATCATCTTAACCCTAGGCTAGCAGAAACTGAAACACCAATCAGTAGTACTGCTTTGTGTTCAGTTTATAAAATATGTATACATTTGAGTCTGTGTGTGTCTGTCTTATAATGATACAGCTAGAAGTTTCCTGGTCTGCCTGTACTTGGTGCTACATGTGTTTAGGGTTGACTTTCATCATTCCTTGCTGTTCTACAGGCACCTTGTTTGCTTGTTGGTTATCACACTTTTGACATCCATTGTGCAAATACAATAGTCAGATTTCTTATTTTTCAGCTTTGCAAAGTATTGATATAGTCTATTTTCTTCTTTCTTGCCCACAAGGATCTGATATTTTACAGGAGACTGACTGGAAAAGCAGTCCACAAAAGAGTTTCTGTATCCCAAAGACTGAAAAATCAGTGTGTTGTGTATTAACACAGGCAAAAGGCAAAGGACTTTGGTTTACTTATGACGTTAAAGGGCAAACCCCCTGTTTATGACTTCTGTGTTCTTACAGGGTGGTTCCTGAATCTCCACGTTGGCTCCTGACACGCAAAAAGGGAGAAAAGGCATTAAAAATCATGCACAACATTGCAAAACACAACGGGAAATATCTCTCACCACATTACTCAGAGGTACTGTCATCTGTTTGAGCTAGAGGTTTTTTTCTAAACTTTCTTAATCTTCTGAAGGTTCGGTTGTGTTAAAATGCATTCTCTTTATGTGATGGGCAACACTCTTGAAGTGTCATACCGGAACAAGATTGTCAGTCCCATACCTACTTTGTTAATTGCAAGAGGGTAAAAGTGAACTGGCTGGAAAGATATGGGCTGAAAATAGTTTGCAAAACAATGAATCAGGTCAACACTCCTACTTTAAAAACTTGTGAGAAATATCAGAAACTAGCCCGAGGGCCAATGGTATTTCACAGCAGCTGCCGTTTTAGCTGACAGAGTGAGTGGAGACAGCAGGATCCACCTCCCTGGCTCCTTTGCTAGAACTTCCTTTTACAACTCAAAGAGAAGATGATGTAGAAAATCGGAATTTAAGTATAAATTTGCTTCCATCCCAAGAGGGGGAAAATATGCCCCAACATTCAAAATAGGGGAAGCACTGTCTGAGATCACTATTTACAAAATAGGACAATATATGTTAGAATTCCAGTCCTTTGACAAGTGGTCTTCATGGAACTGAAAAGACTGATGCATTTCAAATGACACTGTCGTGTCATTACAGCGTTTGCCTTGTTCTGTGCTGGGTAGCATGGCCTGGCTCTCAGACCATGTTTACCGTGGCATTTGCCTTATGGTTCAGTGATGACAACAGATGTGGACAAGGTTCCTGTTCTGTAACAAACCAGGTCTGGAGCCTAAATGCTAGCTATAGTAATGTTAGAAATCGTTATTTGAACTGAGGAAAACACCTGCAAGTTGTTAGCACACAGCAGCCCAGAGGTGGCATACTGAATACACTACAAGTATTTCAGAAAGAAATTGTGATTTTCTTATTGAAAAGAAATGACCTACATAAAATGTCCATCTATCAGTACACAGTAGTATCCTTTATGCCTACAAACATGCATATGCATATACGTTCATTTTTATACATATACAAAATTATCATGTGATAATTTTCACTGAGACTAAAGGCAAAGACTTTGGGATGGCAGTGTTTGGAGGGGACGGATGTGTCACATCCTGTCAGGAAGGGACATCATGATGTGTGTGCTTTGTAACAGGTAGTTGGCAGCCTGGGTTCCCACAGCTTGGTATCTTACCCAGGCCTTTCTCATTGCTCTTCTTAAGCAAGGGAGAACCTGAGAATTTAGCCCAGTTTATCAAAAAAAGTGAGGTTGCTTCAGCAAAATCCTAGAGTATAATTCTGGATGAAACCCAAGCAGTAATTATTGGCACTCTTCTGAAACACTAGATAGCTGTTCCCAAATCCATAGGATTCCATTTACCTGGTGAGAAACAGCCTTCATAAATCATCTATCCAGCCTAAGCAGCTCTGCTTCAGGACCATTCCTGCTGTAAATATAGACCTTGCATGAAGTGCACACAGGAGAGGTCTGTGGCAACAGGAGTATAGAAATGGCCAGTTGATTTCTACCAATATTCCATTTTCTTTCCACTTCATTAAGTATATGTTAATGACAGTTCTGGCAAGGTAAATTTCACACAACAGGTTCCACAGAGAAGCTGGGCCCTAACGTATACTGTGCCTCTTAGGATATATGACTCTGGACTAATGATTTTGTAAAGTCAAAACTAGACCTATCAGCAGAGATGAGTATGCTGAAACATGCATTTCCACAGCCAGCTGCTTTATTCATAAGCAACTTGTTCAAGTGCCATAACGTTGCTATAATGGCGTTTCTGTGAATGTTATGTTGCTCCGGGGAGCACACAAAGGATAATGATGGGGAGGGAGGTTTGTCAGGGGAAAAAGGTATCTATAACTTCCTTGGTCAAGAAATGGGATATACCGGATAAGACTGTTGTACATTAGTGAAGCAACATGACAGAAGGAGTTTTGATGAGCAGTAACAAGCTAGGCCAGCAATTAGTGAACCATTTTACCAATAGAAGCCAAGGCATCTCTGTGATACCAGCCAAGGTCAGGAAATTGCCCTCAGCTGTCCCACAATGCAGGATGAGCTTTGCTAGTCACGTTGGAGTAGCATCTTACCCAACTGGAGGACTGCAGACTGAAACCAGTGGGAGAGAAACTGAAAAGACTGACTAAGGAGAGAGAAAAGGGTAAATCCATTTATTGTTCTTGGCTGGGGCATATACACCAGTGAGATTCCCCCCGTCCTGGTCAGCATTACCCAGTGCCAAGCGTGGCCTGAGACACACAGCAGGAAGGTTGTGCTGCTGCAGCTCCCCCTCCATGTTCAGCCCTGTGTTCCTACACCCGCTTCCCCTCTCTGAACATCAGCATTTTCAAAGCATCACGTCAGAATGGAGATGTGTGTCTTTCCCTGCTTTTTGTTTTAAGTTATATTAAATTTTTTTCTTAAGTGTCCCTGCTCATGACCCTAAGCCACTCACAGCTGCAGCAGATTAACCTCCACACATCCAGATTCGTGCTGGATCTGTTCCTGGGACCTTTTTAATATACAATGTCTGTCATCTTTGGTGCTGTGCCCAGAGGAGAGAGAGCATCTCCAGGAAGCGTGGTAGTTGCAGACCAAGTGTATTTCTCACATTAACTCACATCAGAATTCGCTTTCACATAGCAACTCCAGAATTTCAGGCAAAGTGGCGCAGGTGTGGAGGGACAGGGAGAAGAGAGAGGCATTATCCATCAATGCATTTTGGCTAAGATTTTCCAATATGTCTGTAACAATTTCATTGGCCAAGTCCCTTACATGGTTCTGGATGTAGCAGCCTTGCATTTTTATTGGCATGCAGAAACCACAGATGACCTTTGTATGAAAACAGATAAACATTTGCTGCTTTTGCTCTCTGAGTTACRACACTGGTCAGTTCAGCTCTGTCCAGAACTCATTAAATTAATTGTAAATTATAAACTCCTTTTTTCCAGTTGCTCGTAATTATCATAGCATGGGTTTTTTTCAAGTTAATTTTTTTATTCTTGGTCTCTGTCCAAAAGCAGAATGGACTGCAACCAACTGAGTAAGAGCTGCTTCTTGAGACAGTCGTGTATCAAAACCCCCTCTCCCTTTATATATATATATACACACACACACACATTTCTACAATATAGACATATCTAGACATATATATTTCTAGTATATATTAACTTACATACATATGTATTAGAGACATACATGGATGTACTGTTCTGTGCAGAATTAAGCATGTGCATAACTATATGTCTGTGCTATGAGGAATCTTTAAAAATTATTGCAGAAAAATTGATATGTAATTTGGTGGGACATAAAAATGCCAGGGAAGTTGGTTATAAAACTTCCTCCAAAGTTTTCAGATAGTGTATCTTTGGAAACATGGGCTCTGTCATTGAATTCCTGACTGCACTGATGTGAATAGCAAAGCTCTCCTTGACTTCAAAGAACAAAAAGAGGATTTTCTTCCCCACAAAGAGTTGACTTTCCACAGTGATTTTTTTTCTTCATCCATAAAAAAAATGCTCAGTCMTGTTTGGGGTTGTTATGACTTTATTAAGACATAAAAATATATGGTAGCAGCCATGCTGAATTTACCTTTAGTCCTACCTAAGCCCATATTTGCACAAAGTCACAACTGATGGCTGGCAGCCTGGTCTTATAAACAAAGTCATGGCAGCTTTATAACCATAATATGAGAGAGTCCAAGAGCAGTGCAGAAACCCAGCARCCTCTGCCTGCCCCACAAAGGGCTCTGGCATGCAGCAGAAGTGGCAGCGCTTTGAAGAAAACTTCTGGCTCTGGTTACAGAAGAAAAGCAAGAGGGAGTAGAAAGGAAGTTCAAACAAATGTGAGGTTTCTCTGTCCACTTACAAAGTTTTGTGTTGCTCAGTTATGAAGAAGTAATGTGTAAATACATCCAGCCAAATCTCACTGAAAAACATCTGTGCTACCTTATGATATGAAAAACAAATACAGGGAAAAGCTTTGGGCATAGCCCTGGCTGGGCCGACAAGATGCTCAGGCAATGCCTTTGGCTTTACCTGTGTTCTCATCACGGATCTGCATGTTCCCACGTGCTTCTCCGTCCTTTCACCCACGTCTCCCCACTGGCCAGGATCGTTTCCTGGGGCTCCTGCGCCCGCATGGGCAGCGGGTGCTGTGGTCGTAGGGAGGGGTTTACTCCTCTCTTTGCTTTCTTAGGCCTCCTCTCAGGAGGGGGGAAATAACTGAGAGTCAAAGCAGCCAGGCTGCCTGAAATCCTCCTAAAAAGGGCACAGCAGGTTTAACCCCATGTTTCCCACAGCTGCTTTGAGAGCTGATGGCAATCCCAGCGGCGGCTGCCAGTTCTTGGGCAGTCTCACAGTTTGTCCCTGCCTAAAACCACCTCTGTCTTCTCTTCCTCATCTTCATCACCTGCCAAATGAACATATAAACAAAAGGGCTGCCACATGGCTTGGACATCACAGTTAAAAACTGCTGGCCACAGTTAAAAACAGCCTCCATCAATGCGTCTAATCCCTTTTTGGCCCTGGTAATATTCTGGCTCCGCAATATTCTATGGCAATGAACTCCAACGTACAAACACAGGCTGTGTGAAATCCTGCCCTTTTCTGTTATTGTTAAACCTTCTAACTAATGATTTCATCGAGTGCCTCATTGTGACTGTATTGGAGGAAGCTGTGAACAGATTTACTATACTTTGTAAGCAGTATGAGGACCATGAATTCATACTTTGCAGAATTTTTTTCTTCCAGGGTAAAAGCCATGTTCAGCACAGTGCTTGTGTATTTTAAGACCCTCTGAATTTCACCAGTTCAATGTTTTGTAGCACCCAAGCGCCTTCACAGGTCTGCCGTTTCTCTCACTCCTCTTTTCTTCCTGCTGCCCAGCTGTGCCACCAGCCGTGTTCCCAAGGCCATTGCTTGCTGCTCACCCCCTCTCTCCCTGCTTCCTGCAGCCCATCGCTTTGCCCTTCCTGCCATGGTCTCCTCCTCTCTGTCACCTCTGGCAGAAGGCAGCTCTGCTCCCAGTGACCCTGATGCGACAACGACCGCTTATTGCCTTCCAAGAAATTCCAGGTCAACCTCTCTCAGTGTAGAACRAGGGAATAATTTTTCCATTCTCAAGTCAAGATTGGGGATTTTTTTTCTGATTTTGGCATGATCATCATTAAGGAAAGCCCACAGCCATGTCCAGTCATAAGCTATTTCCCATATCTGCGCACTGCTCTGGAATACTAAAAGCAGCAAGCTGGCTCATCAGCACCTTTGCTCGCTGGACTGGAATATTACTGAGCACCATGTTTACCTAGAAACTCTGCCTCAGCGCCTGCCTGACCCCCGACAGCTGACTCTAGTCCTTATTTTTCTTCTCAGATCACTATTAGCAATGAGGAGGTCAGCAACCCCTCCTTTCTCGACCTGGTGAGGACTCCCCGGATGAGGAGGAACACGCTCATCCTGATGTACGCCTGGTGAGTGCCCATGTCAGTCCAGCTTGTTACCAGGGCGGGGAGTTTTGAAGAAGAAGTCCCTTGTGACTTTTAGGGTCCTTCCAGCTGCTTGTAGTCATTTGTTTGTCTCTCAACTTTTTTTTCCCTTTGCTGTTTAGGTTCACAAGTGCCCTGATCTACCAAGGGCTTGTCATGCGCCTAGGAATTGTTGGAGGAAACCTCTACCTAGACTTCTTCATCTCAGGAGCTGTGGAGCTGCCAGCTGCTCTCCTAATTTTAGTGACAATTGATCGCATTGGCCGGCGCCTTCCCTTTGGGATAGGCAACATTGTGGCAGGAATTGCATGCCTCRTTACTGCCTTCTTGCCAGAAGGTAATTCCCTTCCAAAAGTCAGGCTCTTTAGGTCAATGACTTCTCTCTGACACTCCTTAAGCAAGGACAGCAGGCCACACAAAACTGTAGGTAAAAGTAAAAAGTGTCTGGTGATGCAAGCAGCACTGCAGTCATGGAACAACACACCTTATTTGCTTATAGATTGCCCCAGCACATGTAATGGTCGTATCTTTGATGGGAGGTGAGCAACAGCTGGGTGTAGTCTTAGGAAAAATGTGTATAAAGGCCCTATACTGTTTTTGAAGGCAAATGCAAGGGAAGAGTATGCTAACATAAAGGGAAAATACATTCCCTGACTTGGAAGACACTTAATGATGTAAGAAATCAGTGATTTAGCTGAGGCAGCTTGGTGGTCTTCTCATTTGCAAATAAAACAATGGAAACCACAACACGGTGTAGGGGCTGTGGCAGACAACATGGAGATTGTTGCCCTGCCCTCACCCTCTCAGGGGTTTGGACAATGTTAAGAGGTTAGAGGAAAGGTATGGCTTTTGATTAAGTCATTCTTATCTGGTTTCAAGGACAACTAAAAGGTCTGATATTGCACACAGGCTTCCCAGCACCCCTATCTTTTCTTTAAATTGTTTTCCCTCCTGTGTATTTTTTTTATTCCGGGGAAGAATTTGGAGGTGCTCTGAAGCAAATGTTACCACATCAGCATGCTTTGCCTTAGCGTAGCTGGGGACCAGCAGCTGAAYGGGCATTAGAGAGGCTTATTCCTCCCCAGGGATGTTCCTGTCAAAGTAAGGCCAGCCTTAGAGGTTTTAGTTCCCAAAGTTATATTGTGGGGCAATCGTTTTCCTAGAGAAGAGCCATGAGAAACCACTTCAAGAGTATGATGTGCCCATGAAAACAGGCAGGTTTGTGGTGAGTGCAAAATGAAATCCTTCAAAGAGGTGTGTTGGTTCACCTCCATCTCAGTTAGGGTCCCTTTAAAGGRATTCCTCCAAAAGTACTTAAAATTAATACCACATGCTTGAGGAGCTTCACTGCTTTAATAGAAGCAGAAACGATGGGAGACGGAAATGGAGAGGGAAGATCAACAGTCTGTTCCTGGTGCTGGCACTGGTGGCTGTGTGACCTTGCCCCGGGATGTCACGTTGTCGTCACTTGTTTGCATTCAGCAGTTTGACCACTGAAGCCCATGARGACTAACTGCTGTCCTGGCAGATTTTCCCCAGGTCCCCACTGCTCTGTGCCTCTCAGAAGAGCGGCCACATGTCGAGCAGATGCCGGTCGCCCCGTGCTCCTGTGGCAGGTCCCCCGACGCTGGGCACGGCAGTTCAGGCCTGGTCACCATGTCATCTGCTGACTTTGCCAGCATCGTTCTCCACCTGTTAAAAAAGTACAAAGGACCCGCTGGGACTGGGGACTGTTGATCTCCTGGAGCTAGGGCTGTTGCAGGACGAGAGAACACAGAGCGGCACGGGGGAATTACTCCTGCAGGACACCTGCTTCTAGCACCTTCATGTATTTTGGGCCACACCATATGCTGAGCACGGTGCAGCAGGTCTGGGGTTAGAGCAGGAGCATCGTGTGGGGCAGGTATGGCTTGAGCGAGGGGAGAAAGTGGTGGCCTGGGGCCAGCAGGATGCTGCCACCAGCCTGCTTTCAGTAGTGGTGAAGTGCTGAGGGGACCTTACCCAGGTGAGAAGAGGACAGCTTGGGGATTAGATACTCACAGATGGGACACCTGAGGTCCAAGTCCTACTTTCAAGAAAGGTCTGTTTATACAGATGGGAGAAGCAGCAGCAGCAGCTTGTGAGCGCTCAGTCACTCTGGGGTGCTCACACAGTTCGAGTCCCCTGGCAGGGGGAGGAGGCACACGGACATCACCCTCACCTTGGGGGTCTGATGGACTGAAGGGGTGCCAGGAAGACAACATGGATTTGTTTTGTTCTTTCCAGCCTTTGCTTTTCTTACAAGTGCTTGAAAACAGAACTTTTCAGGACAYAGGCAGTGTCTTGCAACATGGGATGAAATTTGATGGGGGTTTGTTTGGTTGTTTTGGAAGGGAAATAACCCCAAGCATYTCATTTTTTGGTTCAGAGCAAACTGAAATGTTTTCTTGTTCTTCCTATTGAAGTCTTGAGAAAACACAATCACTGCCAGAGCCCTCTCCAGTGGCAGAACTCCCCTTCATGCCAGGTTCAGGCTTGTTGTTTCACTCGCCTCTCCATCTGCCCGGTCATGGTTAGACCATACAGGCAACCATCCTCTCCCAAGAACATTGCAGAAGTGCTTATTGCATTCCTTGTGATGTCCCTCCAGAGGCCACTGGCTCTCAAGAGAGGGCAGTCGGAGTGCTGAGGGGTCGCACACAGTGAGACCAGGTGGCTCTGCMCTGCGGTGCGGATGTGTCCATTGCACCCCCTACTGATGTATAAGGGCTCCCCGCTGATGTGTACAGGGCGGTGGCTGGGTGCCAGAGCTTGAGCGGAGCTGGGAGAGCCAGGCAGAGCCACTGGGGCAGCGTAAGGCCCCTGGGCCGGTCGTGTCAGGTACAAAGACAAGCACCAGGGAAGGGAAGGGGGAGGATGGCCAGGAGTAGCCTTATTAGGAGCATGTCTAATGTGCAATGGCTAGACAAATTATGAAGTGTAGTTGGCCTACTCTAGGGAGAACTATTTTACTCTTGCTGCAGATGYGCCTTTAGAGGTAGCTTCTTTGTGGTCAGAAGGCTTTGGGAGGTGACTCAATGGTGTTTCTTACAGCATAACATCCCTATATAAATAAATGCTCCTTTCCAGAGCACAATTTGGACATGGTCATGGAAGCTTTTAAYATCCATTCTCCCACCCATGCTGTTATGCCCCACCAGAATCTTGAATCAATCGATTGGAAGTAATTTCTGAATCTCCAAAGCAGCCTCGCATGATGCTGGAAAGCAATAAATGCCAGTATAGATTGATATCTACAGCAGTGGCCTTTCAGTCTGATTTGCACTGATCCAGTGTTTCTGTGACGTAGCTTCTGCTGACAGAGCCTGGGGCTCTCAGAAATGTTCTGCTGGTGCAGCAAAGCATGCTTCACCATTCACATTTCTTTTTGAATGAACAGATATCCCATGGCTCAAAACAACGGTTGCCACGCTGGGCAGACTGGGCATCACGATGGCTTTTGAAATCGTCTATCTTGTGAACATTGAACTGTACCCTACAACGCTGAGGTACGTCAAAAGCTCCCAGGAATCTTTCAACTTTTCCCTCTGCTTTTCCCCATTCCCTATTTCACCAGTTTCTAGTAAAACTCAGTTTTCTCCAGAGTTTCCTAACTGAATAGCCGCTGCTCAATGTCGATGGCATATTCTGATGAGATAATTTTGGAGCTACGTCTACATTCTGCTCCTTAAACTGCTGGTTCATCTGTTTGGTAGCGGCTCTCAAATATCTGGCACTATTTTTCTTTTGCAGAAACTTTGGTGTTTCCCTGTGCTCAAGTTTGTGTGACCTAGGTGGGATCATAGCCCCATTCCTGCTTTTCCGATTAGCAGCCATTTGGTTGGAGCTACCTCTAATTATTTTCAGTAAGACTTGATTTAAAATGTACTTTTGGTTTAAATATCCTCCTCCTAACAGAGCTTTTCTTTTGYGGCAAAAGTGTAGTGTGTGGCCTCATCTGCCCCTCAGACCAGCCCCTCTCAACCTTCATGCTTAGAGCAAGAGGCTGAACGGCAAATGGGTGAAATGTGGGTGATTTCATGGCATGCTATAGAATCATAGAATCATAGAATCATAAAGGTTGGAAAAGACCTCTAAGATCATCRAGKCCAACCGTCAACCCAACACCACCATGCCCACTAAACCATGTCTCTAAGCGCCTCATCTACACGTCTTTTAAATACTTTCAGGGATGGTGACTCCACCACCTCCCTGGGCAGCCTGTTCTATGGAAGAGCTCAGGTCTGCTTGGGTGACTTGGCTGAAGGAGCATAAAAGAAACTATGTGAGGTGCTTTAAGGCTGAGAAACCTTACAGCTAAGTTCTGTAATTGCAGAGAAATAAGCTTAATTTCCCAACAGTAGAGGTTAACRTCCTTTAAAATATATTTGGTTTGGGTTTTTTGGTATATACAGTTATGACTATGGATGTTGTATTAACCATAACTACTTATTCCTGTCAAACTCTTTTCCTCAGTTGCATTTTGGAAAAAATGAGCCCTGTGGATTAATTCTGTGGGAAAAAAATAGTTATTTCTAACAAGGAAGCGGGAGTCTGTGGCTAAACCCRACTTCCAGGAGATACATGTGACTGCGAAAAAAGCAAAAGGGATAGGATAGAATAAGAAGGGAAACTGGTGCTAATTAAAATTTTAGCTTGAAAACAAAAATGGAAAGAAAAGAGACATTTTAAAAAATTACCATTATTCCAAGAATAGAAATATATAGAAGTACTGTTCACATTATCTAATTCTGAAATTCTGCTGCTGCTGAATTGAGTAAACAGAGTCAGAGAGGAACAGAGAGGACTGTGCAACAGTCAGGGATTTTACTTGTCGCTCCAGCCCTTCTATTTTTGACTTATTACATTCTTTAAATTATATCTATGCAGGAAATTATTCCAAAATAACCATTCTTGATGAACTATTTCAGATTGGCTCTCTATCTGAATGCCCTTTCCCAAGGATGAATTTTTATTCTGAATCACATAATCTACTTCGGCCATGCATACATGAAGAGAGTATTTCAGGAAAATCTCAATGGTCTCAAGAAACACAGATGCATCTACRTGACAGAGCCCCTTGAACAAAGGCAGATTTGTCTTATGTGAGAAATACCATCCTGGCTCCAGTGCAATTTGTATGCACTTGCCCATGTGCACTTATCTCAGGTTTTTAACTTCTAAGATCTCCCTGTTGGGGCAATTCAGGCTGCAAATGAACGCCTAGCCCTCAAGTTTTTTTGTAATAGGTAAAATTAATGTAGCATAAAGGTGTTTGATTAGAGTAGGGTAATCAGAAATAGCTGTTGCACTTTAACAATCTCACTTCAACCTCAATCTGAATAGAATTTCCTCAGTGGATAAACCCCGAAGATGAGAAAGGTAACAATTTTCTTATTGCTTTTGTATTTCTTCAATGTCCATTGTAGGTATTCTCGCAGTTGTCTGCGGGCTCCTAGTATTACTTTTACCAGAGACAAAGGGAATCTCCTTACCAGAGACAGTGGAGGATGTGGAGCACCTTTCAAGGTATGATATGTATTTTCTTACATTTACTTGGATGAAGTTTCCTGAGGGTGTTCTCCTCCAACCTTGTCAGCTGTCATAAATTATTGATGTTTTCCAAGTGTGAAAGTAAATTCCCTAGTCAGGTTGATGTTATGAGCAGGTGGTATTTTCCTTAATAGAAATCTGAACTTTTCAATACCACTAAGGCAGGTTGTTAAAAAAAAGCATGGGGATAGAATCTGTATTTTTCTCAGAGACACAAAGTTGTCTTATGCACCTCTAGAAGCAGAAAGTAATAGCGTGCAAGACAGACGCTGCAAAGTGTAGCCTGCAACTATCTGCTCAAGAAAACCAGCCATTACCTCAATCAAAGCATCCTGTGAGGAAGGGCCCTTGATCATGGGAGCATTTCCACAATTTGTGAAGTCATTGAAAAGTCACGTACAAGATTAATTTATAGCTGAAGAGTTATAGGCACATCTTTCCCACTCCTGGCACATGGCAAGCCAGACTCTTCACTGCACTGCAGGTGTGCAGGGAACATTTACACCTTGGCTTGCTTGGCAGTAAATTTCTTGAGGAGCTAGTGCTATACATTAATGTTTCAAACAGTGACTTTGGATATTACATCAACAACTTTTGCCCGCTTCAATGTACAAACTAAAGAAAGAGGAAATTTTCTAAGCAGAAAGTAAATGTTTCAGTACTGCAGCTTGGACTACAACTTGGACTACATATTTTCCTGTTTCTTTCACCCTTATACTGCTCTCCCTTCTGTTTCTTCAGTGATTTTGGTAAATGTGGCAAGAAACGGAAACACCAGGACACCAACTCTTATATTTGACCGTTGAAGGACCGCACTGAGCGAAGAACCGTGTTCCCATACTGGGAATTTGTTCTCCACCTGCCACTACTTCAAAATTTGCTGCAGAGTATGGATTAAACTCCATGTTCTTCTTCTAAGCATAAGGACGTTTAAAACAAGCAGTGTATTTTTTCTGTAAATATGGAATAAATTCATTTTTTCTGAGTATGCTCTTTGCAGGAAGGGAGCATTCTGTGGTTCTTGGTAGAGAACAGAACAGCTTAAAAAAGGTGCACTATCCAGCTCAGTGAGCTCTTATTTATTTCTTTATATATTTGAGCCGTTTGTTTATTTCTGTTGTTAGCATATACCTTTGGGTGTGGAGGGTTGGAAATGGTACTGCTTGTTTAAGAATTGGATGACTTTGGGGAAGAGAGGCTGGGTATTTCAACCTGTTCTCCTTTGCCCCTTGAGAATCTGGACAAACAGAAGATCTGATGGCTTGGGAACGAGGATGCTGATCAGGATGGCCCTTTCTCTGGTCAGGAGGGATGGGAATCAGAGGCATGCATCAGGAGACCCTCGCCCTGGTCTGCTCCTCTACCCCAGAGAGCCTGTGCTACAAAAGCCCTGCTTCCCTCCCTGTTCAAGGACTTTCTGAAATGTGGCAGCAGTCCTCCTCCTCTCCTTCCCAGGGCTTTATGTAGGTGTCACGTCCTACACAGGGCATTAGCTCTGCAGGTCAGATCGTCCTGCTGCCCACTGATGCCTCCCCCCAGACCCAGCTGGGGTTCATGTGCCACCCCATTGTCCTGTCCCCTGGCCAGGGACCCCCATGTCTCCTGAGGGAAGGGCTTCTGTCTGCACCCTGTSGGGTGCTTTTCCAACCCTCTCTTTCAAGAGGTGATTTTTTTCCCTTCTAAAACATGCTCTCTGCCCATCCCTACAAACAAAATTCCTTCTCCCTGACCACTGCCAAGATGACCCCAATTTCTGTCTTCTGTCCATTATTATTATTTGKCATCTTTCTGTCTTGGGGATAAATTATTTGGGCTGTTTACAGGGATGCTAAGCTGTCTTGGGAAGATGAGCAGGCATGAGACAAGAGCTTTGGTTATAGAGGGAAGCGTTAACTGGTCCTGGTTGTTCCAAGCTGACATGCAGCAGAATAGCTTGAATCTGTGGCTCTGCAAGCAGATAGCAGGGACARCCTGCCTTCCCTTTCAGCTGTATGACCTTCTTCATCAAGCATGGGGTCCTGGCCACTGACAGGTAAACAATACACTCCTTACAGCAAAGGGCTTGAGAAGATGTGGTGTTCAAAAGGCATCCTGTTACCAACAGAGAATTAAATAAACAAAAGAAAGCCAATGAGCTCTTATAATGGCCTTATAAGCTCAGAAAATAACATATTTGGCATAAGCAGATATAGGACTGAGTTCTGAAGGTTCATACCACAAATGAGTAGTGCTAACATTACAGTCAGTGCAGCTGAATGACTACTGCTCCAGTCTCATGATCTTAACAGCACATACAGGCAGGTGCCTGCACAGGGGGATTTCCTATGGAGTATACTGTGCATTTCAACAGTTCCTGACTCTCCTTGCCTTTTCGCAGCAGCTGGCCATACCACCAACCCTGCTGGAGGAAAACAGGATGTTTACTAATAATCTCRGCCTAATGTTTGCATGCTTTGAGCAGTTAGCGATAAAGGGCTGTCTTTCGAGGCTGTTTCTAACTTCGTCTGAGGCATAGTTAAAGGTCAATGGGATGCTTAGCAAAAGTCAGTCGTGATTGAAATATATGAAACTAAATGACCATCTCGTAATATATCTGGCTAATTGGTGATATCTAGAAGACAACCCAAAACTGGAGCTACTGCTGCAGGGAGAAAACTCCTCCTACACCAACACAGTCTTCTGCAGATAGCTGTAAACTGCCTGGGGCTGGCTGGCAGAGACCAGCCCTGAACTGGAAGCTGTGGGCTTGCACTGGCCGGGTGCCGTGTCTCAGGACAGGGTGGGAGCGCAGGCGCCCGGCCGCAGAGGTCAGCCCTGCCTTCCTCGCACCCTGCCAGCCTGCACTACAGGCACGGCCCTTGGAGAGCGATCGGATGCCATGCTGTATGAACTGAGCCTCCCTCTTCCTTTTAATGTTTCTTCTTTGTGAATTTTAATTTTTTTAATCAGTTTCTTAAACACCACAGCAGTCTGAGGAGGACTGTGGAGATTGTTTAAAGCTACAGCGTGCCAAAGAAATGTCAATATTATTTGCTAGCTGCTGCTGTCTGTGGACAACTAAAATGTGCTAAGAAGCGAGACACGAAGATTTGTTTCTGACCTTTCAGACTGTTCTTTGTTTTGCATATCATCATATGTTGCTCAGAAGAGAATATAAGTGAAATATTTCAGTATGTAAAATGGCTAGGACCAGTGTCATAAGTTTGGATGTATTTATTTTCTAAAAATTCATTACGTAAAGAACAGCAGGAAAAAGCCTGTGTATGTGTTCTGACTTCTAATATGATAGTACTTAACAACTTCAGGTAGAGTTTGTATTTGGTAACAGCTTCTGTGCTAACTCTTACCCCTAACAGGGGGATTTTGTAAGACAGAAAATCCTCCTGTCTCTGTGAGGCTTTGGGTTGCCTCATGAAGGTTGTGAAGTGGGCAGTAAGCTGTTGTACGACCAGCGGTTTGGTGGCTGTGGGGTTACACTGTTGTGGGTGAGAGAGGACAGATGGGGTGCTGGAAGCGGAGGGGGAGCTTCAGTGAGGGAGGACCCCGGGGGAAACCAGCCAGGGTCGTGCAGACCACTGGACAGGCTGCTTGTTTAAAAAGAGTTATTATAAATTCATACGTGCCTCAAACCACTTCATACATCAAGCCTTATGGGAAAATCCTACAAACTTCTCAGGCGGCAAAGCAGTGTTCTCCTAAACTGCATGGGTTGACACTAAAAGGGCTGCCGTGACCCACCTCAGTGAGAGGCACCTCTTCAAGAGGGGCCAAACACTGCCAGCTTTAGTTGTCTTGCATGTGTTATACTTCAGAGGCTCAGTGAGAGAAGTGACGTGCATACCAGACAAAGGATCGCCTTACCATCACCAAAGAAAGACACATGTTCAACACGACCACAGAAACCCAGGAGCTGTGTTCTTCCTGCCTGCAAAGAGATTCCTCAGACCAACAAACACGTGAATGTGCTATTTGGTCCAAATGTGCCACTGCCACCAAATTTGCCTTGTTACTTCATCTAATCTGTGTGAGTGGTTAGTGATAAGTGGCAATTTTTATAGCCATTGACACTCTCACAGAAGGAAAAGATCAAATTTACACGCTTTAAGAGGTTATGGGGTGGGACTTCTATAGCCACTCAGGTGTGTCTAGGCATTTCTGGTGGGTTTGGCAAGGACAGCCGGAGTGGGTTTGTCTGCCTACAAGCCAGGTATTAACCAAGCCTGCAAGAGTTCACATTTGAAAAGCTTTACAAATCAAAGACCAAGCTGCAACACAGAATTTCTGTTGTTAGGGAAGTACTGTGCAGATTTCTTGGCTGACTTAATGATCCAAATTTACAGATACATAAAATATGCAGAAGGGTATTTGTGCCCAGTGAATCTCCCCAGCCAGAGAGGTGGGTGGGGAATGCTTTATCAGAGCAGTTCCTCCTCTGGAAGGCAATGCCTTGAGATCATTGCTTCTCCAGAATCAGACTCCAGGTGTAGAAGCCTTAAAAATCACCCTGCCACCTAACTTTTTTATAGCTCTCATCTCGCTTTAAGTCTATGGGAGCAAAAAAAGAACTCCTAGGATGCAACCCACCCCTTTTGTATGTACATGCATGCAAAAAATAAAAAGACAATCTAAATTAAATGACGCACAGCTTGGCTTGCCTGGGAGTGGACCTCTGCACTGCAGAAAGCGGGCTAGACAAATCCCAGCCCAGGAAGTAGCTGTGTTACTTGGAGTACACCCAGCACGCCCTGGGGATGCAGGAAGGATGCCATGCAGAGCTGGGGGTCCCCAGGCGCCTGTGGGGTGCTCCCTGGCTGATATGCAAGGGGTGCAGGATGGGAGCGGGGCTTCATAGTTAGCAAGTGTTTAACTTTGGCAAGTGTGAGCCAAGCTTTCCCTGGAAAGCATTTCTAAAGGTCTAAGCTTTCACTTCCTATAACCACAGGCACGTGTACATAATTTTCTTTTAGAGAAGAAAAATGTACATGTAACGGTTATATAGTGAGATAAAGTTATATAGTGAAACAAATGGGTACTATGGACAACAAAATTTTATAATACGTTAAATGTATTGTCATTACTTGATGTAATGATTGACAGCTATTTCTCTGTCTTCACTATGGACTAACTTTAGGATGAGGCTATTTTTTATTCACTGTTTTATATCTTTGATGCAACATTACTTTTGCTGACACACAGATTTCCATGTCAATAAAAAATATGAAAATACAAACCAAATGTGTTTGCTTCTTTTTTTTTCCATCCCATGTATTTAATGCTATCAGATATATCTAATAAAACTTCACATGCATATAAAGCATGTACAGTAACATTCTTCTTTGGTTTGTATCATTAAATTGGTAAGAGGCTCAGACAGCTCATAGAAAATGAGAAGTATTCTCCTTTCTTCATTTGTTGGAAGCACAACATCTTGGGAAAGTCAACCTTAGAAGAAAAAGTCATTGTAGAGCCTAATATAAGATTGAAATGCAGATGTCCAGTTACAGTTGAGGTTGGGATTTCTGACACGTATTTCAGAGGTGGGTAAGTCTATTGTCAAACATAGCAAACCATAGAACATATAGAAAGAGGGTAACACACTGTCAGTTGGGTTTCTTGGCAATAACTGTTAATTTATAGCAATTTAAAATGGATGATCATATTTATTTTACTTTCTTACGAATGATTGTAGCTTTAATATTGCACTTGGAATTTTGTATTTCTAACGTGCATACTGCTTTCCAGGAGAGGGCAGTCCATACCCAGGATCAGTTGTTTTCCATTATACTTTTAATCCAAGGAATATAATTGGAAACTCGAACGTAAACACCAGGTTTCATGGGTTGGGCACAGCCAAGGCCCCAAGAGGTGACTCCATGTTGGACAAATTTATCTTGGTCCAGACAGACTAGAGGTCCTCCACTGTCCCCCTAAACAGAGAAAGAACAGGATGATTCCTTCACGGACAGCCCCATGTGCAAGAGTGGCCTTCTCACAGGAGGCACAGAAACAGAAGTACCTCTCGCGTGTGAGGGCCGCACAAGTTGTAAGAAAACACTGGAGCTCTAGCCAGAGAAGAGTTCTCTATGCATGTTGTTGAACACTTTTGTAAAGTCTCTTCCTGTCACCCAGGTACTACATTTATTTTTGTAGTAAGGGGATTTGGTGAGAAGGAATCTGATCGCTCTTAGTAACTTAAACTGTGCTTCCTCCCTCAGTCTCTTCTCTGAGGTCTTCACGGCTTCCTGTTGTTACTAGGTGATCCAAGACCAAGTGAATGCATGCATTCAAGCCGTGTGTCTTAAAACACGAGTGCACACCCCTCAATGGCCTGCTTGCCCGTCACAGTGCTTGTGCATAGCTGTGCTGTGTTGGCAATGGCGTTGACCTGCCAGCTGGGGCAGGCAGTCTGCTGTTTTCACATTTCTTTGCAGAGTAATCTCTAGCTTTTCAGGGAGGAAAGTTTCCATCTTGACTCAGTATGTTAAGCTTTTCTAAGCCCTTTCGTGTATTTCAAGAAACTGAAGAACTCAATTTCAAAACCTAGACTTCTGGAGAAAGCCTTCATACCACACTTGTGAGATGAGCTATTGCCAAGCATATTCTTCCTTTTCAGCAAAAGGGAAGTCCAGCATGCATTTTGCCTCACCCGGTGTGATTTTCACAGGCACTGGCACTGACACTTGGAAATTAGTAGTTCCTTTGGCCCTTGGTATGCCTGCATGACAGACTCCACGGCATTGTTCCTTGACTGCTAACTGAGATGTCTCAGGTTGTTAACTGAGCTAGCTTGGACATTGGAGCTAGTCTAGCCGAGGCAAGCAAAGTGGTCTGGGAAAAAAAAATCAGACCATTAGTCATTCTAAGCTGGCTTCCATACACGTGGCTCAGGCAGCCGTGTGTTACCGTGTGCTCTGTAGTTCAGGCTTATCTGAAAAATTACCTGCCCCACTTCCTAGCAGCAGACAAGGGAGCAAGGGAAGAGCAGAATCCATGTGCATTTTTCAGCTTGTATGCCAAGTGGTGTGGCAACATCCCAAGGCTWATTCTGAGCCTCTAAAACCCAGAAAGCAAAGCACTATTTGATTTGAATGTGCTTACAACCAACTCTGATGCTCACAGACCTTCTTACCTGGCAGCTATCTGTGCCACCATGAATATTCCCAGCACAGAGCTCGTGTTTTTTAACTCTACCATTCAAAAATTCAGGGCGGTTGCATATTTTATTCTCGATTACAGGGAAACCAGTTTCCTTTAAGTAGCCATCACCACCAGTTCCTTTGCAAATAAAAACAAAAACAAAACACAATAAATGACAAAGGTAAATTAACATCTTCACAAAATAATCAAGGTATGGATAAGCAGTAAAATAAGCATAGTGTTTATGCACTATACGTATACTTTCCATGCATAATATGAAGTGATACCAAAATCAGTAAGCATTATCAGTATCATGGTACTTATAACCCTCTACCACCCATAAAAATGCACACTGCGCTGATTGACTTTCCTGCTCCCACAGTACATCCATATGGATCCAGTACCCACTGATATTTGTGGGAGTCATTCCCAAGCCATTTTATTTCTCTGTATCAGAGTTTTCTTCTCTGTGGAAGAAAGGAGGTAGGAAGTAAACAGTCAGTTGAAAATGGCATGATGGGCAGAAGCAAGGAGGCAGAGAAGGTACTGATGCTCTTCTCAACCAAGACAGAGTGGGAGGTTTTAAAAATGAGAGTATGTTTATATTTGAGTGAGATCTGAACCAGGCTGGTTGGGAGTAAAATCATTCAAAAGAATGAGAAAACTCACCGTCATGTGATTAAGAAATAGCCTAAATCTAGAAAAACTTTCCTACTGACTGCGTAAAAGCCCACTTTGGAGAAAAGCAGAGTGGACTGAGATAGCAGAGTAGCAGCTCCTTAGGTCTGATTCTCCTCTTTTAGTATTGGTTTAGGGGGTTTCAGTTTACATGGCTCTGAGTGATTTGGGAGAATCTAAATCAGAGGGAGACAGTGGAACAAATGGCAGTACCTGATGAATTTTGATGAAACAGGTATGCATGCAAGCTTGTGTGGGGTGTGTTTGGCACGGAAAAAATACACTTTGGATACAAGTATATACCAATCTCCAAACACAGAGCTTTCAGATGTGTTAACACCGTCTCACCTTTTGTATCCCCCCAGCCCGTCACATAGCACTCCTCTCTTCCTCCTAACACAGCATTTTCTCTTGGCAAACAAACTGGGATTACATGATTATTGATGATTGCTGGGCTGAAAGAAACAAACAAAAGGCTCATACAGGAACAATCATTAGCACATTTATTCTTAATACCACCTTCAGGTCTCTAAAAAGATTTTATATACAGTCAGAGCCCAAGTCAGTCTGACTTGCCTTTTGGTGCAGCTAAGAGTAGGCTCAAGTAAGAAGCCACAATAATTGTGCTGACCCTGCGTCTGTTTCAGACCTGCATTGCAGCCATGGAAATCAAAGCACAAGCACTATATGTTCACATCTACTTGCAGCTGTATGGACATATTACTTTTTATTGCACAGTGACTCGGCAAGAGTTTCAGATGAAGGAGACAGATGCAAGAAGGGCCATACTGGGTATTGTATCAAACATGCATACTGTTTGCCTGSACACTGGACAGACCTGCTGGAAGAAGAAATCTCCCTACCACAGCATGGAAAAATATGGGGTGACATCATGCTAATATTGCAGCTTTCAATCCTCATTACCTTATCAAGGTAGAAGCATGTAGGCAGAAACACAGAGTGAAAGCTCCTCTAGGCATTACCTCCTCCTACTCTGCTGCCACTGCCTCACCTCCCAGCAGCTGTCACCCAGCGCAATGCCAGCCTGGGTCATTGTCCCTAGCCCTCCTTCCCTCCCAAAGCACCCTTTCTAAAGCCCTGCAACTGAATCCCCTTGGTTTCCACTGGCACTTCTGCAGAAAGGGAAGAACGAGAGGGTCTTAAATCACTGATTGAACAGAGTGTGTATAGAAACACACATTTCCACAACACCAGCAACCACTATTTAGTTGAAATACAGACAAACCAAACTTGTCCCGTCAGAATGAAGGAACACCTCAGGTGAAAGGGTACCTGCTCAGTTTTAGCAGAGCAATGTCCACCCTGTGTGGCTCCTTGAACAATTTCTCAACATCTCGTTTTTGCACTGATGCCTCTAATGCTCTTTCTCTGTGTAATCCAAGGTATACTTTATACGCAGACGGCCGCGAGGACCTATTGGAAATGATTGCACATGGTGAGCTGACGAACACACATCCAGCACATAGACCACTTATGATCTTATTGGGCACCTTGTTCTGTCAAAGCCAGAAAAATAAAGCCAGCTTTGGCGTAAACTTAATTTCTTAATCCCATATTATGGCACATGAAATCAAGTTGGCAAAAGTTATCACTGTCACTCTGTTTCTTCAGTCAAAACTCTGCTTTAATGAATGAAGAATAGACTTGGCTCAATTCTCAACTGTTTGCAAGCTGAGTCGAGAGACAGCTCAGATATTGGCTGTTGGGCCCATTTTGTTTCTCCTCTGATTTTCTATATCTAGTGTAAAAAAATGCTGGTGGAGGCTATAACAGATACTTACTTCTCTAAGCAGTGAGAGGCAGTAAGAACCCACTGCGGGTCTATCAGAGTTCCCCCACAGAAATGCAGGCCAAAACTGTAATAGAGCAGAAAGGCATGAAAAGGGCATTGGTTTAAGGCAGGGAAGTTAATTCTACTGCAGTTCATCAGGTAATCTTTCTAACATGTACGCCTTTACAAACTAAAGACCTTATTCTGCATTTGCATTAAGAATCAAACATTTTACTTGCCTTGAACAATATTTCGTACAATGACAGTAGTGTTGTGTGGACATTTTTATAAGGCCTTGTATGAAAACACCTAGATCTTTGTTCCTAACCAGTATTTCTATTACTGGAAAACCTTATGTGCAGTGATGTATCCCTGTTTAGAGATTCTGGCTTTTATCTAGCTCTGATCGCAGTCAGACAGCTCTGCAACTGGCCTTGATTCCTAGTTTTGCTAATAACTTTGCCAGTAGGATCAAACGCTTACGTGGAAGGACTGATCAAGATCTGTACTAGCCATACTTCAAACTGTTGCTTCTACTCGTAGGGTACTGATTCTACCGTAGGATACAGTGACAGATTTAAATTCATTCTGCCTTTTAGTGAAAGTGTTTTTGAAATTAGCGGTTGTATTGATTCTATAGGTATTTATCACAAAACAGTGCATTCTTGGTTGTCTAAATGACCTTCTTTAAGACTAGCACACATAGTGTATAGCTTTGAGCTATTTTTAACTTAAAATCAAGTTTAGAATGCTGCAACCACATACTGTAGCATCCTGTGAGAGGCAAAGGTTCCTTGAATGTAAAGTCTAATGTAATGGGGAGTGGCCATACCTTGTCCGGAGACTGATTTGCCAGGGCCAGGAGTGTGGATGCGAAATACACCCAGCAACAATCCTTTGAGCACACAACTTTGGTCTGAACTTGGATTTTCCACACTCATACTGAGCAGGAGCTACAGAAYAAGAAAAAAGATCAGTATAAGGAACTTCAGCGTATTTGCTATACATTCACTATGCACTCAGAAAACTAGAAGATGAACCTGTTACATTTATCACTTCAGCTTTTGATTCTCTGCAGGCAATTATATACCATGCACCACCTATATTTTGTTAGGTTACCTTCATCTGGAACACTTAAAAATGCCTGGCAAATTTTTTTCACATACACTTCTCAGCGGTCGGCAAATTACACATGAATAGATCTACAGTCAGATAGAAAAAAACAGAAGGGGAAGGAGAAGGAAACAGAAAGAAAGAAAAAATAAAGTCTCCCAACATCTTTAAATGTACTCTTACAGATGCCAGCAAAGCAAAAGCTGCACTGGCAGCTGTTTTCAAACTAATCTTGGTGGTACAGCACGTGAAATTCAATCACTGTCTCTGTGGAACAAAATTTTGTCCGCTCTTATCTCAGGATCTTTTGGTACTTCAGATGTCTCTGAGTTATTAAAAAAGGGTCGTGCTTATTTAGCCATGGGAAACTGACTCGTATCAACACAGAATTTAGAATTTGTTGTCTGCAAAAGGAACTAACTAATGAAATTAAAGGCAAAAGCCATGTTTTCTCTGTTCTTTAGCTGAACAACCGAACAAAAAAAAAAATTAATTTCAAAAAGAAATTGGATCTTCAAAATGAATACAATAACCATGTGAAAATGCCATTTTTCCTCCTAAGAGACCCAGCCCAACACTTTCAATGCAGTAGTATTTTTACAGTTACAGTATGTGCAAAAACTTTATTATTGTACACTTTGTTGCACCACCTCATTCGGAGTACTGAATGGCTTGATTGCTAGTAACAAAGACAAGGGAATTTGGTTAAATATTTAGGGCCAGATGCACTTTCCAGACATCTGATAGGGTACAATATCAGAGGAGGGAAAATCTGTTTTACATCCAGGACAGAACCAGAGCCACATGAGCAGGGGGTGCAAAAATTTTGCTGGGATAAGAGCATCCCTTGTTCAGCCTGGCCACACACATTTATGCCAGGTGACCAGGCAGGAGCAGGGGAAATTTCTGCAGGAACAGCCCTATTTTGAAACACATGGCAAAACCCCTGTGAGCTTTAGTGGGCTCCAGGTACATTTTGTGCTGGGTTTGCAGCTTCCAAGGAATAAGCACCATTCTTAAGACTTCAGCCTCAGATTTTGAGCATCACTTCCCCACAGCCTTAATTTCCAGTCTAAAGCTATTGCACTGTCTTAGATCAGTCTTTCAGATTAATCACTGGATGTCCTTCAGTTGTCATAAAGGGTTACAGGAAAGGGAGACACTAGTCTTTAAAGGAATAATTACGGCACTTGGGAATGTCACAGTACTCCCAGGCTTTTCTTGGGTCTGTTGTGTAGCACCAAGGTCCGTTCACATCTCCATCAGGATTCCTGCAATACTGTAACAAAGAATAAAGATGCCAGCTATTAACCAAGCGACAAAAAAGCCTACCAATACATGTTTCAAAATAAAATCAAATTAAATTTGGGAAATATTTTTTTTTCTTCCTTACTGATAAGTGATTTCCAATTCCTTTTGTCAAAATTTGTTTCCTTTTTCTATATTTGCTCTGTGAGTTTAGAAAAAGATAATAAAAATGAAACCACTTCAACTGTCTTCAGCCAGTAAGCTTCACCAGTGCAAGCTTGGACCTCTGAGCTCTCAAAAAGTAGGAGATCTTGACCTAAGATGGGGTTTTCTAAAGCACTAAACTGTCTACTCCTGCTTCCACTGCAGTTAGTAGGAGCAGTAGGGTGAGCCCTGAGGTCTTTTCATACCCACTCTGGTTGCATGACGCTGGGGCAAGCGGGTATCGTGTAAGCTGCTCTTGCACAACTTGGCAATGCCTATGAGTCCCAGGGGTGGGGGTGCAAGTGTTCACCCTGACCATGGGGTGCCTGGTTAGCTGAATCACTCTCTAGGTCTTACTGGCCATACTGACTGATCTCTGCTCAGCACAGACACCTCACACAACTGCATGCTACCAGATATTTTTCTAGTTCCCTTCCCTACTCTGAAATATATCCCATGTCTTGGGAAAAAGGAGAAAATATTTGCTTCCCTTCCCCAAGACTCCCTGCCAAATGCAAGAACCAAAAAGTTATGGCAGGCAGCTTTTTGGAGGGAGTTTTCCCAATCTGAGCTGGAATTCAATACAGGGTATGTGATGCCATCGGAGGACTGGCTAAAGCAAGCTCTAAAATCATGTACCTGGAGAAAAAATAGTTCAAGCTGGCAACATCAAACAAGCTCTTTATATCACGTACAGAGCTTCTCACAAACGAGGCAAGTACTGTATGTGGGATGTTACAAGTCTAGAGAACTAGTGATAAGTACATGCGTTAGGACTAGGGAGATGAAAGTTAGAGATGGAGAATGACTTACAGGATGGGTTAGATGCATGTATATCCTTGTATGATGTGCTGTGGCAGAAGCTGGAGGGCTGGAGGGGGAATTAGTAGAGGATGAGGGCTGCAATCCATCAGCTATATATCTCAAGGGACTTGCACTGAACATTGGATCCATCGCAATCTCACCTGTCACTGTCACTACTGAAACCTATGACCCCAGGTGCTCTTTCTGGCAGAGGAGGCAGAGATGCTGCCCACAGACCAATTCCAGTTAGTCCTCAGCAGTGAGGAGAAGTAAATGCCCATCTGAAGCCCCTTGGCTGTGCTGCAGAAGCATTCAACAGAGCTTCTGGGCATCTGCGTGTCCCACAGAAGTACAGACTGCTCATGTCAACAAGAATTAGCATGATCAGGTTCTTGGATTGAACTGAGGAAAATAAATTAAATTACAAAGACCTGGCATGAAATGCTTGCTGAGGGCCCATGAAGAAGATGGGTGAAGCTCAATGACAGCAGGTATTAAATGAACAGCTGCTTACATTATTATCCAGGCCTGCTCCTGGATGAGTCATGGGAGTGAAATAGTCGTGGCTATGAGGTCTCTGAGAACTCCATGCTTGGCAAGTCCTGCCCCTTCCAGTTTTTGCTACTGTGCCACGATAATCTCTACCATTACCATTAATGCAATCTGTGAAGAAAGAGGAAAAGGAAATGATTGTTAGCTGTGAGCTATTGGGCCACGTCCATGCTTGGTGGCGGTGAAGCAGAAATAAATTTGAGGAAATACTACTAGGACTTACACGTCCTACATAATATGTATATAAGGAAAGAAGGACAATGTAGTGTCAATGATGGCTAACAATCACATTTTAATTTCCTTGCATTTTAAACATTTTCTTCATGATCATGAAAGTCATAAATCAAAGAAGCTTAGATTCAGTTGACCCCAAGTGACTCCAGAAGCCAGGACCACAAAGACCATGCACTCATAAAGTCTTTTCCTTATGGACACTGATATTTGTCCACTGCCACATTTTACAATAGGTAAAAAGCAGTAATACATGTTCAGCTAAAATTATTAGCCTTTTAACCAGAAGAACATGTCACAGCAAAAAAATGAAAGATGCAGCACTCTAACCATCTACTGCATAACAAAGTTGCATTGGAACTGAATTAAAAAAGCAGGCTGTCCTCTGGTGGGAAATGGAGCCCTGGAAATGTGAATGCATGGCACAGGGAAAGACTTTTTTGGAACACTTGCCAGCAAAATGCCATCACCTCTATATCTGCTGTCATTGCTAGTAGCCCTCCCACAGTAGTGTGGAGACTACTAGCCATCTGTTTCCTTGTGTTTCCAATATTGCCAGATGTAGTAGATAAAAGATGCAATATTAATCTAAAATCAAATACAGAAACCCTGCTATAAAATTCTACAAGAAAGTTCAGAAAATTAGGAGAGTGGATACAGTATTATATTAAATTCTGCAATTATTGAGAGTTTCCTGTATTTCATCCTCATTAAATTCTTGATGACGTTTCCATAAAAAACAGCTTGCTGGTTATGACCATTTCTGGGGGAAGCAGAACGTATTCTCACCAGGATTTGGTTCCAGTGTTGTCTGAGGAGGTTTTGGCAAAGTCACTGGTACATGGTCATGACACCTCTTCAGGTTGCAATACTCCCATCTCACACTGGGGTCAGTGGTGTAGCACCATGGGCGGCTATCGGCATCTGGGTTTCTGCAATAATTCTGCTTCAGGTCCCTACAAATGTAAGCATATTATATTCCCATCCATGCCACTGCTTTGAGGAGAACTTGGAAGAACATTTTAGAAAGCAGGTCTGCTACAGAGTTAGTGTATTTCATTTATCATGTACAGTGCGTGACAGAAATCCTTTTTCCAGCACAAAGAAATCAAGAAACATATGCAGAATATTTAAATATGCCAAATACTTATTCACTGATTAACGCTTATAGTAGAATACCGTTTACAAATCCAGATAAGTAAATGCACATATGTATATTAAAGATATAATTCTTTTTACTTTTTCAAATACATTAATAGCTTTTAAGAAGAAATAGTTTTTTGCATTTTGGAATAAATAAATAGTAAATATTAGGAATAAGAAAATAACCCATCCCTTCCTCAAAGCTCTAATGAACTGCAGACTAGGAAGCAAAGACTTAACTCATGAATAAGCTCACGTATAGAAACAGTTCATTTCAGTATAAGGGAAAATTTATGATAACTCTTAATTCCTTTAGAAGCAATGTAGAAACAGACAGTTAATTAGCCTAAAGCATAATAGTGACAACTGTGGTTTGTTTCAAGATGAGGTTAATAGAAAATGTTTCCACATTAAAAAAAGAAAAAAAGGAAGGGATTATTTTTATCAAGTACACTCCCTTCCCAGGTTTAAAATCATTGTTGTGTAAAGATGATGCAAATCAAAACGAATTCATGAATGGTCATTGTCCAATGAAACACAGAAATGGGAAATACACATACGCATTTGGGAACTGGTCTGCTGTTTTATTGTGTCGGTGCGGTGACATTGAGCTCCAGGCTTGACATTTCTTTCCCGTGAGAGTGAAAGAAGCTGTGCCACGGTAAGTCACACCATTGCCTTGATAGCACTCCTCAGTAATTTGAGCCTGCTCAGGCACATCAACAGCTGTAGTGAATAACAGAAACCAGTCCCTTGCATCTTAATACTTTGATATTTATACATAAGCACAGAAAGCCAACAGAAAACAGCAAGCCAGGGTATTTCACTGACCGCCACAGCACGCTCTCTGTAACAGAATCCTTCTCAGACTGTAGATCAAAAGGAATATTTCCAAAAATGTTTGTAAAAATTTCATGATACGCTAGATTAAAAGCACTTGTACATCAATTTTACTGTCATACATGGAGATTTATTTCAGCTAACGATCCAAATAGTTCACATATGGATCAAAACTTCTCCAGGGTAGGGGAATGTCTGTGGCTTTGCCACAGATGCGTGTGCAGGACAAGCCTGCCTTGTGTAATGAGAATTTTCTTTTGATTGCTTTTTATGGAGTCTTGGTTCAGTGCTCTTAAATTATCTTAGGTTTTGCTTTGGATTCAGTTTTTCAGGAGCTGGCATGTAAAGCTAATTAACTTTTCCATGGAGCATTTAAAAATTTAGAGGTGGAGGGAACCACCACTTGGCAAAAGGAAAAGACCTCTCTTACTGCAATTTTTCCTGAGTTGGGTCAGTAGGTGACTTAAAACCTTCTGCACTTATCCACCAAACTGAACATTCCAGCCTGGGCTCCACACCAGGCTCAGGAGTTCAACTGATACATAACAACACTGAGAGTGACAGCAATAATGCAACTGAGCAGAGTCACCCACGATTTTTCAAAATAAACCACAGTGACCACTTCCCTTCACTGTTGTTCTTACCAGGGGTCTCTGGCTCTGTCCTGTCACAGGAGGGGATGGTGCAATATTCCCACCGGGCGGTTCTGTTGGTGGTGTAACACCATGGCATCTTCTCACCATCGGGATTTCTACAGTAGTTTTCCTCTAGGCTCCTGAAGCAGAAAACTTGGCTAAGAAAAGCCTCTCATGGAAACCTAGTAAATGTTATGAACAACAGGAGAATGTACCTTGCTGCCTAGTTTACTGTTGTATTTACTGGTGGGTAACTCTGCTGTCATTTACTGATGCCATTTGCTAGATGAATAATTGCAATGCACTGGCGTTTTGGATGTGCTAAACCAGACACCTGCTAGATTGATGGATGAACTAAGAGATTGTATTTCTTGTAGTACTTTCAGGCCAAAAGCAGCACAGCAGAAACGTAAGGTGAAAGAATCTAGCCCCAAGCACATATCGTGATTGTAACTTTCTTACTCCACATTGCTTCACCTGAGCAACAATACAGTAAAAGGATGAACTGAAGAGGGAAAAAGTCAATCAAGCAGAGCTTGAAAGTCAGAAGAGGAGACACTAGTATCCAAGAACAAAGAAGTGCATAAAAAGAAATGTGCAAAAAAATTGAAAAGATGGAGTCCAGCAGGTGATGAATGCTGGCGTAACCAAAGAATTTTGCAACATATTTGAAGAAAAAATGAAGTAATTCTGTTCCTTGGTACTTATCATGGACACTGAATAATGGAGAGGTTTCTCTTACTTGCAGGGATAATTTTCAGGAGTGCGAGCGTGTCTGTGAGGAGACTGAGAACTCCAGCGCTGACAGGTATTTCCCGATTCAGTAACAGATATCGTGCCCCGATAGTCTTCTCCTCTTCCTGATAGACACTGACGCCCTGGTGCAGGAACTGGTGGGGGTGTTGCTATTGCAGAAAAAGGAACTGAAATTTAGCAGTGCCTTCTAGACATATTAAAAAACCAAACCAAACCAAAACCACTTTAAGCTTTATAATTAAGCGGGCTTTCTTTGCAGATAAGGTTTAAAGACCAAAATGTTTGGGAAGTCCAAAAGATAGAGAAAAGATCTAAAAATATCTTAACTTTTCTTTCTTCCATTTTAACATCTTCGCAAGCAGTCAGACTGCCAGAAGGGCATTTGCATCTGCCCCTTTACAGCAGCCAGGATACAACACAACCAAGTGCTAGCAGCCCCATCGCTGGTAAGTGAGCAAGTGGTAATACTGTGAAGAAAACTGGGGTGAAAGTGGCAGGCCCACCAGTGATAGGTACAGGTATAGGTGCAGATATAAAAGAGATGTACTCTAACTGGTGAGAGTTAGAGACAGCAAGGATGAGATCTGGTGAGAAGCCCCAAGGAAAAGTATAGTGGCAAGGGCAGGCCTTTAGGGGAAAAGGAAATTGAAAAGGTGGAGAATTGAATTGGAAGAGCAAAACAAAAGCCAGAAGATTTTCAGGAAGAGTGAAACTATTTGACATCAGAAGAGGAACATCAGAAGAAACATCAGAACCACTGAAATGCCTGGTCATGGACAAACACATCAAGGAAGGGAGATGTGCTCCAGGCAAAACTATTAGAAATGCCAATGACAGAAATGTCTAGCCTCAAAAGAGCTATCAGATGTTCATTTCAAGGTTATTTATTTTTTTCTTTGAGATGAAGGTCAGCAGTCTTTTATTCTTTCTTTTATCTTTGCGGCCTCTTCTATTTGTTCGAGCTCCTTGCACTACCCTGAATGGAAGCTGTCTAGATATCTTTGTGTCTAGAAGTCTAGAAGGCAGACTCACTGCAACGAGGAATGTCACAATATTCCCAGCGTTTAGTTGGGCTGGTAGTGAAACACCAGGGCCGAGGTTCACCATCGGGATTACGGCAATAATTCATCTTGAGATCCTTCTCTGGAAAACTGAACAGAAAAAATAATTTTAAAAAAATGTCACTAATGGCTGTAACAATTATCCTGTCTGGGGCAGGGTGGTCTTCAGGCCACCCTTGACGATAAACAGCCCATCACAGAGTCTGACTCACTTTTCCGGGAGGTAACCGTGAGAGTGAGGTTGCTGGGAGTCCCAGCGCTGGCACTCAAGCCCAGACGCTGTTGTCGCAACTACTCCGTGGTAGTTTTCTCCACTGCAGTGCATGCACTCCACTGTAGGAGCAAGGCAGAATGAGGATGAGAGATACAGAAAGTCCCTGAGGAACTGGTCCATAAACACTCACACTCATCTCACGTGAAGCTCAAGAGCCTGATCAGAGCACAAGGCTGAAGGACAGTCTTTTTTTTGGCAAAGTAAAAGCTTATTTTTCTTGGTAAGATGACTTCAACTAGTTGATTACATTTATAGTATTCCATTTAAAAAAACCCCAACATTATAGACTATAGTTTTTAAAAGAACTAAATTAAAACTACTAAGCTATAATTGAAAATCTGTGCCTTGCTGCTGTCACGTTTTATTGACTTTTGCACTAGCAACTGTCATTTGCTTCAGTTCTAGGATTATGATATGTGAATACACTCATATACCATTTTTTTATCTAGGGAAAAAAAAGACTTTGTATAGCTGTTTTGGGGGTCTTTTGGTGTCTTCCTTGTTGGTGTTGAAAATGTCTTTGGAAAGTTTCAGGTTGAACTAAACTCAAGTTTGGAACAAATACTTGATTATCTGTATAGTTATCTGAATAACTTCACATTCTTGAACACATCTTCCAAAAAGGGAAAGAAATCGGTGTAAGTATCCTGACCTTCACACTCTGGGATGTTACAGTAATCAAATCTGGTAGCAAGATCTGTTGTGTAACACCAGGGTCCCCTTCCATCGTTATCGGGATTTCTGCAGTAGTTTTCCTCCAGTCCCGCATCAGGATATTTTTCAGGTGTGTAACTGGAACAGAATTTAAATGGGATTAGAGAATAAGGAAAATGTCCCAATTGTTCAGCTGAGGACTCTAAAAATGAAATCTTTATCTGAGGACCATTTTGTAGATGTCGTTCATTAGAAGTCTCCTAATTGCTACTGTGTGCCATTGCTGAAGAGTTAGAAGTGCCACAGCTATAGACTTCAGGAAATACGGTGCCTCTAAGACCAGTCATGTCTTTAATACTGGCATTTACTCCAGCTGTTCAGTTTCAAATAATTTTTGCTTAGCCGAGGTACATGTTCCCTGGGAGATGCAATAAGAAGATATTTGCTGAAATGAGAGAGTTCTCTGTAACCTGAATGCTATGCAATCTCAATAGGAGGTTACTAAATAAACCCAGTTGGGGGTGTTTTTCATTAAATAGAAGGAATACTGCCCTGTTAATTGTCTATGGATTCACTGATAAAATGATGTACCTCTATCTCATCTGCCACATGTTATACCTTTAGCCAAAAGAAGTTCTTGCCCTGGTGAGATTAATGGAAAATTCTTATTTCAGCAGAACCAGGTGCTTCCCTGTCGAGTGTTTTGCTCATGTAAGGACAACAAAACTTAAACGCAACTGCCAAGACTGACAATGTCCCTATTGATCATGTAGCCCTAATTGCAGGTCTCTGCATTACAACTCAGATTAGAGAATTATCTTATTCTAGATAAGTGTAGAAAAATATTTTATAAGAAGACTTTGAACACCAAACAAAGCTTATAAGAGTACTTAGCACATAAAAATGGCTTAGCAAAATTTCAGAAAAACATATAAACATATACAAAAAGGCCTTACTTTGGTTTATGGGGGGCATTATCAACCCACTTCTGGCATGGCACACCTTTCTGAGTTTTGGCTTCTGTTCCTCTGTAATCCACCCCTCTTCCCTCCTTGCATTCTAGAAGATAAACTGAAATGATATGTACTTAATTAATCAGTATCATGACATGTCCATTGGATTTTAGCATATACAAAATCCATTTTCATTCTAATACATTTAAATACATTTGGTCATATTTTTACTTTCTTATGCTGTCAAAAATAGACAGCTCACATTGTAAAAATGTACTAGTTATCTGATGTCTAAGTTGAATTAATTAGCATTGAAAAATTTATGTGAAAGCCAAAAACTTCCAAACCAGAATTCCAGAGAAATAAGTGTAACACAATGCGATTCTTTTGAGAACATACTATAGTAGATTTAAATAATAAAATATGCTTTTAACATTTAAATATGCACTATAACAAAATAGAAACACATTCTCTTTTCCTTGCTTCCTGTGATGTTATTACAGTTATGGACATTAATTAAAATCAAACCTTAAGAGAGCCACCTGAATTCAGCTGAAGAAGGACAGAATCACAGATGCATACACATAGCATTGTACCAGTTTAAATAAGCAATTTTTTTTAAGTTCGTATAAATGCAGATGACATTGTTTCATTAAAGTTCACTAGGTCATGAATGAGATTTAATTAATTCATGATATGCTAAAACAATGCTCTACAAGATAAAACGGATCRTTGGTTGAAGGTGCATATTATATATGCTTTTGTACTCTCAGATTTTGGAACTTCATAGTACCTTCATGAAAAAAAGAAAAAGACGGAGTGAAAGAATTAGCAATAAAATCCTGTCTTTATATAAGTCAAGGGGAATTTTAATGCTGAATAAGCCGGGGGTTTGTATCGGTAGCCTTGAAAACATTAAACTGTTTTAAATTATTAATCATTAAATTAAATGAGAACTGAAAGCTTGATGTTGTCATTTTTTTTCCCAGGAGGAAGGAGCAACCATAACCCCACTGCAGCCTTTAGGATTTTCCTGGGAGGACTGAACAATCACCTTTCCCAGCAAAGAGCTGGTGACTGCCAGGGGAGAGCAGGCTTGCAAGGGACGGCTCTGCCAAGGCATGGCTGAAGGAACTCAAGATAATTGAAGGTTTATGGGTAAGGATGAGGGGGAAGGCCAACAACGCAGATATCCTGCTGGGAGTCTGTTATAGACCACCCAACCAGGATGAAGAGGCCAATGAAGCATTCTACAAGCGGCTGGCAGAAGTCTCGTGATCGCTAGCCCTTGTTCTCATGGGGGACTTCAACTTCCTGGACTTCTGCTGGAAATACAACACGGCAGAGAGGAAACAGTCTAGGAGGTTCCTGGAGTGTGTGGAAGACAACTTCCTGATGCAGCTGGTGAGTGAGCCTACCAGGGGAGGTGCCTCGCTCGACCTGCTGTTTACAAACAGAGAAGGACTGGTGGGAGATGTGGTGGTCAGAGGCCATCTTGGGCTTAGCGACCGTGAAATGATAGAATTCTCGATTCCTGGTGAAGTAAGGAGGGGAGCCAGCAAAACCGCTACCATGGACTTCCGGAGGACGGACTTCGGCCTGTTCAGGACACTGGTCGAGAGAGTCCCTTGGGAGACAGTCCTGAAGGGCAAAGGGGTCCAGGAAGGCTGAATGTTCTTCAAGAAGGAAGTCTTAAAGGCTCAGGAGCAGGCTGTGCCCATATGCCGTAAGAAGAACAGGCGGGGAAGACAACCGGCCTGGCTGAATGGGGATCTCTTGCTGGGACTCAGGAAAAAAAGGAGAGTTTACCACTTGTGGAAGAAGGGGCAGGCAACTCAAGAMGAGTACAGGGATCYCGTTAGGTCATGCAGAGAGGAAATCAGAAAGGCAAAAGCCCAGCTAGAACTCAATTTGGCCGCTGTCGTTAGAGACAATAGAAAATGTTTTTACAAGTATAGTAATGACAAAAAGAGAGCCAAGGACAATCTCCATCCTCTATTGGATGAGGGGGGGAACATTGCCACCAAGGATGAGGAAAAGGCTGAGGTACTTAATGCCTTCTTTGCCTCAGTCTTTAATAGTCAGACCAGTTATCCTCAGGGTGTTCAGCATCCTGAGCCRGAAGACGGGGATGGCGAGCAGGATAAACCCCCCATAATCCAAGAGGAAGCAGTGAACAACCTGCTATGCCACCTGGACGCTCACAAGTCTATGGGGCTGGATGGGATCCACCCGACAGTGCTGAGAGAGCTGGCGGAGGAGCTTGCCAAGCCACTCTCCATCATTTATCAGCTGTCATGGTTAATGGGGGAGGTCCCGGACGACTGGAGGCTTGCCAATGTGACACCCATCTACAAGAAGGGCCGGAAGGAGGATCCGGGGAAYTACAGGCCTGTCAGCCTGACCTCGGTGCCAGGGAAGATTATGGAGTGGTTCATCTTGAGGGCGCTCGCAAGCCATGTGCGGGACAACCAGGGGATCAGGCCCAGCCAGCA
>JAYKAV010002944.1:1914090-2139740 GCA_035582835.1 Phoebastria nigripes | reverse complement strand
GACATTAGGAAAAATTTCTTTACTGAAAGAGTGGTTAAACATTGGAACAGGCTGCCCAGGGAAGTGGTGGAGTCACCATCCCTGGAAGTATTTAAAAGACGTGTAGATGAGGCGCTTAGAGACATGGTTTAGTGGGCATGGTGGTGTTGGGTTGACGGTTGGACTCGATGATCTTAGAGGTCTTTTCCAACCTTAATGATTCTATGATTCTATGATTCTATGAACTCAGATCTTGGCACGTTCCCTCAGAGCTTCTCTATCTGCAGTTTAGGGACAGTCACTGTCAGGCAACATGTCCTCTGGCTTGGAAAACTAAGCAGGAAACTCATTTAACATTTCTCTATGCACAGGGCATATTTCATCAGACAGTTCCTCCTTTCTAGCTGTAATGAAACAACCTGTCTTTTAGGCTGTGACCTGGCTTGTCTCAATGCCTTTAAGTAGTGTCCAAAACAGATATTTGTGGAGGCCCAGTTTTGCATCAGCTTTTCTCAGCATCAAATTTATACCAAAGCTGACATACAAGCAGAAGATTAACATAAATCTGGAGAAATAATGCCATTTTACACAGATCTGTCTTGTCAAAAGTGGAAAGAACTAATTGAATCTGAAATAAGGTCCAGCTCTTCTGTGGGCCGACAGGTAGTTTAGATCTGGATTTGTAGATGTACCTTTAGGCACGTCTTTATTTCAATGTATATATATGGGCAAGTTTACTCTAGAAACTTAGCTGGAAGCCATTTGGATCCCTCAAACAATTTTGCAATAAATTAACATTAAAAACCTCAATAACTGAACATTGAATCAGTCAAGTGCTGACTCTTTGTTTGCGTAAACTTTTGACCGTTTATATAACCTGTAGGTTTTTTTCTGTCTGATGACAAATAACTAACTTTGATCCCCAAACTCAACCCATGTCCCTTGGGTTAACTATTTACAAACAGATATGTGGATAACAATTCCCAAATACTAGCTTTAATTCTTGTTACTTTTTCTATAAGCCAGAGAAGGTTAACTTTCTCTTTTATAGCACATACCATAGAAAAAATAATTTTTAAAACTATGAATTTTATACCAGTTGTCATCCTTTTCTTTGAACACAGTGATAAAGAGCAATTAGGTCTCATCAAGCAATTGCTTCAACTGAAAAAAAAAGTTGGTTTCAACAATAGCATTGCAAAAGCTTCTGGGCATGTGAAAGGAATTTCCTTGAAGTATCAGGCCAGCAGCAGTTGCTGGAGACAGTGATGCAATCTGCCTAGGTAAAAGCTACATTTTCCCTTCTGTTCTGTAACAATAGATTAAATTTATGTTATCATTAGAATGGACATATAATTATTTGAGACCCTCTGCAAATGAAGAGATGAGCAACAGAGAAACCATCTGACACATACACGATAGGCTGTGTTTTGCATGTTCACGATACCTAGGTCCATCTTTTGTTTTCTGTAGGTAGATGTGAAATTTTTGGACATTTTGGTTATGCAAAACTACAATTTTTCACACCTTTACTGATGGAGTTCTGTTTTTCAAGAAACTAAAATCCATGCCTATGACCTCAAAAGGCTTAAAAGGATGCCGTAACAAATCCTCACTGAATATTGTAGCACTCTCATCCAGGTTCTAACCTCAGCAAATCCAAGGGATGTCTCAAAAATAAACCAGAATCACAGTCTAGCTCCTTATCACAGTACTGAAGCAGAATCAGTACGGATTATTTACATGTAAGTTATTTGTTCAGTCTTTAAAATTTGTTACTTCCCAATTGATCCATTTAGTTTTCCTTCTACAATAGGAACTGCAGAAGATTTCTTAGCATTACTTAATCATGATTCAGGGAAATTCCCACCAGCTTCTGGATATAATAAAAATATCTTATGTTCAAAATATTAAATTACCTATCAGTTATGTATACAAAAAAAAGGCAGCTGGCTGTAGGCTTCAGAAAATATCAGGCTGAAAAGGACCCTCAGTGGTCTTTGGTCCAAACCCCCATAAAAAGCACAGCCAGCTTCTGAGCTGGATGAGGCTGTTCAGAGCTTTGTCCAGTCAATATCTGCAAGGGTGAAGGCTCCGCAGCCTCCCTGGGCAATGTAGTCCAGTGCTTACCCACCCTCCCTGTGAAAAATTATTTTCCTTATATCCACAATGTCTGAACAAAATCTCATTTGGATGCTCAGCTGCAATCCAGCTAAAGCTATTGAACTACTACATAAAATCTTCTTGCAGGTGCTATACACATAGCATTATAGAATCATAGAATAGTTTGGATTGGAAGGGACCTTTTAAAGGTCATCTAGCAGGGATGCAGCAAGCAGGGACATCTTCAACTAGATCAGGTTGCTCAGAGCCCCGTCCAACCTGACCTTGAATGTTTCCAGGGATGGGGCATCTACCACCTCTCTGGGCAACCTGTGCCAGTGTTTCACCACCCTCAGTGTAAAAAATTTCTTCCTTACATCTAGTCTAAATCTACCCTCTTTTAGTTTAAAACCATTCCCCCTTGTTCTGTCGCAACAGGCCCTGCTAAAAAGTTTGTCCCCATCTTTCTTATAAGCCCCCTTTAAGTACTGATAGACTGCAATAAGGTCTCCCCTCAGCCTTCTCTTCTCCAGGCTGAACAACCCCAGCTCTCTCAGCCTTTCTTCATAAGAGAGGCATTCCATCCCCCTGATTATCTTATCCTACAAGTCTTTGCAGGTCAACAGAGGAGTAAGGATGCAGTTTTCTGGAGGTCATTGGTATTTACAGTCTAGTTATTGTGATTCTTGACTTCCGGTTAGAAACTGGCCTATTGAAACCACTGCATGATTTGCAGCAGCTGAGAACCTGGTTCATTTTTCCTCTTCATGCACCTTTCTTTGTTGAAGGAGACCAACTTCTTAGTAGATACTATAGGTTCCAATTTCTGAATATTCTCAAAGACATTAATGTTTTTTAAAAAGTTACAAATCAGCAAATGGTGAAAGGCAATGTTCATGAAGTCATTTAACACAGAACAGTAGTAATTCTATTCAAAGTTTACCACATTATCTTACATGTCTGAATGATCCAAAAGGAGATCTTTTCTCCCTTGTGTATTACTAAAATCAGAGAACAACACAATGAAACTTATGTTACATTAAAAATAAAACATATTCCTTCTTCCCTCTATATAGCAAGAGCTCAGTGCTTGATTATGTAATTAAAAAATAGTCTTAAAGCCCAATCGTTTGTCTGCATCTGCTATAAGGTGATAGATTTTTAAAAGAGATGATAAAAAAATTGGATAGTTGTCATTTCTTAAAGACAGACTTCCTATTTTCAGAAAGAATAGGAGATCAAATACACTTAAGTCACATAATCCTCATCTATGACAAAACCGATCAGAAATAAAGCATGTACAAAAGGAGAATACAAAAATTCACCACGACAATTAATTATTCATAAATATATAGATTAAGATAGAAGTTTCACCAAATTCATTAATTGAAGAGCACAAACATCATATAATAATATATAAATACTATAAAAATAGATAGCTTTTATCTGAAGCACAGTTAACACTCTAATACTTCTGACAACCTGTGCAGCTAAAAGAAAGATGATTTGAGTCCCACCCAAGTAAACTGTGAATTTTCTTTAGTGATACAAATGAAATTATTTGGTAGTTTCCACCAGTTTTCCAGCGGGCAAAGGTCTGTCTCAGAAACCATTGCCAGCACAAGTAGATCTTCCTGGTACCCTCAGCAGAGACAGAGAAGATGCAGCCATAGGTTATTGGCTGGTTTAAAACGAGAGGAGAGAAGGGACCCATAAGCACCTCCATTACTCCCAGTACCTTCTCCATTCCCCGAGCAACAGTGCTCTTCTCTGCCTTGTGGACCCTAGGATTTAGGGAGCAGGAAAGATGCTGGAGCACTAATCTGGGAAAAAAATTGGTACCACTGCTATACAAGCAATGTGGTAAAAACCAGGTGTTAGGTAAGGGCTGACCTACCCACTTTGTCTGACCCAGTGAAGGCTTAGCCCCCATTTACAATAGGGTTATGTGAATCCCACGGGAAAGCTATCTCAGTGAAATAATATGAAAAAGACATAGACATAGACATACTTCTTTTTTCATAAAGAACTGCATTTGTTCTTCTGAATATCACTGCTGTTTTGGTGTTCTCAGCCAATGTTAAACACTGTTGGTCTTTACTGGTGAATAAGAAGGCTCTGTTGAAATTAGAGGAGAGAACAACGTAAGAAACAATGGCTGAATGTGTGCATTATTTTCCTAAACACCTTTTCTAGTATTCAGTTATAATTTTAGCAAGCACTGCACTTCAGAGATATTTAAGATTGAGTAATGTTTCACAAATCACTGAGTATTGCAGCTCCCATTTTCAGTGGTGACTTTGACTCCTAAGTCTTCATACCAAACTTAGGTTGAAAGGCACCTACATGAACAAATTATGACAAGGGATAAAAAAGAAGGTTTATAATGTGCCAGAGACTCCAGAGAACATGCTGAAGAGGATATATGCACAAGGGACCTTGACCTTATTTCAAAAAAATTAGTGGTCAGTCAAGAAGCGAGACATTCTACAGTATTCAGCAGTTACCAAGGAACAGGTAAAACACAGCAAGCCAGGACCTTAAATTACCTTGTGATAACTGTTCTGAGTCATCGTATGTGAAGCAATGTAAACACTTTGGAAAACACAGCCATTTGTCTTTTCAGCAAGTACCTAGTCTATAAGTCTGCAAAACTGGAGCAGATGGTGTAACCTTTACAATAGCATCTAAGAAAAACTCCTGACAGGCTAAGTAATTTCTGTGGCTAGCTTTTCTGAAACAAAAAAAGAGCAATAGCAACATGGCATTCAGTGGGTAGGTCTATACCAGGAATGTAAATACTGACAAAGCCCATTCTGTAGCCCTAATACCAACTGGCATGATCCCGGTGTGCCTGTACTTGTAAATTTGCACAGCCTTTCCCCAAAGGAGAGGGATCACATCTGGACTCACTGCTGGGAACGGTGTCTGTGCATTGTCTGGGGAGTGCTGGTTGCCCTGGGTCAAAACTACACTGGGGACTGTTCCCCCCGATCCAAGCCCAGCTCTCAGTAATGTTAAATTTACAAGTAGGGATGTAGCGAATGAGCATGGTCCAATACACTGCTAAGGCGGGATAACAAGTCTGAAGTACTGATCTGAACTCATTGGTCTGAAGCACTGATGGGATGGTGCTGCAGCGCTGGCTTGGTCTTTAAGCTCTGCCTAACAGTTACCTTTCTTCCCCCAGATCTCTCCCTGCCAGATAGCATCTGTTCTTTACTGATTGTAATAGATCTCACATAATTGATTAGGGAGGCAAGGACAAAACAACCCTGATGTTATTCCAGTGTCAGGTGATGGTAGGTTCAGACCTGAGGCAGAGGCTAAGGAATGATACTGTGTCTGAATATGCCTCAAAAGAGAATAATAATCCTCTGCAAACTGTAAATGTATAACCTGAATATACAGACCTGGCCTCTCTCTGCCTTCCTCCCTACCCTCCTGAGACAAGTACTGATGAAGCTCTGCCCTCTCTGTGTGGTTTTCAGGGCGGGGAGTAGGATCAAACGGAATGGGTGGTACTTCACACATTCAGTCAGCAAACCCCTGTCACCCTTCAGGGTTACACCTCTTTAAAATAAGTCTCATTTTCCCTTTTGATTTAAAACACAAAGTTATAAAACACATTTAAAAAGTCAGAAACAGGGTATCCCTGCCTTGAATAAAAGCTTGATGTAAAGCCAAGTGCTGGAAACAGCCCTGCAGACCGTCAGTCTGCTGAGTTCAAAAAGGTATGCTGCAGAAGTGGTAGATCAAGAACTCATGAAGACTAGAAGAGAAAACCTCCCTGCCTCATATGTGAGGACAGCCTCCCACCACAGTAACAGATATCTCTCCTCATTACTCCAGTTGCCTGCTGTACTGCTGAAGCTCAATGGGCTCTGAGGCTTTGGCACAGGAGGCTCAGAAGCCTTAGGCTCAAAGCAATAGGCTCCCTGCAGGCAGGAGCCTGAGCAAAGGCCAGTGATACAGACTGGTCAACATCTTTCATGCTTTCTAGCCCCTTGGGTCTGGTTAAATGCAAGTGCAGAGAGAGGGCTTGGCTGGAAGTAAGGTTTAGGATCATTAAGGTTTAGATGGACGTCTCTTTCTCAAAGTAAATAGAAGTTACGTAAGTCCAAATTCTAGTAAAATTCAGAATAATGGATGTATCTTCAAGATAATAGCTAATGCAATGAACATAAGCAATGCCATTATTGCTGTCCTAAATTTCCAAGCAATTAATTATGACTCTCTATTGCAAAAGGAGTGCAAGAGTCTTGATAAAACCATGTCAAGTTGGTTTTCAGTGTGCCAAGCTGTGCATCAAGATATCATAATGTTTTCCAATAAAAAGTCAACATAATTTTCTTAATTTCTCTATTTCTGTTGTCTTCATCCATATGTCCCAGGCATTCTGTTTCTATACATCTTTTGCTTTTCCAGCAAACCTCAGACACACATACTCCTAAGAAATCCCTCAAAAGTTCAGACTGCTGATAAATAAGGCAGACTGCTCCATCATCTGCAATGAAAGATATATATTGGAACCCGTGGAAATTACCTGCAAGTAAATTTATTTTCAGTTTCACATCGCTCCGCACATTCTTCTTTACTATTTGTCCTATAAATTTGCTTCTTTGGGTTGAGCAGCCAAGCTCCCTCTGTTCTCACATAACTGTCTAATATGTTTCCTTGCACTAAAAGGAAAAGGAGAGAAAGAGGTAAAAATGTGAATGCTGATATGATTTATTTCAAACCTTCATGTTAAATTCTTTGTCACCTAGTTGAGTAACATCATCATTTAACTGCTGGGATAATTGGGTTAATGGTGACAAAATATGGGTAAATCTTGCCTTCCTAGTATGGTAAAGGGTAGCATCACTGAAAACCCCATGTAAAGCAGGACTTGAACAGTGCTTTGTATCATTCTGAAAGTCATAATAAGTAACACAAACCTAGGGTATAAAGTGATGGGAACAGAGAAGACGACCCAAGGAGCGAAAAAAAGAGAGGTGTTTCAGAAAGAAAATATTGGTCGCCTATACTTTGGAGAAAGTGGAGAAATGGGACTCAAGAAGGATGTGAAAAAATTATTATCAGTCCGTTGCTGATACCTACCCACATGGAATGACTTCAGTTTTATCAGCCACTCCATAGCTGCCTCTTTTCAAACGCTCTTGCTCTTGCAAGAAACAAGCTATCCTCTGTCACTGGGGTTATCACTGTGCTCATGTTCAGTTTATTGTTTTTGTAATAACTCTGTATTGAACTTATTTAGTAATCAAGGTAGCAGACATTGCCCTCCATTGCAGTGAATTAACACAAGACATTAAACTGGTAAATAAATTCACCTAACAACCTCTGAGTTACAGCTGCATGTGAAATATATAGGATGCTAAAAAGTAAAGCTATGTTTAGTGGTAAACTCCAAAAATGTTCAAGTACAATCCTTCTTGTAAAAGACACTGCCATTTAGTATTTTCTTTTTCTGTTACAGCTATGCAACCTCTGAATGCTTAGCTATAGTTCACAAAACCGTGACTTTCATGACGTCCAGCTGCAGGGTCATGGAGTTGCATGAGTCCTGTGATTTTTACAGTTTCTTTATCAGATGAGCATATGACTCTACTGACAAATGTTTGGCTCTGGAAGTTACCCACTCTGCATGGTTTCCACCCCAAACAGACAGCTGGCCCATGGTCTTTGCAACACATCTCAGTCCTGCTCTGTGCCCTGTTTTTGTGCCTTGCTTGACGCAATTGCTGAATAAAAGGCATACAGGGTATGACTCAGACCCTGGCTTCCCCCTCATGAGTGACAGCCATGCTGAAGAGAGGGACTTCTTCTTTCTTAATCTTTTTCTGACCCTTCTCTTTCTTGGCCGTAGCCCAATGCCAGCAGGAGGGACAGAAAGCAGCCTCGTCCCACTCAGACCCACAGCCTGTGACTGGGGGGCTCCACAGGGACGTTCAATGAAATGTCTTTCAGGCTGAGGAAGGCAACTACTCCTCCCTTTCCTGAGTACCACTCTTTTGTAGTGTGAAGCAGGCTCATATGCCTCCTGGTACAGTTAAATGCCTTCACCTGAGTGCTAGCTCAGCCTGCAGTTGAGTATTTTCTTTAAGATCATTTTTCACCTACAAGACGGAACTGATAAAATAGGCACAAAGGCCAAATTATGCTTCCTCTCATACCATTGCAAACCCAGAGAAGTTATGGAGGTTTTTTCCTGCATGTAGGCTAGGGAAGAGTTTGGCCCTAAGAGTTTACAGTTTAACAGCATGCAAGAAAGAAAAGGATAGCTTTTAATAAAAAAAAAAAAAAAAAAAAAGATAAAGTGAAAAAGGATAGAATAAAATTTCATGTGACAGGCACAGGAATCTCTGATTCCACTAGTTATTTAAAAAAAAAAAACATATTAAGAAGAAATTAGTTTTGAGAGAAAACATTAAACTGAGTTAAAACAATATCATAGAGATGCTGCAATGCTCTCTGCAAGGACAAGAAACACAAGTAAAGAATTCCTATTATGGTACAGCTTTCATGCAACCTTGATTCTGTTCTGTTTTGACATTTTGCAATAATATTGTCATTATAACTACAGCATTTTATTTTTAAAATATCGACAGGGTCATAATTGATTTAGGTCATAAAAATATTTTTTCCCCTTTTCTGTTATAATTACATGGCAGGGCATAATACTTTAAGAAAAAAAAAGAAAATATATGCAAGCTGAATAAAAATGTAGTCAATTTCCTTGCTACCATTTTTCCTATATCTATGGAATTTTTCAGTGTTAGAAGGATGTATTACTGCCTTATTCAGAAATGCAAATATTTACCGCCATTTGATAAAGGATTTGCAAACAAAAGCAGAGTATTGCAGACAAAAGCCCAAATCCTATATTTCCCTCCCCCGTATAAAATGCTTACTTATTTGAGAAATGTATTTGATTTGAATAAGATTGTTCTTCTGCAAAAACAAAGCTTAGAAACTAGAATTTAAATTACAATGTTCATTCTTAACATTAAATAATATCTAAATGCTGGGGAATGTCTCTAATATTTTTAGCTAAAATCTACCCCTACATTTTTCTAACTGTTACTTTTTTTGTATTTTAAAACTACATATGTAAAATGCTTGTGTATTTTATTGGGGTTTTTTATATGTGTTGGCACACTCATAACTATGTTTTTAACTGCAATCACAACAGGCTGTGTAGTTATACAGAAGGCCTGAAAGAGGATGTGCAATCTGAATCCCATAGTTCATTGAAGTTTAAAGTTTTCAAGACAGAGAATATTTATTCAAAATTTCTGAAAGTTAAAATCTACTAAACCCAAAAAGATGTATGTAAAGAACTTTGTTCAGTTCTTGTGTGTTACAATTATTTTGTACTATCTTCCATAAAAATAGTCTTGCAGCACCAAAAATACTGCAGAAGCCAAMGTGGACCCGATTTTGGCCTCCCTATCACATGGAATGAAAAATTCCCTGTTAAGATTGTGGCTATGAAAAAGACTGAAACTCTAGCGTGTAGAAMAATTTTTCTTTCCTTTGTGATTTTGTTTTTCACAGTGCATTTACAAATTCTAAAACAATCAAAATAAGGATCACAGTACTTGGCAATAACAGAGAAAAGAAACAACCCTAGGGTAAAAGGCTGTTGAAACCAGAGACAGCCATGTCTTTGTAGCAAGCCTTGATAGGCAGCTTTCCAAGGGTGCCCCCATTTCTGGCCATGAGGCATGTTTTCAGGGAGCCATTTGTTCCCCACGCAGACACCAAGGCTGTTGCTCTTCTGGYGTCTCTCATGAACACGACACTGGAGCAACCACAGCTCTCGCTTTCTTCAACAGCAATTCTCTCTGGCCAGCAAGCCCCCAATCCACCATCGTCCAGGTAAGTGGCGACACAGGGATTTGGGGACCTACCTTCACCAAATGGAGCTTGCAAGCGTTTGGTCCCCATCTCACCTAGGCAAGCGGAAGGCAAAGGACTCTTACCTGAGCTGAGCAAGAAAAGAAAGAGAAAGGCGGCTTTGCTAATCCCCATTTTGGCCCAGCTGGCGGGTGCTGGAAGTTGTGTGTGTCCGTGCACAAAGTTTTATTGACTCGCACTGGAGTGAGGCAGCATCAAACAAACAAGGCAGGTAGGTTAAGTTAATCATTCTCCCACGCTGTGAACCCCTTTGCCATGGTGTGTCCATTCAAACAACCTTGAATTGGATGTATTACCAAATCAGACTCAATCATTTGTACTGGATGCTAGGAAACGTGGAAGCACTCTCTTGTTTTGTGGGGCATGTTTTTGTTCTCAAGAAATGAGTTAGGTCTTTCTTTGCTATAGAATAGACACCAATAATGTTGCTGGAAAGCATGGGAAATCTTGTGTCCAGGCAGAATTTGAATTTCTCCTGACACTAGAGTCCCAATGGTAATTTCAGCCATGCATACCTGTGTTGATTTATAAGGACCAACTTCCGTTTAATCTCAGGGTAAGCACTATTATCAGATCCAGACAATATTAACTCCGTAAAATAGTTTAATTTTACTTTTTTGTTAAAAATAAATTAAGAGAATTCCTTCTCTCCTATGTTTCCTTGACCTAGGCTTTTCTTTTTTTCTTCTATTTGGGAGTAAGACTTAGAGTTCATTTTAGTTCAATAGCGTACCTTTAGGTTTAAGACCCATAGATAGCTATTTAGTGTTCTTCCTTACCAGACATTTAACCTCACACTGCATGCATAAACTCATCCAGTGAGGGTGTCAGACTTTGCTCATCCATGTGTTATCCTGATTTCAACATCAGCTCACTCTGCATTTCCCAAGCGGCCTTTGCCTTGGAAAAGTTGCACTGCAGCACCATTTCATGGCTTCTCTTGCATGTTAGGTCACTGGCGTTGCTTCAAAACAACTTGTTGAATCAAATGTGCTAGTGATTCACCAGAGGCAGGAGGGGGCTGAATGTTGGATGAGGAAAACAGGCTTGAATGGGTGCTGCTGGGTGACGCAGTTCAGTCTTCTGCAATTGAAGGCAAAAACTTCATAGAATCATGAGTTCTTTCTAAAAACCAGTGAGGCTATCCACATCCTTGTTGTCCTGCTTACTTTAAGGAGAAATTGCGTTGTACTGAAGGCTTGGGATAAAGCTAGGGGTGCAGGAGTAAATACGTAAGAGAGGCATTCTAGTATGGGAACCAGATTAGCTGCTATTTTACAGATTATGTGAAAAAACTAGAGCTGATCCTGCTTGTAGTCCTGTGCTATTTTTCTTCTGTAGGGTGCTGTAATACCATGTTATCTGGTTGTCTTCTGTGCTTGAAGCTGTTTTAAGGCGACTTGTGAACAACAGCAAAGCATGGGATATCTGTAGAGGCTTGGGAGACCACTAACGCTAGGTCAGGGAGACAAAGCAGATGGGCCCAAGAGAGGAGATGATGGGAGCTGGACTCAGCTCAGGGAAACACTTGAAGGGTGACAGAGAGAAAGGGTCGGATACTGTGCAATTATATGTGGGATCAGGCTTATCGGGTTTTAGGAACAATTACTCAGGGGGAAAGAAGGATAAAATGAAGGAGCAGAATACAAAGTAGGCTTCACTAGCAAGCAGGCTTTTGAAAGCTACTCAAGTCTGGTTTAGTCCCACATGATTTTAACAATCTTAACCCCATCTTCAATTCTCACTCCAGATCCTGTGTTCCCCCACTCCTGCTCCGCATCCCCTGACGCCCTGGCCGCTGTCTTGTCCCCATTGGCATCTGCTCGCCAATCCCTGTGCCTCCTTCCCATCAGATATTATCAGGTAGTGGTTTTTTCTTTACTCCAGTGCAAAATTTGTTTTCTGCACAGCCCTGCCCTCCCCAGCACCTCTGGCACCTTCCCCATCCTTCTGTATCCCTCATTTCCACTAAGGTATTCGCTGGGTTACTGCATTATGGTACACATCTGGTGGTTGAAGTGTAAGAAAAAAGCTGCATATGTGGATTACATGTGGCTGTTTCTCCTGTGTGGGAGAGGATTTGAAAAGTTTTAATTGAGTTTGTAGAACTCTCTGATAAACACGATGTTTTAGAGATTTTAATCAGATCAGCTTTTCCTACAGGTTTTCAAAACCAAAGGAGCTAATTGTGGTAGCGAAAGGTGTGTTGACATGTCACTGTGTCCAGGATAGTTTGGGAACATCTGCATGCATCGTGTAAGCAAGCACTCTTTTGCAAGCTTTCCCCATGTTAAAGGTCCACATATACTCCTTCAGGTCTACAGCAGTTTCCACTTTTAGGCTTGGGTCTGCTTCTTCTCTCAATCTCATTGCCTTGAACCTGATTAATAYGCATCTAATTCAGTGCAGCTGCTCCTGATTTATTTCTGAGGAAAGAAAAAAAAAACAACTTGTATTGCCATTTCTTTCAAGGGTGACAATGCGGATTTGGAGAAATATTATATATCTTTGTCTTAATGGATCTGATCCTGGAGAACTGAATGTGGGGATATTGCCAGCAATCGATCCTGGTATAAAAATGCTCATTCTATAAGTTTTCCACATGAAAATGTCAAAACAGAAGTGTCTTTCATCTGCCAGACTGGCAAGCCTCACTGCTGTCTTGTGACAAGGATGTGACCTCTCAAGGCATCGTGTTTGAAACGAGCTGTTGTAAACTGTCTCCTTTTGTGCCTTTCCTCCTTTCCTCTTTTCCCTCATAAGATCCAAGTGCCTAAATCTTTCCCCAGTTCTGGTCTTGTGGTGTTTGTTCTCGTTTATTTGACCACTGTGAGGCCTACCGTAGGTGGAGGTTTATCAGATCTTATTTCAGAGTCAGGGTACATTAGTTAGCACAGTGGTTAAAATATAAACAACAGTAAGAGGCTTTTTAAATAGAAGTTGACCCTTGAAATTGGGTTTACTGTAAGCTCAGAAAAATCCTCTGCAAAAGAAATTGCAAACAATGTCAGAACACAGGTCACACCTGATTGAATAAATTCACATAAACCTAATTCCCCTAAATTTCAGAATCATAAAAAGTCAGAAAACAGCCACTTGGATATCAGCTATTTGCTAGGAGGAGAAAGGACCAAAGGCAAGATTCAGTTGTTTGGAGGGGAAAATCTCAAAAGGCAGCTCTAAGGAAGGGCACAGCTGCAAGACTGGGGTGAGTGTGAACTAAAGGAGCTCATCGAAGAGTTCCAAAGAGTAATGCTGTGGCATAGATCCACGGACAGTTGGGAAATAAGGAAAGTATTTTTACTTTCTTTTCAAAGACGACCAGAACAAGTGACAAAGCGAGACTTACTTAGCCCTGATTCACAGAGCAGAGGGCACTTTGGGCAGCGACCCCAGAGGGATAATGTGGATGGCTCCTAGCAGCAGGAGCTGCTGCAGGTAAGGTGGGAAGGGGTTCAGGAAGAAAAAAGGTAGCCAAGTTAAAAATAAATTCTGTCCTTGCCCTAGACATGAAGGAACACAGAGGGCAGAAGACCTGGTGGATAAGCTCATCTCCGCAATTTCTGGCCATAGCAGCTAATGTATTCAAGGAAAGGAAAGTGACAGTGACAGTAAGGAGAGACAGAGAGGACGTTTTTCCAGCAGTAAAAGTTTTAGTCTTTGAGATGTTCATTTGTTCTGGCTGCTGCCAAATATCAGAAATCAACAGAATAAAGTCAGACAGACATATGAGAAGCAGAGAGTTTAGGAAGTGAACAAACTGAGTGTCATTTATAGCAGAAAGATCTAAAGAATTAACTACTGGGGTTTCTGTGTTGCTGAAAAAATAGCTGGAAGAACAGGGACACTGCAATTGCCTTTAACAGAGCTGTGAAGAGCATTAATGCCATAGAGAATCTGACAGCAGCCTTTACTGGAAACAATTAAGAGAAAACGGAGTCCTTTCCCCTGCCTTAAAAGTAAGCAGCTGAAGAGTGAATTCAGCTCTAAATACTTAGAAATAGTGCCCAGTTCAGCAGCAGTGGCATTTAGCACACAGTGTGCTAGAATTCTTTGTACATGAGGGACAACTTCATCATGTTGCTGCTAGGTAGCAGGGCAAAAGCATACTCCACGACCTAGACAGAGAGCTTTGGAGAAACCATAGCTAAGCTAAAGGATGGCATACGGCAGAGCAACCCGGTGGGCAGCTTTGAGTCCTGCCCGAGTGTCCCAGCACGTAATGCCCAGCAGTAGCACTGCTTTGGGAAATGGTTCAGCAAAACCACTGCGGTGATCTACTGTAGCCTACTCCACATTTCTGCTAGTGGGAGCACATCCTGCATGCAACCTTGCCCTTTCTGGATTTTGTTATTCTCCTAGTGTACCGCAATCACCACCCTGCCTGCGAGTGCTAGTCACTATTCACACGTGGGGCTGCACAACAGAAACGGAGAAGCAGCATATAATAGGGCCTGAAATTCAACCTGTATGTCTATCTTTCTTCTTAATTCTGTTTTCTTCTTGGAAGAGTCTATAAGAAAGTGAGTATCTGTTTGCACTCAGGCTCCTCAAAGACTGGTGCCCGCCAGGTCATGGCTATGCTTTTTTTGGTTTAGCAGGCAAGTAGTTCCTGTCTCCGCTGCCCCAAATCACAGGACTCAGCTGTGACTGCTGTTCTGGAGCCCATGCAGAGGGAGGGTTGTTGAACTCTTATCAGTCCTTCCTCTCACACATAATGGTGCAACTTAACCCTTTGACCACTCTATTCAAAATGTTTGGAGTTACTGTGGAGTCCTTAGATGAGGGTGAGGGCTATTTGGCAGCAGAAAGTGGAAGAGAAAATGAAGAAAAGAAGCATAATCACTATTCCACTTCTGGTGAGAAAAGCAGAGGAGAGAATGTGTGGAGAGATTTTGCATTTTACCCAACAGTTGCCCAAGTGCCTCCAAAGACCCCAGCAAATGCCTGCTATTTGTAAAGTGCTGTTCTGGTATTTTTCTACACACTTGCAGAGTTACATACAATGGTCCCTGCAGCAGTGTATTGTTTACCGATGGTTCCAGCTAGTGATGAAATCGGCTGTCTAGAAATGTCACTGAAATAGGATGAATGTTTATAGCTCCTTGCTTCTATGACAGTTTAAAGAGGGACAAGCAACCTCCATTTTCCACACAATGTATATATTGAAATTGCCAGTGCAGCTTCTACTTGTCACTTACATGTAGGACTATTTCCATGCTTGTTCTTGACTCATTAACTTGCATAAAGGAAGGATGTTCTCACCAGTTTAATCTTATTGAAATGAAATGCTAAAAGGGCAAGGCAGCAAATGATGATGTTATATTCCATTCAAGGCTGTGTTGAATGGGATCAGTTCAAGCCACTTGAGTCAATGAGATTTTCGACAATATGTCAACAAGGTGAGAATATCACCTTCAGATTTAGTTTAATATTTTGGCAGATTGTGTGTGTGTGTGCGCGCGCGCGTGTGTAAGTGTGTGTGTTTATGTGTGTGAGTATAACACAGAATAACATCTTCTTTGTTTACAAGCAGTTTATAGAAGTGTTTATTGTGGTTCCAGCTTAATAGATGTTGTTTAAAAATCCCTTATTCTTTAATCATTTTTATGACCCTACACAAAAAGACCTTGCCATTAGATTCCACAGCTTGCATTTGCTGGAGGCAGCATTGGAAAAGTTGTTTTGTTTTTTTTTTCCCTGTCTCTTATGTAAACTCCCAAGCTAAGATCAGGAAATTTTGCATTAGGAATCATGGAAAATTTGCTGATCAGCTTTATTGTTTGCTCCTATTATATTTTAACTCAAAGTAAATTTCTGAAAGATATGCCATTTACATATGCCATGTGTCCAAAAGACTAGCATATCATGTTTTATTTTTGCCAAAGAAAGTGCAGAAATATAAGATTCATCACAAACAACTAGGTGGAAGGCGGATGAAAATGGGGTGAAAACTTAAACAGATGATGCTGTGAGCAACTGGAGTTATCTTCATAACTTTTTTTCCAAACTTGTTTTCAAAGTCTGCAACACCTTCCCTAGTTACAAACTGCCCATTAGTCTTGTAACATCTTGTGTAAGATCGCTTCTTGAAGAAAATGCACTTCTAGCACTCAGCATTCAGAAGTCTGAAGTGTTGCAGTTGTCTACAGGCTTAAGGTAGAGGAAAACAAAAAAATCCAGTGGTACATTTGCAAGCGTGACAGAGAAGAACATACAGTGCACTGAAGCAGACCCAAGAAGCACGGATGAAATGAAGAGGATGGTACTTGTGTGCCATGGATGCAGGGTGCCATCTGATGACAAAGTGCTGGTGTTATTATCAGAATCAGGGTCCAAGTTCCTAACTTCTATGACAATGTATTGACACAGTCCTAGTAGTAATGAGTTGCATTGTAAATATAAAAATAGATTTATTATTTAGACACACCAAAAGACTGGAAAATGCAAAAAGCCTTGCCAGAAGTAGTGTATCACTATGTGCCAAAACCAGGACAGATGACTGATAGTAAATCAAGAATTCTCATGCTGCAAGAGAACAGCTAAAACCGCAGTCATTTTCTCAGCCGGAGAAAATAATGCAGGATTTCCAGACTGTATTCTCCTAAAAGCTAAAAAAAAACCCAAGTCACAAAATGACACCCAGAAAAGACTCAAATAACTGCAGAACCAAGTCAAAGAAGATTCAGAGAGTATTGTGAAGTGAAGGCCAAAGAGTTTTCAGCCCCTGAAAACATCCTGTAGCAAGAGGATGGTCTGCTAATCAATCACATGGATTTCTGGGAAAGAAACCCAATTTCCAAATGTGATGCATAGTGACATGAAAATTGTCATATTTATTAGTGTCCAGGGAGAGCTACACTGACGGTCACTCCAAATTGAACCAAATAGTATTGAGAGGTACTCCGACAAGAGCGTCCGGGGGGAATGGCCTTTTTTAAACCTTGAAATCAAGAACAATAGCCTTTCGTTTACATGAAACAGCAGCAGCATTTCAGCAACAGATGTGTCGGGTTGTTGGGTTCCATGAGGAGTATGCAGCTGCACACGTCTGTGCTACTGCAATCTGTGAATTACAGGCAGACTGTACAAAACCTCTGCAGGCAATGGTATCACCTATGTTGGCAGACCCCCAGCAGGCACAGTTCAGCATCTACTAGCAAAAGACGGTATCAAATACCAGAAATTTCCGCTAGGCAAAGCCTACAGGCACTGAGGAATGGCTTACGGGCAACAAGAGAAACAGAAACAATTTCTGGGTCTGGCCAGTTATTACAGAGAATTTGTGCCAATGTTTTTTGAAGGAACAGCACTACTGGCAGAACTTACAAAAACAATAGTATACAGGGAATAGAAAGCAAGTGCCAGATGGCAGCAAGCCTTTCATGTGCTCCAGGAAACACTGTGCTCAACACGTTCTGAAAGTATCCATGTTTACTGAGCATACAACTCAAGGAAAGCCTTTGGGGCTGTATCACCACRGAGAACTAGGGAGAGATGCACTGAGTACTATACTTGAGCAGAAAACTTGTGCAACTGGAGAGTGCATTATCTTGGTGACAGAGCAAAAGGAGCTGTTTCTGGGTTCACACTTCAGGTGTTTCTCCAACCCTGTTGAATCTCACAGGTTGATCAAGTGAGATGAATGGTAACAACAGGCTGCAGAAGTGGTTGTAGCCTGAAACATGCTCCCCTGTAACAGCCTGTTAACATGTTCAGCTGATCACACAGGAAAAAGTGGAGGAGATTCACCACCATCCCCARCTCCTCTGGGTCAGAGCACAGAGGTCTGTGATAGTGTGAGAAACTTCACACTAAGGGCCACATCCTTTAAAAAGGTGGCCTGTTCCTATGGCTGCTGTGGGGGTACACAACCAAGGGCAGACTGGATGGAAGGAGAGCAGGAGCTCGGAGAGGGGGACAATATTCAGGATCTGGAAGGAATCCAAGAAAAAGATGCTGTCAAGGAAGACTGGGTTAAAGAACAGCTGTTCACACAGTATCATGATGAGCAAAGGAAATTCATGAGTGGGTCATAATGGAAACCATAAAGAATTGATAGAGAAGATCAAGGAGTGAGTAGAGAGTCTGCAAATATTTTATTTCTTTTTAACTCTAGCTTTTTTAAAAACCCCAAGATGAGTTTATAGAGCCTGATCTCTGTAAAGTTTGTTATAGCAATAATAAAGTACCTAAATACTAGATATAGATTTATAATATACTTTAAATCATCAGGCATACAACTGGAAGACAAAAAAAATACAGAAATCCTTGTTCAGATTACAGGTCCATAGGAGGTGTACATTTCTTCTGCTATTACGTCAATACATATACTGTTTGGAAGCGGTATGTTTTTAAGTGATACACAGAAAATTGGAACAACAGCTGAAAATGCTGGATCTAGCTTTGGTAACTGTCTTGGAGTCAATGGGACAGGTGGGTTTCTCTTGATTTCTGATGCTGCTGGAACATGTCCCACTCAGCAATTTCCTTTGATCTCTGCAGTACTGCTTGAAGAGCCTTTCTCTAACCCAGTCTTTCCTGACAGCTTCAATAGCAGTCCTTTTCCATTGCTCTGGTTGGCAACCAGGACAGGTTCCGTGGCTCTGGCAGGCTTGACTAACCTGGGGGTGCCCTTTCTTTCTCCTCCTCCCTGCTGCAGAGCGCACAGAAGCGTGAGCTGCCAAGCCTGATAAGGCAAGCACCGGCGCCCTGGCACCCAGCTTCACTTGTCCAGCCCTCTGAGACATCCTTGCCTCTTCTGGAACTAAACTGAAAGAGCAGTTTATTTTAATTCCTGAACTCTATGTCAGGGCTGAACTGTTGGTGTCACAAGTGAGAGCAGTATTTCTGTGCAAGTGCCTCACAAACATGTTAACCATACCATATGCCATCCAACTCAGCACTTTGCCCACTGGAGTGGATAGTTGTTTTTTCCATGCAAACATCTAACCTAGGAAGGTTAGATGATTGCACAGCGCAGCACAAAGCTCTGCTTGGATGGTGAGAGTGGGGGGAATTAGCCCCAAGAAGAAGCAACCCCACCAGGCCTTCATCCAGCTCCTGGCACACAGGCAGAGTCTAGCTTGGCCTTTTCTTTTTCAAGGCAGCAGCTGGGATTGGTTGCTACTTTCTTATTCCTGGAACAGCAACAGAAAGGGGAGCAGATGCCAGTGATGGGTACAGGGACAGGCCTGATTTGGGATAAAGTTTCTTGCACAGGGAAGACCTTGTACACAGAGATAGGCCAGCTGCTTGCACGTACAGAGGAGAAAAGCAGCTGTCTGAACAAAGAGGAAGCCACTTTCATGAGTTGGAGCACCTCTCAAAAGAGACGAGTGAAGTAGGAACCTTACAGCTGCTGCCACATGCAACATGGTTGACTTACCCACTTACCCAGACACGCTAACAGTAATAATTGGTCAACTTGGCTATTGCTTTGCAATAACTACTTATGCTCAGCCAGTAATGATATTTATTTAAGATTCTTATGAATTATTACAATTTTAAAACCATATTTGGAATGCTGTTTCTGACACAGGGACTGCTTTCCAGAAAAGCTAGCCTGCATCCAGATTCAGTGGGCAACCATTGCATTCTTGATCCAAGAAACAAAACTAGGAATTCGGACAAAAACAGGCTTTGATGGCTGGGTACAGTCCAGTCCCCAAGAGGTGACTCCATATTGGACAAATCTGTCCTTATCTTGGCAGACCAGAGGTCCTCCAACTTCAGCCTAGGGAGGAGAAGAGAGAATAAGGTGAGGCCTTTAGTGATGGAGACACTAGACATGCAAACAGCAAAATACTGGCAGGAATAATATTGTGGTAACTCTGAAGGCCTCAAAATATGGCTGAAGCAAGGACTGTAGAGAGAGGAAGAGTGTTTTATTAGACCTGCTAGAGTAAAAAAATGGGAGGGGAGAGGGGAGTTGTTTCCAAGCATCCAGGCCATTCCTCTGGTCTGAAGAAGAGACTCCCAGCCACCATCATGGATGTGGGAATGTCCCCAGATCACTGTGCAGCCAATTACACAAAAAAAGGAAGTTTCTCAATTTTCCACATCCTCTGACCTACTTAATCCTGGACAAAATTAATATAATTGTTATAATGCTGTTTCTTAAAATCCAGGCATGGCAGGAGATGAATACCTATGTCCAGTGATTTGTATGCCTATCAATGAATGCACTGTCCACACTCTCAAAGACATCATTTGCACGGGCAGTCTTGAACACCTGCTCAGACAAACCAGCATTTGCTTTCTGACTCTGTCACCAAGTAGCTACCAGCTTTTTATTGAAAAGCTCCCAACATGATACCCTCCATTAAGAAAACCACATTTTAAAAGTCTTTTCATATTCTTGTGAAAAGTAGAAAACTGGAAGCACTTCAAGCTTTATTTAATCAAGGGGTTAAATAAAGATGTGGTACAACTCCAGGCTGCACCAGAAACAGTCACTAGTTTCCCCTCTGTCTCTAGGAACAAAGGAAAGTCCAGGTAGTATATCACAGGCTTTATTTCAGGTGGGATGGGGTATTCACAACACTAGGCTACTATGAGTAGGGTATGTCAGCATGCAGTTCTAAAAGGAAGGCAAAATTACACTATGCAATTTCCCTACTATTCTGGTTGATTGTGTGAGTGAAGAAAAAATGCTATGTATACCTCAGTTCTTATGCTTCATGCAGAAGCCTTGAATTGCTGAAGCTATTTCTGAGCCTTGAAAGTACAAATTGTCATTTGACCTGCTTACGCTCAAAGCTAGATTCTTCTTACCTCGCAGTTACCTATGCTTCCAAAAGTAAATCCACCACAAAATTCATGATTTTTGACTCTTCCATTCAGAAATTCAGGGCGATTACATATTCTGTTTTCGAGCACGGGGAATTCAACATCTTTTAATCTGTTGTCTGTATTGGTACCTTTATGAACAACCAAGAAAATATAACAGTTATAAATGGTAGCCTGGGCATTGTGCTCCAGTGAAGCCTAAGTAATGAAAGGACTGGGATCCATCCCCAGCTCTACTATAATCTCTGGGATCCTTGAAGGACCTTATTAAATCTTTCAACTTTTTTGTACTTGGATCATACCTACCATCAACAAGCAGAGGTTATTCTTCTTTATAAAGTGTTACAAAATAAATAAAAACACATGCTTAGTATTCTGAGCCATTGTGCCAATTTGTAGGCTTTCATTATGGTGCAGTAGCAATGGCTTGTGTCAGGGGGGAAAAATGTTAGCCTGGATTTACTTTACATTATTTGAACTATTTCAAGCCTATAGATAGTGTTCTCTAGATAAGGAGAATTTTCCTGAAGCCAAGGTTGAATTTTCCCAAAACACAGTTTATTTAGATGTGGGGCTCTGGCTCTGCTCCCCCTCCCCTGCTGATTTCATGAACTAGTTGCATGACATGGCAGGACTCTCTTTCCCACTGCCTAAATGCAACAATGGTCTTTTGATTTTTCCATCCTAATGCACTTCCAGAAGTCTCGCCTGTACCATTTTTTTGTGGCTGTGATCACTAGAACATAGGAAGCAGCTGCCACCGTGTGGCAAGCTGAACAAAAAAGAAAAAAATGCAAGGTAAGAAAGGGAAAAAAGATGAGAGGAAAGCCAGTCTATGCTGGAGAAAAGCTTTCTTGATAATGCTGATGAGTTACACTAATAGTAGAGTGATTATTCTTAAGCATTATTTTCATAGCATCAGTCTTGTAGCTAAATGACACAAGAAGGGGAAAAAGGTACTGCAATCTATGTGGAAGGTTTTTATGGTGAAACTCGGAGACAGGGACATGTTCTGTTCCATTTTTTTTTTTTAATTCTGTGGATGCGCACACATAGAAGAATCCATTGGATTCGTTTCACAGGTGGAGTATTAATAAGGTGCTGTCTGGCAAATGGGGTGGGAAGGGCATCCCTTATGTGTAGCTCAGCAAGGCCAAAAGTGTGTACGTGGGAGCTGGGACTGAATGAGGGCAGATGCCAGCATCACTGCTGGAAGCCGCAGGGACCAGGAATTGCCTCCTGCTGCAGCAAAAGCGGGCCAAAGAGGGCTGGGTATTCTCAATGCTCAGCACAGGTGGAGTGAGAGGTGGGCAGCAGGAGACCACATAGGTCGTTTTTTAATGCTAGACTGTGAGCAAAATTCAGGTAAGGGTTTTACTGACATTAAAAACCTCCAGCATGAACTCATTTTGCCCATGCCCCAAAGGTGGCTGGCTCTGAGCAAGCTCTGACTCAAAGGCTTCACAGTTCCCGGAACGCCATCTTATCTCAGTGGGGAAATATGAGGGGGGAAAAATCAAGCTCTGAGAGAAAGAAATAAAAAAAATAATGTTGCCTGGTGACCTCTGACTTAGTTAAATCTTAAGTAAGATGTGTTTTTCAGGTCCCATGAGTGCACATATTTTGGGCTAGGATTTGAAAACCTGCCTAAGTTTTCAACCGCACCGAATATGTTTTACCTCTTGTTTTTCCCCAGGCAGTTAGAAAACATACTGTGTTTCTTTCTACCATCAGACTGGTTTCAGGCAAACAAACTGGTTTTACATGGTCAGTAATTGTTACAGGACTGGAAAACAAACAAAGAATAATTAAAAAATCCTTAGAAAAATTACCATCAGCTTGTTCAGTCTTCATACTCAGAAGGCTCTGCATGGAAATGGCGTAGGGAAGGGTGGAGAAGCTGACGGTGCCTTAAAACTGCATAGATGGTTGTAAGATGGTGTCTAGTCACTTAGTGAAAAAAGAGGTTACTTACAGGAACTGAAAGTCTCTGGGGGCACAGTCACAGTGTGAGTGTGTTTGCAGCATAGTGCTAGAGCACTGATCTCTGGTTACCCCTGCGGTGTGTATAGGAACACGCACAAGCCCAAGCCCAGCCCCTAGCAACCCTTGCAGGTGGTGTGAGCCTGACTTCTCTCAGATCCTCCCTGCCTCAGAGGTCGTGGACATTTTCAGGGCTTTCACAGGAGGAGGGAAGGATGGATGAATGATTAAATAAGCAGACACAGCTGAAGTTGCAGAAAATTTCTTTCTCCTCTGGTTATGAGGGTGATGTAACTGTGGGTGACATGCAGTACCTTGCATATTACTAAGTCTAGCACCTCAGTAAAGTAAATACCAAAATAAAACTCTTCCTCATCACAACATTGTGCCCAGAGGCTTCAGCACTGGAATAAAGCTCGATGTGGAGTGGACAGAGCCCTGGGAAGCAGTTCTGCAGAAGATGAAAACGTTGCATAGGGGCGTCTTTGCTTTGGACTGTCTGATCCCTTATTGACTTTCAGATGTAGATGTGAAAAGATGAGGTCGCTTCTGGAAGGTATATCGCCCTAGGAGTCAGACAAGTGCAAACAGTTTTGGTACAGTGAAAGTATGTCTGAACAAGCTGTTAAATAAGATCTACCACTGTCAGGAACCTACCCTGTGAAGGTTAGTTCTGATTGTGAAAGAGAGTAAAAGGACCTGAATGAACTCCAGATATTCGGTCAGGGTAAAATGAACCTTTATAATCTCTTTTCAGGCCCAGAATGATTTTCAAAGTATGTGATGTGATAGCTAGTGAGGTCTTCAATGTCCAGCTAAACAGAACTAACAAATCCCCCTGTTTCTAATCAGGCCATGCCAGGGCCATGAGCCCCAAGAAAATTCAAGAGAATGAGAGACCAAAGGGAACTGACTCTGATCCATCTTAAAATACACAAAAATCTGAATGAAGCATGAATCAGCAGTCCAGGAGGCTAAGAGATGCTAATCAGCTTCTGTGCTGAAGCTACAGTTGTGCCAATGCCATCACCATCATTTTGAACTCTATCCTTCAGCCCTCTGAAGTCCAAGATGGTGATCTCAAACCTCCGCTCTCACATGGTTCTATGAAATTAATCCTGCATCAGTTCTTTTCCCTATAAGAATGGAAATCAGTTCTGCAGCTTCCAAAACAAGTTCATTTGCTTCTCAATAAAGGCCATTTTTATCGAAAGAATTCCTGAAAATTGATAGACAAGAAGAGATTAAAATGAGAAAGCCCAGATTGGTGAGGAGTTTTCTTGGTTTCCAGGTTTCTCTAGGTTTCTAGTGCTGTTCCTCTAGGACCTTTATCTTCAAGGTTGTATTTAGCACCTCAGTTCTAATTCCACTGGTAGTATGGCACTCACAGCAACTCTGGATCCTGTCTAGCCCGCTAGTGTGACAGTAGCCAGGCAAACATTTTTGAACTACAGCAATACACCATTGCAGCTTCCACTTCGCCAACATCAGGAAGTTAACTTTGTTTCTACCTATGCTCCTATTCTGCACCAAGGAAATTCTACATCCATCCTAAGATGAGACATCACCTAAAAAACCTGTTGGCACACAAGGAACTGGCCTTCAAACAGGATTGAAAGGAACACAGGGTAGACACTGGCACCTTCCCAGAGGTCTCTGATGTCTGGGTAGGTAAATGAACAGGAGAGCAGGGAACAAGAGCTCAGAAGATATACCAGAATATGGATGACATGACATGGAAATGGAAGTATAAAGTCCCAGACAGCACACATCTGCTCAGGAGCATGGAACATAATTCACCTGGGACTAGACTTCTATTGAAACCAGTGGTCCTCCTCAATAGATCAGCCCTCCTTTGGGATGATTTTGGTCAAGATCTTCACAGACCTGCATCAGTTCTCTGACAAGTCTTGTCTATTGCCACAAAATGCAGGTATAGGAGTAGCAACCAGTCTTCTCACATCATATTTTCTTGGGTGATCTGTTTTATGAACGGACAGTGAAGATTTGGAAATAATAAGGTCCACAAAGAAAGCTGAAGACAAATGTAAAGAAGGAATTTAATGAAGTTGAAAACAAGCAAAGTCGATCTAAGCCAGAAACTGAGGGATATGATGTCCATATCTGCTATTTATGGCATCTCACATGCAGAATGTACTCAGATGGCGAGTGCTGCTCACTGACTGAGATGCAAAACTGACTACAGTGCTATAGCATGCATGTATCTACAGTGCAAATGTGCATAAAGCACCCAACGAAAGAGGAATTGAATGACATAGTTACAAGCACCAGCAAGAGTAAAACTGGTGGAGCATGAGCTCCTTCTACTCACCTGAAGTCAGTGGGATTTTGATTTATCAAGCACCAGAGAACCTGAGTTGAAATTTGAGTGAAATTGTTCTAAGTTCATTAAAGCTATATGGTGAATTTTTAAAAAGAAATGTCCTCTCAGGTCAAACATGAGCTTTTCATGATCTTTAATCCATGTGTGGTGAGTGTAAGAACAAGAGGGAAACCAATGAGTAAGCAGAAAAGTTTCAGGAGCATTCCAAAAGGGAGCAAATAACACTGAAATAACTGCATACATTTCAGAGCAGACTACTCGGACATCTAAGCAAGACACAAAAGAGGGCTTCAGGCAATTACAGTTATGCACAGGATTTTTCACTATATCACAAGCAGGATCTGGTTTTACTGAGTTGTTGGCCAAGTCTGCAGCTCATGAAACATGGATGTGGCCTGGCCTGGAGCACTGCCAGGGAAACTGGACCCTTCTACTTGCTCCATGCAGAAGCTGTGGTGCCTCATGGCCAAAACTTCAGTTGGAGCTCACAACCCTCAGGGCTGAGCAGGAAAAAGCTCCAAGGAGATCCTCCAGACACAACTCCACTTTGGTTTACCTCCACCCTCCCTGCTTCAGTGGAGCTGCCACTTAGTGGGTGGCAATCCCTCCCATCCTAACTGGTCCTTGCCCTTCTTAAACTGTGTAAGAAGCTCACATGGCTTCTGCCAGTGGGGGCATTCAGCAGGAGAGATGCTCAGGGTTTACCCTTGAACAGATGCCTATGCTAACACTTGAAGGGACCTCACACTCTCTCATACCATCCCACAACCACCCCTGAGAGCTAACTCCAGGCTAAGCTAACTCGTCACTTCAGAGTAAAGGTGTTAGGGGTGGAAAACTTGGACTGAAAAGGTACCTGTTCAACTTCAGCAAAGCAATGTCTGCTCCATTTGGTTCCTTTAATACTTTCTGAACACCTTGGATTTGCAGGGACGGCTCTGCTGCATTGAGATTCTGTATCCCAAGAAACACCCTGTAGGAAGAAGGCTCTGGTGACCTGGAAGAAATGACAGTGGCAAGGTTATATATCCATACTTGTAATCAGGAATGTCACTCTTACAAAATTCAGTGATTTCCCTGGAGAACTGCAATTAACAAGATGGTCAGGGTGCTGCTTCAGACCATAGATGCCTTCATTTATTCTTGCGGAGGAGGAAAATGTGGGGTTTTTTAAACAGTTTGATTTTTATGATCATGAAAAAATCCCATGGGCTGTAAATAATGTGGCACCTTCTTGCAGTGTTCACAACTCCTAAAGCCCTAAGGGGCAGCTGCTAGCCACAGTTTTTCCAAGTGCAATTACCACCAGCACATCATTAGCACCCTTTTCCTCATGCTTTGGGGTGGGGGAAAGGGCAGATGACAGAAGTAACCTGTGTTGTGCTCTGCTGCTGTTTGCCTAAGACAGGAGCAGAAGATAAAAATCAGCTTGCTGGCAAGAAAGACAGGAAAGGAGTAGTAAAGAAAGTGCCTTATTGGGTACACCTTGCTCCTCTGTTGATTTTCTCATAGAGATTAAGAAATGCCTGTCACTCGTTCTAGCGGATACTCACTCTTGCAAGCACTGAGCTGCAGTAAGGACCCACTGTGGATGTATCAGAGTGCCAGCACAATGGTGCATGTTGGTACTAGAATAGAGAAGACAATCACATTCATTTAAGACTGCATGGTCAACTCTCCACCATCTATGCTGTGCAATGGGAAATATTATCAAACTAGCAATATGTCCCTTATTCAAACCTTTTACCAGTCACAGTTTGTCTTTTGCCAATGGCAAGAGAAATCAAATGCAGATTTTCAAAGGACAAGCTTTATTTGCTCCAGAACATGAGAGACATAAAAAGAAATTTGACACCCAGGTGAAATTTTTGCAACAGGGCACTTTTGCTTTCAGGAATTTAATAAAAATAATTACATTTCCTAACAATGTCACTTGTGATGTAATGGGTTTGTCCTGATTAGCAATTAATAAAAGGATACATCCTTCTGATTTGTGGGGTTGCTTTGGAGTAGTTCTTTAAATAAACCTTACTATGGACTTTTAACTTTTCTTGGGATAATATTTATTATGGTGACTGTCAACAACTCTATAGAAATTTTCATTAGCCTTTGTGTAAGCACTTCTTCATCTCCAGTTCAGCCACTCTCATTGTGACTGTGGAAATGCTATGCATAATCTTTTTTTTATACTGAGAGATGATGGTCTTCCTATGGCTTCTAACACAACTAGGATGGTCACACCATCAATTTACATTTGAACCAGATTGGATGCTGGGTGAAAAGGGGTGATCAAAATCCATTCATACACATTGCAGGTTGGTGCTATATTCCTGGGCTTAAATCCTCCACTGCAGAATGCAATTAACTGTCATTATCCTCAGTGGCAATTATTCCTTCCCCATTTCAGTAAATAAAGGTGTACTTAATGTCTGCAGTTCAAGTTTGCCCTCTAGAGATTCAGGAGAAAGTGAGGAGTTTGAGATTAATGATCCAATAAGTAGCTATCTGTGGACATTATGAATAATTAAAAAAAAAGTTTATTTTACATGCTAAGGCATTTTATATAGAAACCAAGGCCAGTCTCCAGAAGCATATGCATTGTTTCCTGTCAGTCTCTTTCTAACGCCTGTTCCCTGCAAAACCCTGGTATTCACGGATGGTGATACAGTATGGAATACCAGTACCTCGTCCTGAGACTGACGTGCCAAGGCCAAGACCCTGGAGATGCGTCACACATGTTATATTGCTCACAGGCTCGCTCACTCCTCATTGGGACTTTTCCACAGTCATGCTCAGAAGAAGCTACAGAATAAAAAAAGCTACAATGGAGAATTTTAAAGCAGTTCTGTAGTGCCATCCACAGTGCAATCAGATGAAAAGAGAAAGGCATAAGACTTTTTTTTATCTTCCTTAGGCTTTCACTCTTTACGTTGGTTAATAGAAACTAAGGGTGAAGGAACAACCAGAACCTTTAGACTCCGTTATATTATCATTACCTTGAGCATTTAAACCTGGGGCTAATATATCACATTTGACATGACAAAATATTAATTTACTTGGAAAAAATTATTAACTATGTCAAGTATTTGGATGTAGCCAGATAACATAAGTAAAACTACAATGAGCCCTAACCCCAAAAGAAAATCTGTAGGGAAGTTGAAGGGAAAAGAAAGCTAAAGAAAGTGGAAGAAGTTGAAGGGAAAAGAGACCTGAAGAAAGTGAAAGACTTTATTGCCCAGGCAATAATAACAATTTCTAAATTCTTTAAAACATTACAGTCTACACCTTGGTTGAGTTCAAACCAATCCCTAGATTGTAAATAAAATGGAGTCACTGTCCCCTTGTCATAAAATATTCCAATTTTGCCCTCACACTGCTCACTCTACCTTCTTGTTAATCCAAATCTCTCTGAACTTTTTAAAATGGATTGAGCTTGGGTGCTCAGTAAGGACCCAAGTAACTCCAGAGCTGCATATGGTGCTATGGATGTTAAATTTGTTAGTTCCAGTATGAGACAATTAATAAAGTGATCAAAGGCAAGAGACTGTAAGGTTCCCCTGCACCTTAATTTAAAAATCTGGTATTCAAAGGCTGTTTTGAAAAGAGATCAGATCTCAAAGTGAAGCTCCACCACAGCAGTTTCAGGGAGCAGGTTTTTACAGCTGTGGTATGTGTTGTTTGTATACCATTCCTTATTCTTTTTGCCTGCACAGCTCTTAGCTCTGGTTGACAAAATTAATGTGTACAATCATAATGCATTGCTGCTTAGAGGAACAGATTAGATGGCCAGCATGAAGAATATCGCATACTCCTGAGGGAGTGACCACTCTTCATTGTTTTGTATTGCTACATTGTCCAACAGAGCAGGGACCTGGCCTCTAGATGTTACTGTAGTAAAAATAATACATGAGATGAAGAAGAAATAGACTTTCCATATCCCTGCCAGATACATTAAAAAAAAAAATTCTGTCAAAATACAGGCAAGGAAGGGAAGAGCAAAGCAAATGAGATGACTGCCAGGTGTGCCAAGCAGCGCTCCCTGTACATTACAGCTATTACTGATGCCCACTGCCAGGGCACCACAGAAGGTAAAATCTCTTTCACTGCTGAATTTTTCAGCAAACACTACACCTGCTCAGTGTACTGATTACTATCCCAAAATAGAAAAAAAACAATTAAGGAAACCTGTGTAAAATATCCTGGTCCAAATTCACTCCCTACCCCAAAAGAAAGCCAAAATATCTAGGGACAGATCATTTTAACATCCAGATCAGAATAAAAATTAAGTCAGCAGAGGATGAAAAGGGTTTCAAAGGATGTCATCTCTGGTGCTCCTAATTAACAGGAAAAGTGTATGAGCAGGTTCTTGAGGCATTAGTCCTGCCACAAAGTGCATGGAAAGACTAGCATGAACATCAAGGAAATCGTCTCCTGTGTTTGAGGAGCCCAGGGAAGGAATACCTCTCTTCACAGCTTCACTGGATATTTCAAATTCAGCTAGCAACTCTGAGTGTTTAGCTTCACTGACGATAAAGAGCACACAGATTGTTATCTATGAAATCTTACTGATGATTCTTTGCACGAGGTTATCTAAACTTTGGCTGACTGTTACAGATGCCTGATTGTGTCAAACTTCCATACAGACCTAAATTTAAATCTAAAGCTACTGCCTACTGCAGTTTTTTATGGTTGGATTGAAAACATTTTCTAACTATCATAACAAGTTGTAGAAAGGGAGGACAGAAAAGTCTTTAAGGATAATTACAGCAGCGTGGGATTTCACAGTACTCCCATTTTTTTTCTGCATCTGTTGTGAAGCACCAAACACCATTTACATCTCCATCAGGATTCCTGCAATACTGTAATAATTACAAAAACAGAGAATGAAGACTCAAATGTTAGCCACAGAATGAAGAAGTGCATGTTTTTAAAAAAGTATTAAACTAAAACTTTGAATTATTTTCCCCAACTACTTTTCCACTGGATGTTAAATGCTTTCTATTTCCTCTTATCACAAAACTCTTTCTTTCCTGTATCTCAAAACCATTAGGTGGGTGTTGGTCTCTTCTCCCTAGTAACTAGCAATAGGATGAGAGGAAATGGCCTCAAGTTGCGCCAGGGGAGGTTTAGATTGGACATTAGGAAAAATTTCTTTACTGAAAGAGTGGTTAAACATTGGAACAGGCTGCCCAGGGAAGTGGTGGANAGTGCCAGGTCCTGCACTTTGGCCACAACAACCCCATGCAACGCTACAGGCTTGGGGAAGAGTGGCTGGAAAGCTGCCTGTCGGAAAAGGACCTGGGGGTGCTGGTTGACAGCTGGCTGAACATGAGCCGGCAGTGTGCCTGGGTGGCCAAGAAGGCCAACGGCATCCTGGCCTGTATCAGAAATAGTGTGGCCAGCAGGAGTAGGGAAGTGATCATGCCCCTGTACTTGGCACTGGTGAGGCAGCACCTCGAATACTGTGTTCTGTTTTGGGCCCCTCACTACATGAAGGACATTGAGCTGCTGGAGCATGTCCAGAGAAGGGCAATGAAGCTGGTGAAGGGTCTGGAGAACAAGTCTTATGAGGAGCGGCTGAGGGAACTGGACTGTTTAGCCTGGAGAAGAGGAGGCTGAGGGGAGACCTTATCACGCTCTACAACTACCTGAAAGGAGGTTGTAGCAAGGTGGGTGTCAGTCTCTTCTCCCAAGTAACTAGCAATAGGAYGAGAGGAAATGGCCTCAAGTTGCGCCAGGGAGGTTTAGATTGGACATTAGGAAAAATTTCTTTACTGAAAGAGTGGTTAAACATTGGAACAGGCTGCCCAGGGAAGTGGTGGAGTCACCATCCCTGGAAGTATTTAAAAGACGTGTAGATGAGGCGCTTAGGGACATGGTTTAGTGGGCATGGTGGTGTTGGGTTGACGGTCGGACTCGATGATCTTAGAGGTCTTTTCCAACCTCAATGATTCTATGATTCTATGATTCTAGGTGAAATTAGAAAACTATGATAAAATTGCTATAATTTTCTTCATCGACCAAGAGTCACTGTAGCTCTAGTGCTTTTTAAGGCCTCATGAGAAGTAAAAGTTTGACATAGAACGACTAAGTGCTTTGCACTAAAACATTTATTGTTCGCCTAATCCTTCTTCCTCTAAAGTCAGTGAGAGCAAGTTAGGTCAGCTCTGAGAATTTGCCAGAAGCCTGCTTAGTTTGTGATAAACAGCAAAAGGCATCGCTTTGGGGTTTGCAGAAATCAGGGAAGTGCTGTATGATTTCTTTTGCGCTGCTTGCCTGTCAGCATCAACCCCATGGTTGAAGTACCAATATCCTAGGTAAATGCATCCTTCCCTCTTCAACGCTATTATAGGTCTGGTCTATCAACGTGATGACTTCCAGATACGCTTAACCTGGTCTATAAAGACTGAACATGAAGTGTTTACTGAGAGGTCATGGAGAATGGAGACAATGTTCAGTGACACCAAAGGCATTAGCAGCTGTTTACATTTTTATCCAGGCCTGCTCTTGGATGAGTCACAGGACTGAAATATTTGTGGCTATGAGGTTTCTGAGAACTCCACTCTTGACAAGTCCTGCCGCTTCCAGTTTTTGCTACTGTGCCGCGATAGTCTTTCCCATTACCGTTAATGCAGTCTGTGAAAAAAGAGGAAAAGAAAATGACTGTTAGCTACTGATTTTGTATGTGGTGGTGGTAAGCAGCAACAAAGCAGATTAAGTACCTTTAGGACTTGCACACTCTCTAGTGTCTACAGCAGAAAGAAAGACAAAAATGTACCCTGTGATGTGATCTCTTAGTTTGTCAAGATGGATGTCTTCCTGGATGTAGAGAGTAACTGAATTGGAAAAAATTTCAAGGAACTTCAGGCTAAACATTTTCTGTAACATATTGCAAATATCTGAAAAGACTCCAAGATTTTTGCCAAGTTGGTATCAGTAAGCACCTTCTATGAGAGAAGCATATTTCAGAGTTAGCAGCCCATTACACTGAGAGCGCAATTGTTGCTTCAGGTACTTTCTTCTGCTGACTGTGAGTAAGAGTACACAGCTCCAATTAGGAATGTATCTTTTATCCAGTCCTGCCACCTTCCTTTGCAAAGTCAATAACCTGTGCAAAGCTCTACTGTACATTCAGAAAAGTCACACCACTTTGACCAACATGGACTGTTAATTAAGGAAGCAATGAAGCAGGATAGAGCAAAAACCTGTTTCTCTTGGTGCATACATTTTGCAAAACATGGTTACCTATGAAAAATACAACAAGCTAAGGTCAACCTCCTGAAAACGTAAAGCACAGAACCAGCAAAATTCTTATAACAACATTCGCTGTGATCGTATATTCAATAGCACGCAGCTACAGAAACACTGGAAATTTTGTCTGTTTTCCTCTTGTTCCCCTAAATGAAAAAGATATCCTACAGAATGCACTGTAAAATGATATAGGCTACAGGATATGAGCTGACTAAAGAGTACTTGCTGCAAAATTCAACAGTACAGATCTGAAAGCTGGAGGAGGTATGTGATTGTTATGTTGTAGCACTACTCAAGAATAATTTTGATAGATTGCTATGTCCTTTACCCACAGGCTCTACAGGAGGTTACACTTATAGCCAGCTGTTACCAGATGTGGTGGGTGTAGCCAGGCCAGCGTTTTGTGCTGTTGTTGCAGGCGGGTCATTTGGTGCGGGCTCTTGTGTGTGATCATCACACCTCTTGAGATTGCAGTACTCCCATGTCATGCTGGGGTCAGTGGTGAAACACCATGGACTGTTATCACCATCTGGGTTTCTACAATAGTTGTCCCTCAAATCCCTGCAAAAATAAGTACGATAGTCACGCTGCATAAGACTGAAAGTAATCATAGAATATCTTGCCAAAAAGATGTGGATCTGTACTATGTAGAGATAAATACATTTATTAATTTTTTACTTCTTGCCAGATATCCTATTTACCAGCAAACACATTTATGGCTGTGATACGAGTGGAGAGTTATATTTCACATGTACATCAGAGTCATAAATATATTTATGCATGAGGAAACATAATTCAACTGCTGGCTTAAATTCTGGCTGTAATATGTCAATATGCTGAGTAGCTAAATAAATGCCCGATATGCCAATAATTTAATTTCTAAGTACAAATATATAAGCATACACAATTGTGTGAATGTGTGAATTAATTAGTAATAAATATTCAGGAAGATCCATACTGTTGGTAGGCAATTATGCTTTGCCAACATTTTTATTTTTAAATGTTAAAGGGTTCTTTCTCATATTCAGAAGAATGGCAAATAAATACTTGTTGAAATGATCCCCCCCAGCCCCCAAAGATCCCACTTCTACTGAATTCAGTGGGAGCACTCCCATGCCTGTGCTTGCTGGGGCAGGGGGAAATAGAATTCCTCTCTTCAATAATTTGCAGAGTTGCAATATTTCCCCATCCTGAGTCACAGCACAGTCACAGAATAAAAAACCTGAAATACTTTTTTTCAAAAATGCCAGAAGACATTAATTCCACATTTTCACAGCTTGATTTAAATTTTTTTAAATGTTTGTGAAAAACAGCATCCCCTCTGAGGATGTTCCACTTTCAATACATCCATATTTTTGATGCCAAAATATGACTGAAAATTAAAAAAAAAAAAAATTATTTAGGGTGACATCATAAAAAAGGCAAAAAAACCAGAAAAGTATCAACCTTCGTGCTTATATACTTGTAATCCACCAAGCAATGATGGATTTCCTAGCAGTTGTCATCTTGTTGCTTTCCTACCCTTATTAACAACTGGCACATTAGTAATTATGATTAGCTTTCTAAGTCATCACTGGTCCAGTTTTGTTAGTCTGAAGAAGACAAATCAAGGGGGAAAATTCAGTGTATGCAATTCTGGGTGCCCAATTCCAACTACAAAGAACATTTAAATGGTAGTTCTAATAATAACATATCTGACTCTGTGTTTTGCAGCATAAATGCAAAACACTGTGTTCTCCCCAGATGAAATAAGTAGAAAGGCCACCATAAAGGTCTCAAATTCATAAACAAAATGCATATTTCAGCAGATGCCCAGACTCTGGATACAAGTCTCCCGGTGTTGGTTACAGAAGCTCACATTTAAGAGTAAAGGGACACAGCTGTATTTTACTCAGAATTTAAATAACAAAAAACCACAGTTTTTAAAAATGAGACTAACAGAAAACGTTTCCATGCCTTGGAAAAATTCTCTTTTATAGATACATTCCCTGGCAGTGTTTTAAAGCATAGATGTGCAAAGACAATCAGCAATGGTCATTGTCAGATAAAGCAAGAAAAGTTGAGATAAACATACGCATTTGGGAATCTGTCCGGGGTTTTTTCATGCCTGTGTGGGAACATGGAGTTCCAGGCCTGGCATTTCTTTCCTGATGCAGTGATTGAAGTCGTTCCACGATAACTCTGGCCTTTGCCTCGGTAGCACTCCTCTGACAGGGAAACCTGCACAGGCACATCTGCAGCGAACAACAGAAACTGATCTTTTGCATCACGATTTTATGTTCTTACTGAGTAGGCACAAGAAAGCATCAAACACACAGGACGACAAAAACTAAAGGCTCGTTTATACAGACAGGGTCCAGTGAGAGTATCATGGCCAGCATGAAAAGCAGAAGGACATTTCCAAGGATATTTAGAAAACTTTCACAGATTACCTTCATACCTCAGGTGCCGTTCAGTGGAAGGTTCATCCCTGTTTCATTTTGGTATATGTGATCATGTTTGAATTAAAGATCGGAAAGTTCCCATGAAAAATCCTCAAAGATTAGGTGCTAGTGATTTTGCCCCTGATATATTTCTAAAATGGACATTATGTTAAATTTTAATCTATTATCCTTTTGATTGCACTAAGAATTTATTGTTATTTTTTGTGCTTAAATGAATGGATGTTTCAGATGAGATTTTTATTACTTTGGAAGATCCTGTCCTCTCTTTCATGGCTACTTTACAAAAAATGGGACTTCCTTTTATTTAGCACTTTTTTATCCCTTTAAAATTATTTTTCATTTTTCAATTAACTTGCTAAAAATGCCCTACATTTGGGAAAAAAAAGGACTATAAAAAAATAAACCTCTTTCATCCTGCAATTCTTCTGTTGGGTCAGCTGGTGATTTACATCCTTCACTGCACTTCCTTAACCATTGGAAGTCCAATATTTGGCAGGTTTTGTAACATGCCAAGCAGAAAAACTGCATTAACAACAGTGACAAAGTGACTAAAAAAAGATTTGACACATTTACAATGAGAAACAATAAGTCTCTCACTGCTTTAAAGTCCTTCTCTCAAGTACACTCCACTACTCATACCAGCAATCCCTTGTTCTGTCCCAACACAGTGGGGAATTGCACAATATTCCCACCGAACGCTGCTGTTGATGGTGTAGCACCAAGGCCTCTTCTCTCCATCAGGGTTTCTACAGTAGTTTTCCTCTAAGCCCCTGAAACAGAAACACCAGCTTTAAACTACTCATAGAAATCAAGAAGAGTTGTGTGCCAGACTACTAACAACTACTGCATGCAGAACTCAACTCAGTGGTTACATTTATTCTTTTTGGAGATTACCTCATGCACCACTATTTTGGGACTAATCAACAGCCTTCGACTTTACAGTCTAAATGCTGATGATATATGAAGAACTTTTCCAATGCTTACACTTTCTGCTCTTGTTTTTGAGGCCAAGGTACAGCAGTAAAAGCTGACTTCAAAACACAAACCATTGGTGTACCTGACCGTTAGGGTAAGAACCAGGTGAGGCTGGATGTCACAGACTGATCCTGGAAGCATGTGCATATGAGCACCGGTGCTGCTCTCTGCCCTGTGATAATGGACAGGGTTTCACACGCTCAGGAAAACTTCACAACCCACAGGATCAAAATACAGAGCTAAAAGCCTGGTCAGTCCCAGCTACCCTTGCCCATTGATAATGCTCCACAAACCCAGGTCCTCTGACCTTGGAGCACGAGGACGTATTGGAGCATCTTGGACCTTGGAGCACCGCTCTTCAGAAGAGTAACGCATTGAAAGTGTGCCAAAACACAGCCAGGGGATTTTTAACATAAAAGTAATAAATTCTTATAACTCTGCAATGGGATGTAGAGGAGACAAGTGAGACAAGTACATGAGAATAAAGTAGCTGGTAAAAAAAGGAATGCTGAAATAAATTAAGAGCAAGACAATGAAGAGAAGTAATGAGAGCTGACAAAAAGGCGAGAAAACAGCTTATGAACATAGCTGCAGAAAACCTGTGCTACTCTTGCCTCTGCATCTGGATCTATAAGGAATAACTATGTTCTTTCATATTTGTTAAAATGATGAGGCTCAGCATACTTGCAGGGGTATCTGTCAGGAATCCAGCCATGTCTGTGAGGAGACTGTGTGTTCCAGTGTTGGCAGGCATTTCCTGATTCGGTGATGGCTATCTTGCCTCGATAGTTTTCTCCTTTCCCTGAAAGACACTGGGAGCCCAGGCCAGCGGCTGGTGGGTGCGTAGCTGTAACAGGATTTTAAAAAAAAGAAAAAGGAAAAGAAAATAAAAGAAAAAACACAGCTAGACAGTGCTTTCAAATATATTAAAACTCCTTCTGTTTTCTGTAAATGTCGAACATGCATCTTTTTCTTTTAGCAGAGGTGACATTGGTTGAAAGCCATGGCAAAACCAAAGTGTACATCTTCACAAGCAGCCGGGCTGCCAGACAGATGTCCTGTGTCTGCCCTTTTACAGCAGTCAGTAAATAACTTTGCTGGGTCGAGCCAGACTTTGTGCCTGCAGTCCCCTGAGAGCAGAGCTGGAAAGGCAGTAAGTAGTCCTGTACAGTCTGGTAAAAACAAGTGGGATGAAGGGAGCACATTAATATAATACACACAGGTAGAGTGGAAGGGCAGAAAGGGTAAGGGTAAGGGCCAAGAAGAAATTGTGAAAGAAAGCAAAACAGCCTTCAGAGCTGAGCCTCTGGAGTCAGTGAATTGGGAAAGTGGGGCAGAAGGAGAAGTGAAAGAAAATTAATTGGTCTGGCATGTGGCGAACAGCAAAGAAAAGTAAGAGTGATGATCAGAGGCACAGAGCCTGCAGAGGGCAGAGAGAAAATGAATCTACAGTGCATACCTATTATATATACTTTGTATATGGAATTTCCCAAGGAGACAAGTATGACTCTAAAAGGTTGGTCTGTTCCTTAAACTTTCTTTAAGTTTTAAGCACAAAATGGAGATGCTATGATAACTCCCACAATATACTTTATCATACAGAAGTCTATAAATAGTCATTCTTCCATCTGCAATTGAGCATGCTGAACTACATCTAGCAAACACATGCTGCTGCTTAGAGCACTGGCAAGTGCAGATGCATAAGAAAGAAAGCTCTAAAGACAAAAACACAAAAATTTTTCTCAAAGTGCAGTCCAGTTCTACAAATGGCAATGCTAATCTCATTATTCAGTGCTTTGGAAATGTCCAGATTTAGTGTGCTCAGCTTAAGGGGTTAAGCTAGCTCACTGATAAGTCAAGTTTTTCTCCTGAGGCCTGAACTTGTTTCTCAGGATTCATCCCTTGCTAAGAAAAAGGCAGTGCTGGCTGTGCTGGCCAGACCCAGGTAAAATATCACAGTATGGCCACATGGTGGTTTAGGTGTTTTCCATGAGTTAGCAGGTCAGCTGAAAACTGCCACCTGATTTAACCTGAATGCCTTGCCTCTCAGGGAAGTTGAAAAGTAAGGTGGTTGAAGACAAATTAGGGTGTCTATAACATCTCTGGCATTATTGCACTTTGTGACATCTGCATCCTCACTGACCTTACCTGATTTTATGTAACAGAAATTTAGTGAGTGATTCTGCTTATTAATGTGCACTTTCCCTGGTTCACAAGGATTTCCTCAGGTTACTCGGAACTGTAATTTCTTGTCTTTCCCCTCCCTGCATCATTTCAATGAAAAGAGCTACCCTATGGAGTGATCTCAGGAAATCAGACTCACTGCAACGAGGAATGTTGCAATATTCCCAGCGTTTAGTAGGGCTGGTAGTGAAACACCAGGGCCGAAGTTCGCCATCAGGATTACGGCAATAATTCATCTTCAGATCCTTCCCTGGAAAGCTGCACATTGAAAATGAAAGAGGAGCTTGTGAGTCAGCTGTGGCCGGCTGCAGCAATTAGGCTGTCTGCAGGCAGGGTCTCCCAGGCACTGCGGGAATGAATTCAGTGCTGCGCATGACTCACTGTTTCAGGGTAAATCCATGCATATGAGGCTCTTGGGCATCCCAGTGCTGACATTCAAGCCCAGACTCTGTTCTGGAAACTTCTCCATGGTAGTCTTCACCATTACACTGCATGCACTCAACTGTAGGGCCTAGGCAGAATAAAAACAAAGCAAGGTTTGCACCAGCCCGTGATTTCTGATCCTGATCTATTCATGGAAGGCTACACTGAAAGAAAAAAAGGGGTTTGCTCCAGCCAATGATGAAAGGAATCCAGAAGACCATGCATTACCACCTAGCCAAATGAATAAAGCTTTAGGGGTACGTGTCATTTGGAGGGAGGACTTTGTCACATATCTGTATGTACTGATAGCAATGGGAGTTCTGTATGTAACACAGCACTTGGGTCAATCTTTACTCTTGCAAAAATAAATAAATTGCTAGGGGTAAGAGCAGGACAATATCAGCAAATGATTAAAAAATTTCAGTTCCTCCATATTTACAAAATCACTTTGACAACTGGAGCCAATTAGGAACACAACCTTTGTGTTGAGAACTTCTTAAGTTCCAGCTTGATCTAAATTCACATTTGAAACCAATCTGCAATAATAAAGCAAGAACAAATAGCAGGAATAATATTACCTACTCGAACACTCCTTCCCTGAAAAATAAATATACCTTCTCCAGTGTGCGTGACCTGGCCCTCACACTCTGGGATGTTACAGTAATCAAATCTGGTAGCAGGATCTGTTGTGTAACACCAGGGTCCACTTGCATCCCCATCAGGATTTCTGCAGTAGTTTTCATCCAACCCTGCACTGGGGTATTTTTCAGGTGTATAACTGTAATAGTATTAAAATTCTATTTTAATTCCAGTAATTTAGTGGAGCAGAAGGGAAATGTCCAACTTGCTCAGCTAGCTGTGGGCTCTATTCATTCACAGTAAAAATGAGACAGATTCCCCATTGTAACCCGTAAATGAAATCTGAAAAACATTCTGTAACTACCATTATTAGTAGTTTCTCCCTAAGTCCCAGTTGCCAATGATGAGCTTACAGCCTGTAAGGACTATGACAGTCTCAAAGGACAATTATTGTCTTTAATACTTGCATCCAGCTGATCTAGTCAGCTCACTATGGCCCTGTCATGTATTTTTCTTAATGCAGCTACTTTAAAAGTGGAGTATTCCTAGAGACTATTCACCAAACACAACTGGATCCTAATTTGCAGAGATTTTGAAGCAAGTGACCCTAGGCTTCTTTCTATAGCAATCCTCCCAGAGAAGACTAAATGGCTTTTAAACAAAAAATTGAAAAAAAAGCATCCAAGTTTCATTAGAATAACAACAAAAAACCCCTTTTTAAACAGATAAAACTCCAACATAGATCAGAGAAAATAAGCCCTCTGCTTCCACACTTGCTTCAGTGAGCCCAGTGGCAGCCAGCCCTGAGAAAACTCTGCCTGGGCAGGTCACTTAGGCACTTAGATGCTTTGCTGGACGTTTCTTCTTGACTGTCTCTGGATGGCAGGCAGGAGGTCATAGAGCTGGACAGTTACCACTTCTTTTTTTTTCACACCTCATACAGAAGAGAGAAATTATGGCCTCACTGTCACCAATAGCAAAATTTTCATCATGGGTTGATGAAAAATCCCTCATAGAGGGAGCATTTTGTCTTCTTAAGAGGCCCAGCATTTAGACACAACTTCTCTAGCTGACAATGCACCCTTTCCTTACCCAGACCATTGCAGTTCTCTGCCAGTAGAGTCAAAAGCAACAAGACAGATGAAGATAAAGTTGTCTTTAACAGTCACCTGACAACTGGCTTTGATAACATGCACTATAAAGTTGTTTATACACATGAAGTTGAGGAAGCTTGGAAAAGATTCAGAACAACATGAAGACAAATATAAATAAGGCCATACTTTGGGTTGTGAGGTRTTTTTTCTGCCCACTTCTGGCATGGAATACCCCTCCGAGTTTTGGCTTCTGTTCCTCTGTAGTCCTTCCCAATCCCTTTTTTACATTGTAGAAGGTAAACTGAAATGGAATTGGCTTTGTTAATTCAATGGTGTTACAACACTGCATCTCTTGAAACCGAAAATCTGCAGATATAACTCTGAAGTTCATCAGTTTATGATGAACCATGCTTTACCCATGTTTTGAACCTCTTGTGCATGCAAACAGAGAGATGTGATTCCATAAGGTATTTTAAAACAAATTAGTTAGCAACTACTAGGCAACTACAGAGGAAAATTCCTGAAGCATTTTTATAAAACTAATAAAATCAAGTTAAGAAAACAGATATAACAAGTTACAATTGTTTTTGACATGTATAAAATGCATGCTCATATTGCTATACTACTGGGATAAAAAGCAAGGCTTTTCACCAACAGCTGGGGATTCTTTGAAATTTGTTGTTCATAAGCACATTCGCAGTATGGGTATCATGCAACTATCCCTTCAAACCAGAGAATTTTTAGTTATCAGAATACGTTTGTCACGTAAGTGGCCCACACACCTTTGATTCCTCTTAGCCTCAGACTCCCAGGTACTTTCTAGTGGGATTCCAAGGTAGAGAGAATGCAAAGCATGTTGATGATGCTTTTATTTGCAACAGGCACTAAAAAATCTCCAGTAACTGGGGGGAGTGATCCTCATGTCCACTTCCAGAAATTTCTTTGCACAAGAAGAATCCCCCTGAGCCCTCAAATATAAAATGGAGATGTTAGAGCAGGAACAGGAGACCAATCTGATAGGAAAAGCTGAGCCTTGTTTGGACATCTTGCAACAGTTGCTGTCATCACAGTGTGTGCCTGGGACTACAAATGTCTRTGCTGCGGTTTTACCAACAGGGGCCCTTGGAGTTGGTGCCTGGTTGTCAGGGTACTCCTGGAGTGCCCAAAAGTCTTGTCTGCTTCAGCACTGGTACTCCAGTAGCAGGTCCCAGCATGACCATCTCTGGTTAATAGCCTTGCCCATGGACTTTCTGATCTTGCCAGGTACGTCCTAAATGATTTTAGCATGTCTAAATGCTAAGCCAGACTCATCTGACACCTGGGGAGAGGGGGTGGAGGCTCTGTATAGCTGGGTCAGGAATGAAGACAAGCAAGTAACTTCCCCGTTCAAATGGCACATGGAGACCACCATGGATTTAGACCTTGGTATTTGATCCCTCTTAAACAGAATTTTTAGTAACATGGCTTCTTTCCGCTTGACCCCCAAAGTCTCTCTTACTTTTCTGTCCTGTACATGATTTTGCTGTGCTGGCCTATAACCCCTGAAAGTCTGTGTTCCTCAAAAGAGTGATGGGGTTAAGAGCCAAGCTATATGTCAAGATAAAATGAAGGTTTGACTGAGGAAACTGCTCTGTAAAGAGGGAGAAGTCTCTAACCAAGTTCTTAGGGATTTTTTCAGTGACGAAGTGCAAAAACTTTGATATTACCCATACAAGAAGGTAAGCATCCCAGATGGCCACTGAGCTAGTAAAAAGGCCATGGTTCTTAAACTCTGTGACACCAATGAGGATCAAAAGAAAAGGCACTCTTGGAGGTGTGGGTGGGAAGAAATCTGACTCAACATAATGTAGTGAGTGTAGCCTACAAAAGCTATGCATTTATGCCTTGTGGATTATTCCTCCTATTAACAAGGAGGTTGTAATCAGAAGAGGATTCCTCATACAGGGTTTTGCCATTAACATAAAGAAAGTAAAACTGTAACTGCCGGACATACATTCATGAAGCCTTTGTAACTATGGACAATCCAGAGTATGGTCTGCATACAGATCCCAAAGTGTCTGTGGTGGGGTAAAATGTGAGTGCATAACATTGTGTGGCCCAGCACAGCCAGACAAACTCTTATACTCACAGAAGGACGAACCTTTTGGCTTTAAAGTAGCTGTTCTGTACAGATCTTTTGCATCCAATCCCAAGGAAAATAAGCTCTGGCAAAGACTGATGCCAGAGTAGCTGTTTTGAACTCCAAGGTCTGAGTCAGGCATAGGTGAGATTGTACAGTCATCATGAGCCTAAGGGAGTGGCAGAGTCACAAAATGTCCTGGAGATTGCTTCCTCCAAGCAGAACAGATTCCATCATATCTCAGCAGAAAGGAGTTTTACAGCAGCTATTTCCTGGTGCTGAGGAGTCATGGTGGGGACTAAAAACCTTTCTGAGGCTTAAGAACACTAAATGTCTTTATTTGCAAAATCAGTTCAGGGTGATGATGGCTGTGATAATTAGGTTGCTTCTGGGAAGGTGAGTCTCACTTTTACAATGCACTTTAACAGCCTTATGAGAAATATCTCTGGTTTGAGGTGGATTGGGGCCATTACAGATACCAAATGCTGCCATTTGGATTATCCAGAGACTTCACAAAGATATTGGCAGTGGTAGCTGTGAGTTTCAGAAGCAATGAGATAGTCTTGTATTCCTGCTAGTGAAAAATAGAAGGAAAATGACTCCACATCCTCTGTTTGAAAAAACAGGCACTGTAAAGCTGTCCCCTGAAAAAACAAAGGAACCAGTTATCTGGCTGCTAGAGCTAAAAGCAATTCCTGCTGAAGCAGACTTTCATGAAGAGATATCCCTAAGAAGGCAGAGGTAGTGTGTTCCATAGCAGCAGCATAGGAGCTGAATGGTATAGTCAAGAGAGGCAGCATGTGTCCCAGGTGTCAAAGGTGGGTCTCCTAGAGTGCAGAAGGCGGCAGGAGATGAAGATGAGACAGGCAGTCCCCAAATTGCTGCAGATCGTAAGAATGCTGAATGATGAGCAAATGATGCCTGATGACTTATTAGATGAAAATGAAGACCCTATGAGGCAGATGCCTTTTTTCCCACTCGTAACTAGTTGCCTTAAACTTGGGTATATGGGTTGGGTCATTTCAAAGAACCACCACCATTAGCACAGGATAAAATAGGGAAAGAGAAAATAGATTCCACATGAAGGGATTTGGTATCAATTACCTACTGTCCAAGCTGTGGCAGTGCCTGATTGCAGCTTTCAGTGACATTGATAGATGCTAAATATGAAGGAGACTTGATTTCTGCTCAGTCTGCAGTGGGAGCTGAGAAGAGCCAGCCTCTACTTTAAAATGATCAGAAAAGGTCTCCCAGTCACATCAAAGGACTGGTAACTCCCTGCAGAAGGGCTGCAGATGAATGCGTCTGCTCTGACAGCCCACACAGTGATGGCAGTGAAGGCAAGAGAGGTGGCTGCCCGCCATGCCTAGGTGGGACACTTAGTTTCACCCTGTGGAAGGACAGCAGGTAACCATGTCTCTGTCCTGGGCCTGACACCCGGACAAGTGCCTCCATTCATGGGGGACCCCCTGCCATGACAGGCACCTACTGATGAGCTGGTCCCTTGGTGTGAGGAACCAGACACAGTGTCTCCTCCTGCGGTGGACTCATGTGGTGACATTTCCTTCAGTCCTGGTGATGGGCAGGAAGGAAAAGCTCTGCTTCCAAGAGGATGAGGAGAGAGGGGAGCAGACCCATATCTAACTCTACAGTTTCAGTTAAGGATAAAAAGTAAACAAGACAAATCCAGTCTGAAGCATGAGAGGGTGCCAACCTAGGCCTTTTTTCTGCAGGAAAAGGTGGCTCCAATGGGAGTATGAGCAGCAGAGCTGAAGGCTCTGACTAAATTTCTAGATTACATGTGTTCAGGAAGGTCACTGGGATGAACATTGAGGCTCGAGGCACCAGGCCTGTCTTCGAGGGAATAGCTTTGGAGGAGGCGGACAAGAAAGAAGAGAAGCCAAGAAATGGTCTCTCAATTTTCCTGAGAGGCCAAGGCTCCAGGGTATAAAATCAAGTCTTTTGCTGCTGAAATGAGGATCATATGTGTCTCTTCAGATGTTTCAGAAGTTTGGAAGAGCTTGGACAACAGCAAGCAATGTAAAAGGGCCCTGATGAAGTTAGGGATATTGTCTTGATTTGTACCAATTTAAGCCTGAGTTATTGTCTGGCCCTCTGTGACAGCATATAATTAGGGTCAATGAGAATTATTTATTCACTTAGAAGGGCTAATTCCAATTTAATAATTATTGACTTGTGCATGTGTCTATCCGCTTTCAACATATGCAGAGGAATTTACAGAGCACATACTCCTCCTTTATCTTGTTCTAGCTTTAAAGGAAAACTCCAATCAAGTTTGACTTCAGTAAAAAAAAATCACATTGTTGAGGCATTGGCTACACCCATTATTTCTACAGATATTTCACTTGTGCCAGAAATTATCTGTCTGAACCTGCTCCAATATTCCTCTGTACTGGTGACTCACACATCAGCGGTCTACGAGGAACACATGAAAAATAAAAGTGGAGAAGAGCTCTCCATAGGCTCTAGTCTTGTGAGGTCTGTTACTGGGGCACGGGGAGACATGACTGTAGAGCTAAAGTCTTTTGATCAAAACAGCTGTAACAGTGGTTTTGCCTTTTAAAACAGGAAGGAATCTGACCATAATAACACTCAAGAATCAAGCAGTATGCTTCAAATTTTAGCTTTTAAGGCTTTAGTAATCCATCCGAGCAAAACATAAACTGCAAGTTCAGGAAAACTGGTGAGGAAATCCACTTGTCATTAGCATAGAAAGAAGACACCAAGGAACACATATTGCACCATAAGAACAAAATGTCACTGGCTGATAATCAGCTAGAGGTTAAGCTAGTACTTACTGAAGATAGCTGTTACAAACCGAGTTGCACCGGGTGCCGTGAACCTGGCAACCTATTATCCAGTCTAGTAGCAGAAGAATTAGGATACAGCTGTTTAAATGTTAACATTCTAGCTTTTTGTTATGTTTGGGCCAGATCTCCAGCAGAAATTAATGAATTTTATCAGTTTATACTAGCTGCGAATTTGGACATGAACTGCTTTCTCCTTAAAACTTTGATATGTCAAAGGGGACCTGCACCATGATTATTCATGCAGTTTCAGTTTTCTGTATATCTTTCAAATGCTTCAGAACTGTAAAGACACTGAAAATAATTGTCTTTTCAAACAAACTGAAATGTTCTTACAAGAAATGTTCACTATTCATCTTACATATCGGTTAGTAATAGGAGCTTTCTTTTTCCCAGAAGACTCATTGAAGTTAGTGTTTGTGACTGCATTATCTATGTTCCCACAAAACTTATGAAGATAGTCTAGTTAAAAAATATTTATTTTTCCAGCTATATAGCATCTATTCAAAACTTAGAAAAGCATTAATTAATTAATTCCAAAAATAATCTTAAAACCAAGCCACTTATCTGAGCCTGGCGTACAACAAGAATTAAGCATAAACAAAACAGCTTACAAAATGTAAACATTTGATTATAAATTTTAAAAACAATTACAAGTCAATACAATATTTCAGTCAAATAATTCTTGACTGAATTATTACACAGAAAATTAGAGGAGTGGGTACATAGAAGTAGATAATCCTGTAGTCTTGAAAATTTGTATGACCAAGGACTCCACTAGCTCCATGAAGCAGAGGACTGCAAATTATTAAAGGGCAGAGCAATGCATGATTTTTGCTTTGGAGTATATTTATTCTGCCTGGTCCCAATAATACATGACTAAAGGAGTGAAATATAAGTTCAAATATAAGGAGCCTTGATGCTATGTGTGAAATTCTCTGGCAGTTTCAGCCCAGTTCATAATGGGTGCAGGCCCACCTCACTGAAACTGTCACCACCTGCAATGGTTTGCTCCAGCACTGCAGCAGAGAATGCAAGGATACAGTTAAAATAGGCTTGACATGTAAATGTGTACCATCTTACTATATACTTACTTTTCTTCTCATAAAGAACTGCATCCGTGCTGTTGAACATCACTGTCATTTTGGCATTTTCAGCCAGTGTTAAACACTGTAGCTTTTTCCTGGTGAATAGGAAGGCCCTGTTGAAATCGAGAAGGAAGCAATATTGACATAGGAAGCAATATTTTTAATTAAGTTCAAATTATTCAACTTGTAATTATTTTTCTATAAATTATTAATTTACTAGTACTGTCTTGTATTYGTTTATATCTTTCAGATACTGCACTCAGTATTTGAGACACTGAGTAAGAGACTGACGTTTTCTACTGCTCTGAAGTGGCTGACTTTTTCAGGATGTATGACTATGTGAATAGGTTACTGTGTGGGAAGCTAGTTACTGCATTGGCAAAACGTCATCAACAGCATCCTAGCTGCTCAGGTTAGTGCCTTTCCCTACAATGAATTAGAAACATCTCACCCTCCTTTTGTGAAACAAGGCAGCATCCAGCTAAAGAGATGTAAGCAGCTCTCCACATAACATTGGATAAGAGCAATGTTATCTTTTGATAACTTGAGCATTTACTATAGGATGAGTAATACATTGTAAATCCACCCTTTACTTGACCTTGTGGTAATTTATGGGTGGAGATAAGCCACAAGCTAAAGGCACAGGCATGGGTGACACTGCTGTAGGCAGAGCTGCAGCAGCATGGGGATGTTGGTTCTGAGCAACAGTAGAAAAATATCATTGATATGCAGACACCCACAATAGTTTTAAGATTCAACAGAAATTACCTGCAATTAAAATTTCTTTCTGCTTCACATTTCTCTGCACATTCTTTTTCATTATTTGTCTTGTAAAACTGTTTATTTCGAGTAAGTATCCAAACACCATCTGTTCTTAAATAGTCATCCAGTACATCTCCTTTCACTACAAGGGAAGGAAAGGAATCAGACATTAAAAATGAGAATGCTGCAGTTAAGAAGATCTGTGACTTTGAGTCCCATTTTTCATGTAGCATTGACAGGTGAAAGCACCATTTATTTTGTGTAATTCTGGATAAAACATGATAAACTCTGAGGAAATTTTTGTCTCCTGACACAATCACAGCTGTATGACTGGAACACGTCATAGGAAAAAACAGCAGAAGAGAGATGTAGAGAAGCAGCTCTGAATGGAGTTATGTACGGGTTTGAAGCTGAGAACAAGAARTGTGAAACAAGAGGGAGAGGGACCTGTGAGAGGGACTAAATGGTGTCAAACAAACACCAGCCAGAGAAAGATGAAGGGAAGTGATATCAATATTAAAGATTTGGAGAAGCGTGAATTGGGAGGATGTGAGATTAYGACCTCCCACGTGGATGGTGCAGTCACTACAGTTTTACAGGTCACGAAATAGTTGTTTGTCCTAAGATGTCTTGCCCTGGAGCAAGAAACCTCAATCATAAGATGACTATATAGTCTTTTACAATGGCCACCATTATTTTTGTTGTAATGGGTTGAGCAGACTTACTAATGAATCTGTCAGGCTGCATCTCTGTTGCAACAAATTAACCCAAGATTTTAAATTAGTAAATCAATTAGTATTACTATATCTGAAAGCTACATGTGCATAAGATGTATATGATGTACCTGCTAATACATTTAACACTTAGCTCCAAAATGTTGTTGCTCACAATGGAGTTTGCCATCTAATTGATTTTTTCCTTTTATGTCTATAAAGATTCTATGTTTCTGTTCCTAATTTCTACTAAAGTTTATTTCCGTATCCACCATCAGGTTACAAAGTTACAGAAGTGATATAGTTTAATTATTTAACTTTTCAAGCTAGGTTATTATTGACAGACACAGGAAATTCATAATCTTGTACAGCATTTTCACAGGTAATATTGTGAAACTTTCTTTTATGCAAACACCCATATTAGGCTCAGTTCACTGCAATATCACTCCAGTGTAATTAACTCCCAAGACATATAGGTCATCCATCACCTACCTCCACATGACACATGTTCATATAAAATAAAAGGTATTTGGACRACTAATGAAAGTAAGATGATTAATTGCCTGAGGGCAATCTTCTGTGACTGTTTGCAGAGTTGGCTCAATGCTATAAAATCCGCATGTCTTAAGAAATCCCTGACACTGAGGCCTCCCATATCTAATCTTACTGTTACAGTAGGACTATGTGGAGCACCAACAGCCTACCAATTTCTCCTGATGGACTCAGCAAACAAGTGTTTCCTCTCCTGACCTTTTTCCTGAGCTAACTGAGGCCACTGTTCCAGAATCACAGGGGACCAGAATAGGAAAGTAGTACTTTCCAAACTTTATTGGCTCATCTTAAAACTATATGCTTGTCCAGAGAGCCCTACTTTGGATACCATACCTTTTCAGTGACCATAAAAAAAAGACTTATTTCAGTTGGTTTAAGAATGAACACACGAGATTTTGGATGACATGCATAAGCTAAAAGGCAGCACAGATTGGCAGAAGCTTAGATAACAGAAAATTAAATGTGATGTTAGTTGCCTGAAAAACACTGCAAAGTGTAAACTTAAAAAAGAATACAATAGATTTAAAAATGCAGCAGGGAATGTATTATTCTGGCTAAAGTCCAAGTCTTTATAAACCCAGGCATGACACATGATAATTGAACAGAATATTCAGATATATGTGAGCAAACCAATTTCTTCTTTTACATATGTATCTTTCCAGACTTGACCAGTACTAATCCAGAAGACATAAAAAATAGTTTTAAGGCAGTTTTGTGGATGATCACTTTGGAGAAAGTGAGTTAGAGTTGATAACAATGAGCAAATAAAAACAACTTTATCATCTGTCTTTTATAACCCAGCACAATCATACAATGATACACCCCTGTTATTCTGTCATATTAAATGTCTGAGCTATTAGAAAATCACACAAACTGCACTGATATGTTTTTAACAGTACTTTTTAAAAGTCATTTAAGGGCCRTACAATGATATGCAATTTAAAGTACTAGAGAATATGATATCTGATTGAAATCTGATTGAAATGTATACTACATGTGGAATATTTATTTACAGAATTTGTAGATGAGCTTGAAATTCACATATTACTTTTAGTGGAACACCTATCTTCTTTTGGAGTTGTAAAAAAGAATTCTAGACATATTCCTGGAAAAGTTGATCTAGGTTACTGAAGATTAAATTTCTACCTACTGCCCCAAGGAAAACAAGGAGAACATTTTCTTGTAAGTGTTYGACAACAGAAAATGTGAAATTGCTGGAATATAAAGGAGCTTTTTCATTTTTAATTTTGTTTTAAATATTTCCTTTAAAAACTTCAAAGCTCCTATCATAAAGGATGAAAATCAGGATCACTGTGCTTAGCAATGCTTGGCAATAAAAACAGCTTTAGGATTTGATCCAAAGCCTGCTGAGACCAGAGATAGCCGTCTCACTGACTGCTATGGGTTTTGTAGCAGGCTTTGGGACTGCTTTCCAAGGGTGTCCCCATTTCTGGCCATGAGGCATGTTTGCAGGGAGCCATTTGTTCCCCACGCAGACACCAAGGCTGTTGCTCTTCTGGCGTCTCTCATGAACACGACACTGGAGCAACCACAGCTCTCGCTTTCTTCAACAGCAATTCTCTCTGGCCAGCAAGCCCCCAATCCACCATCGTCCAGGTAAGTGGCGACACAGGGATTTGAGGACCTACCTTCACCAAATGGAGCTTGCAAGCRTTTGGTCCCCATCTCACCTAGGCAAGCGGAAGGCAAAGGACTCTTACCTGAGCTGAGCAAGAAAAGAAAGAGAAAGGCGGCTTTGCTAATCCCCATTTTGGCCCAGCTGGCGGGTGCTGGAAGTTGTGTGTGTCCGTGCACAAAGTTTTATTGACTCGCACTGGAGTGAGGCAGCATCAAACAAACAAGGCAGGTAGGTTAAGTTAATCATTCTCCCACGCTGTGAACCCCTTTGCCATGGTGTGTCCATTCAAACAACCTTGAATTGGATGTATTACCAAATCAGACTCAATCATTTGTACTGGATGCTAGGAAACGTGGAAGCACTCTCTTGTTTTGTGGGGCATGTTTTTGTTCTCAGATTGCTTGGCCTCACTTTGCTAAGGTAAAGAAGGGGATCGTGGTGGTGGAAAGTATGGGAACCCGGGCACAATCTAATTCTACACAGTCCTGTATATTCAGCTTTAGGTCCCAACAGTATTTTCAGTTGCAGACTTGCACTGCTTAGGTTAGAACTGCTTCTGATTTATGCTTTTGTGTAAGCCAGTCCCCAAAACCAAACCCTGATAATGCTAACTCTGTATCAGAATTTCTTCCAACAATCGCCAGTGCTCTTCCTGGGGGAAAGAAGCTTCCCTCCCTCAGCTGTTTCCCATTTCTGGGTTGGTTTTTGTTGTTCATGACTTGGGAGGCAGCGTTCACTTTGGTTCAGTGTATGATGTGTCTTTGCCCTCCAGGCAAAGCTCCTGATATCTCAGGTCTGCCCAGACCTTAGGGTGCATGCAGGGTGCCCCACGCATTTCAGCAACACCACCTCCATCACCCCCACGGGGCTCAGCTAAGGCAAGCTAGGCATTCCCAGCCAGAGTGCCCTCAGGACTCTCAACTGGTTTGCCTGGCAAGTTGGTGTAGCCTTCAGCTGGGGTTGGTGGGGCAGAGGAGAACAACAGTTAGGAGAAAGGTGGGAATCCCACATATTCCCCTCTGTGCTGGGAGAATGATGGTTCTAGAAAGGCCACGTGCAGCAGCCACATCCCTGTGAGCATTGATGACTAGACAAGTCACCTGGGGTAAAAGCAGTGGTCAAAAGGTACATGCCTCCAGGGCACAGGTGGGAAATGCACCCTGGGCTGGTGGGGAGGCAGTGGGGAAGTGGCCTTTCTGCGCCAGCTCTGAGACACTGCAGAGGGTTCTCAGTAGGGAGCCAGTGTGTAGCCTGCAGTCAGGATGGGCAGAAGAAGTGATGCCAGTAGGAAAACGGATGGTTGGTCTTAGTAACTGTTTTGTGGTCAGTTGTGTCCATGTACCATCACATCCACAGCTCATCCACATCCCTACCTCCACAGTCACTTTTTGAGCATATCATTCAACCTCCTCCACACCTGGCAGAGGGATGGAACTCCGATGTTCCTACAGGGCTTCAGAAAATCAGTGGTCGGACAGAGAAAAGAAACCAGAATTTGTTTTCCATGAGGACACTCATGGTGGAAGCAAACACCATTCATTTCTGCTTGGCCAGTCAGCAGGTCTGTACCCTCCAACCAGCATGTCAGCACAYGCATAGGTGAATCCCAGGAACAACCACCTCGTACTCATGGATGTGAAAGAGACAAGCTGTCCTAATGGAAGCCAGGAGTACCTCACTGAGAGATTATGGGGACATGAATGGGAAGAAGCAGGATTAGGGGACCATCTGGGAGTGAGGAGGGCATGGAGGACCTGAAGATTTCCCAGTTTGATATAGGAGAGAGGTGGGGTCAGCAAGAGATGCAGGAGGACTTGGTGAGCTGGGATATGAACTATGCGGAGCCAAGCCTCTCTTGTTCTGCCACTGACAGCATTACTTGCTCTGCCCTCAGACAGCAAATGCCATAGACTATAGATGCAGAAGTCTGAAGCCACTCTAGATCTGCTAGTAAATAGCATGGAAAAGCCTTTTCTCTTGGATCTCATTTAAATYTTAGACCAATCAAAAGCAGAGAGATTTTTATGTCCATTTGCTATGAGAAACAATGGAAGCCACATCTTTGCTCATGAAAACTATGCTGTAATCCTACCTGATTTTGTTTGAGATTTTCTGGAGAACGTGCTGTCCTGGTAATATCCAGAAGGGTGCAGCAGATGATACTTTTTTGACAAAGTAGGTGACGTTAAACCCCTAGCATAAGCAAAGGTGTCAGAAAGCACTCACAATACATTAGCAGGAGATGTTTGTCCATAAACTTGAAAAAATCCCAAGGGATTTATTATTTTGTTGCTCATATCACAGCACTAGCTTATAAGGAAATTTGTCTTATGCAGATATGCTTTTCTTTTCTTTCTCAGTTCCCCCTTTTCCTTCCCACCACAATACAAGAGGCTTAAAGTTGATTGGTTTGAACTTATGTAATATTAATAGGTTCAAAAGCTTTATTTTCTCAAAGAGATATTCCATGTAGGAAAGACACCATGCAAGCATGAAATACAGAGAAAAAATAGAATGAGAAAGAGAGTGGGGAAAAAAACAAGTGTAACATTATCACTGTAAGATACTGAAAAACATAATAAAGGTTATGACGCAGTGAAAAACAGAGGCACCTATTTGGAACAAAAAAATTTTGTGAGACCATAGCACAGATTTCATCTTAATTAGAAAAATGACAAGGAGAAGAAACAACTCCCTTGAAAAGGAAAATAAATATGGATAAAACAAATAAATGAGTTGTGAGCTCAAACTAATGTTCTTAAATTAATTTGGAAAAACATAGATATAGAGCTGCACAGTAATGAAAACAAAAAAGAATTTGAATGTCAAGTGTCAAATTATAAAATACTTTCATTAGGCTTTCAGCTTGGAGAAAGAGAGATTTGTACATGCTTGCTTATTCTACACCTTTGCTAGGGGACATCACGCAGCTCTGCTACACTGGCTTGGAATGTGTATTTTCTTTAAGTGATGAACAGGAGACTTGTCAGTTAATCAACGAGATACTTCCAGCCACTGCTTCAGTAAATTCTGTCAGTGGAATATAAATATTTCTGCTGACTTGAGAGGGCTTTTAGACAGGCCTTGTACAATTTCTAATTCTTAAAATCAAGTTAAAGACTCTTGGGAGGAAAACAAATCTAGGAATAGAAAAGAAAATGAATGCATCTCCAAACAAGTGAGTGAGAAATCAAATATCCCTCATCAAGGACAGTTCCTTCTGTGTGTAAATAATAACAGAAAAATTCCTCTGAAACCCATCTCTCTATACTTTCCTGAACCAAGTCACAAGCTCCATGAAATACAATTTAGTTATCGTTTCCTCATCAGATGTAAATATGTTCCGAAGAACCAGTTTCTAAAGTACTTCGTACTTTCTCTAATCCCTAATTTTCCTTTCCTGGTAAAGACACATTGATAGGAGTAGCAAGTGAGAGATCAGCCACCAGAAGTAACAGAGTGGATAGTGAGTGGTGGGTGCAACTTTTGTATTGGTTAGCCAATTTGTTTATTTTTCAGTTTCGTAGTTCTCCATGTTTAGTCACAGAATTCCCAACCCCAAGCTGGTTTCCAAGGGGAATGAGCACAGTGTCCTCTAACTCTCTAATGGTTTCCTGCTTCATGGTAGATTTTGTCCATTGACACAAACCTGAATCAGGTAGACTATTAGGGCACTGTTCAGATGATACACTAAGCACAGAGCAGGACCTAGCTCCATTCATCATGTGAAAGCCATTTTTATAAATTTCGGTACCTCGTTTTTGGGGGGCTCCATTACGGATCATTTGCTTGTTCTCATGGATACTTACATTTTTTCCAGAGGATGCCACTGATGATGATGATTACTGTTAATATCAGAGCCTCCACCTGAAATCAGAGCCCAAGCACTAGGTGCTCGAGATAGATATGAGACTTTCTCAACCCTGAAGAGATTACTCTGCTAGCAGGCAAGGGGTGAAGAAACAAAATGGCATGGCCAAGGCAGTGGCATGGTCAGAAATCCACACTGGCCCTGCCCACTTCAGAAATTGGTGCACAGGAGCTCTTGGCTTCACATGCAACAGCCTATTGCTTGCGTTTCTAACTAGCAGAGGGAGTGCCTGTGAGAAAGGAGATGAGAAGAAGGCAAGAAGTTAGTGCCTTCCCCTGGAGGGGGGGTCTGGAGCAATGGGTCTGCTTAATGTGTACCAGGAGCTCAGGACTGTTTCTGAGGCACCTGCATGTTAATGCCTGTCCGATCGACACTGTTGCCTGGACAAAACACTGCAACAAGTTTCCTATTTATAAAACAGGGGCAGCAAATACTTCACTGCCTGTCTGCTGTGAGATTAGTAAATTCAGGCTTATTTTGGAGTCAAAAGGAAAAGATGGCGTAAGTGCTAAGCATAATCCTTTTACCAGGCTGTGAGGCAGGTATGGTTCAAAATCTATAGGTAAGTACTGAAATCTTATAAATAATACTGACTTGAGGCCTCATCCATACACGTGAAAAATGCAGTGAGGCTGTCTGACAGAGAAACATCTTACTGCTCCCAAGTTAAAGAACTGCAAATCAGACAGAACCTGCTGGGAAGCTGTGTGGGGTGGGTCAGAGGAAAGGAGACAGAATGAAAAAGAGTGGGTTGTTTTGGCTAGAGATTATATTACTAGAGGAATACACAAGAAGAATCTTCAAATATAGACATATAAATATATGTCTATTATAACATATATATGTATGTATGTGTGTGCATATATATAAAATGATTACTGCAAAGAAGAGTAGACAGTCTATTCACCGTAAGTGTGGAGAATAAGGCAAGCAGTATGGATTTAAATACACAAAAGAGATTTAAAATCGAGATTAGAAAAAAAATTTCTTTCACACGAAGGAGAGTGAAGCACTGGAATTTTGCCTGGGGAGGTTGTGGGATCTTCACGACTGAAGTTTCAGGAACAGGTTTGATAAATGCCTGACAGACATTTTGGGTCTGTATGTTCCTACGCCACAATGGTTGAACTAGATAATCCTTTTTGTCGTCTTTTTCTTCTAATTCTGTGACTTAGATTTGTGACACCTAAACAATTCCTCAAAACAGCTGTACTGCAACTCTCCACAAGCCATTGACAGTAATCCTCCTCTTTTCTCTGCAGGATGGCTTTTGCACCTTCTGCCTTCCTTCTCCACTGATCTCCTCTCATAGCTCGTAGACATGAAAAGAGGAAACGCTGCATTTCCAGGACTCCACAACTTTACRTACTCAACTTCCCGCAGCCACTGTCCCCATTAACCAGCTTGGTTATATCTACATGCTCTGCTCCGTTGGCAGGCTGCAGTTCRGTGCTGTAGGTCATCTCTTACAGCATTTTGGCTTCCTTTGGGAAGAGTACAGCACACTGAATCCTTGCCCCAGGAAGACTGATTGAGCAGAGTAACTCTCTTCAGAGAAAGAAGAAAAATCTCTTCTCCAAACCGCCCTGGGAACACTCAGAAATCTCCTTTCTCAAAATGCCCCCAGTATGAGCCTGCAAGCAACAGCATTTCATTCAAGTGACAGCTCCCCCTGCCCAGGGGCACACTGAGCACAGTTGGTTGCCCCTGCTTTTCACAACATAATTGCAACTTCTGGAGTTGCCTCACCTTGACAGTTCAGTTGTTTTTAGCTGGAGTGCCCCCCAGCTATGATGAGAAATACATGCAAGTCTGACTTGTTTAGGCCTGATCTCCTGGCCTCTGCCAGTTCTCCCACAGCTGGTGAGGGAGAGTTTGTGTCCTCCTGGCACCTACCAGACTGGGGCTCTGGCTCCCACTCAGCGGCCTCTCTCCTGCCTCAGGCTGTCATCCAGCCAGCCTCTCTCAGCGGCAGCACCACGGGCATTACCAGCACGCTCCTAGCACCACTGAAAGATCTTTATTTGGAATAGCCAGATAATGTATTATCAGATAATAGAATGCTTCAGAAAAACATCTTGACCTAAATGACCTTGCTAAATAAGAGACTGATATTCATTTTAGTCTGTATGACCTGCACATATTGGTATATGATTGAGACCTACCTGAAGGACAGAGCACTCTGATGGAGCATACTCAAGAGGAATGATGTCCTTGTTAATAGTCAGAAACAGCTGGTTGTCTAGGTCTAACTCCTTCCAAAATTGAAGGTATCTATAGCTTGCTGCCTTTGTGGAAGGTCTGAGGCACAGGCCTAGAGCTCATTTCCTCCTGCAGTTGTTTGGTCCCATATTTTCTTCTCCTGCATGTGGATACAAACAAAGGAATCTTTAATTTGAAATGTACGGCAYACACCCGAAGTGTGAATTTGTGCCCTTTACTATAGCAATTGAAGGGCTGGAAATGGGTCCCCAGAAGCCACCTAGTCCATCTCCCTTCCCTCAAACAGAATCAACTCTACCACATCCTTCCTGACTGCTGCTTGAACAACCACAGATTAAAAACCTCCCAGGATGGCAACTCCACACCCTTCTCAGGAAAGCAGCTAACAATTATCCTTACAGTTAAGGCTTTCCTGATGTCTAACCTAAAGCTTTTTGCTGTAGTATAGTTCTTTCACATCTTACAGTATGTGAGAAATTAGCAAGGCATGAAGTAGAATAGCAGAGTTGTAAAAAATAACCCAGGGTAGTACAAGCCTAATAGTTCCTAGTAGTTCCTCTGCGGGATGGATTATGTTTATGTAAAAGAATATAATGGCAGGCTTTTTTGAAATGCATTCAGACAACTGGATGCAATATTAAGTTTGAACTACATGCAGAACACCTCAAGTAAAACACATATAACTAACACATATTCATTATATATTAATGATAAATTTCAGCATTGCTAAAGCAAGTAGGTGTATGACAGTAGTGGCTCAAAAAGCTGTTTGAGAACAAGTATCTGAGCTGACATTATTGAGACGACTGCTGTGTCTCATAGCCCTCTGCTGAGCCACAGTCTTATGGCCACCCCTGTGCCATGTGGCCCCAGACTCTACTCCTCCAGTTGTGCTCCAGTTGTACCAGCCAGGCTGCTCCTTATCCCAGCAAAGCCTGCACACAGGCAATGCAAGAAGGGCTACATCCCTCCTGTTTCCCACATTGTTCATGTTTATCCTTCTCCTACAAGTGGTCCCAGATCATCTTCGTTGTAGCTGCAGACAAAGCTAGACCTGCTGGTACTCTGACATGTTAGGTGACAAATACCCTCTTGGCAGGTGGTAAACCTTGGGCTAAGGGCTCTCTTCTAGAAATTGAGTTCAGGAAAAAGCCTGTCTCAGGATGACTTCACATGAGGGGGTCTATCCTACTCCTGCTGTGAAATGTGCTCAGACAGGGCTGGAGACAGCGTAAGTACTACTGGGTTGAATGTAGAGTGTGACAGCTCCTGAAGTCTGTGAAGTGGCTCTGCTCAGCTGGCTGGGAGGATGCTTTGCCGGAGAGCTGAGCTGGTCACCCTGCCTGCCCCACCTGCACGAGACAGACACTTCTGGTGCATCGGCTCCTGTACAGGCTTTGACTCGCCACCCTCCCCATTGGGGGAATCACTACCTGGAGGCAACCAAGGTGTGAGCAGGGGATCAAACAGGAAGGCGCAAACCCTTTCRTGATGGCAAGGACCATGGAGAAAACCATTCGGCTCCCTAAGGAGCTCCCCATGGGTCCATCAGGCCAGGGCCTGACAGCCAGGGCCCATCCCACCCCCAGCCAGGACCAGGCAGTTGGGGGTCTCCAGGGCAGCCCCAGCCCCAGGCATCAGGCACCTCCCTGGGGATGGGGATGGGCCAAGGCCAGAATGGGACATGGGCCCACAAGTGGGCCTGGCTCAGCGGGGCCCCTGGCTGGGCAAGACTGTGGGGAGCTGGAGACCAGCCCCGCTGTGGTGTTGCTGGGGCAGGGGCTGATGGCCCCAGGGTCTGACATTGGGTCGTGGGGGGGCTGTGGGGGAGCCTCAGGGGGCCGGGCAGGGACAGTCTGGGCTGGTGGGCTGGGCTGGCTACAGGCCAGGGAACTGAGTTAACAGGAGCTTATTTCCCTGTCTTGCATCCATGCCATAACTAAGAAGTCCCTCTCCTCTGCACACACAGTTTCTTTTGTTATAAATGCCATCTGTCCAGAAGAAGCCCATTTAGTTTCATGTCTTTTAAATCCCTTCCTGCTCTCCCCAGAGCAAGCTGGCATCCAGCACCATGGGGAAGAGTCCAAGGTCAAAGCCATTTCTGTAGAGAAAAATCTGCAAAAGCAGTTTCTTTCAGTGGAGAAACTGAAAATTTGGGACACTTGACTGCCTCTTATCTTTGCACCCACGGATTCACAAATGTAGCACCAATAAGGCCTTTTTTCCTGATTTTTTTCCATGCTTACGTCCACTGTGACTTTTCCTGCACAGTGCAGGGCTGGCACAGGGAGCACTGGCGCAATCGCTTCTTACAGCCCTCGGGAAGAAATTGCTCATTTCGCGGAGGCATTTCACTAAGCAAAGAGATAATAATCTGCTATGACATCCTTTAGTACATGTTTTATTGGTTTTAAAGTAAATGTCAAAACTGTACATAAGAACACAGCAAGCTATAATGCTGGACAATATCTTACACGCACAACGTATGGACTATTTAGCCCTACATTCGCCTTGTTTCCTCCATATTTCTCAGGTATTATGTTGAAATTTATTTTTCCGTCCTAAACTGGGCCTCCCTTTGAGGGGAATCTTGTTCCTTCTCATCTGAGGGGAACGTTTCCCACCCAAACTTCTCCTTTCCCCCTGATAGACATGGCAGTGATCAGCTGCATATCCTGTCACAGGTCACTTGTTGGTGACCAAAATTCACTAGCATAAAATAAATGCCGAACAGTTGTGATGACTGCATACATTTAATTTAAATGAACTGTCAGCAGTCAGCTCAGAACACAGGTAGGAGCTAACTTTGTCCAGTAAAATGAAAACAATATATTGTTTGTCCAGTTGTAACGTTAAGCCTAAAATGATCTCAGACATCCTCAGCTCCTGCTCTCCAGCAAATCTGAAACTTAGCTCGTGTTGTTGGCAACGGGGCTTCCTACCAAAAAAAAAAAAAAGCTTATTACTCTCTTTCCTGTAAAGGACATGTTTTTAGGAAATCACAAGAGCTGAAACTGTTCCACCTCTAAAACCACTTTAGAATACATGCTTTTGGATAAAGTCCCTTTTAATAACAGTTTTATTTTCCTTGGAAACAACTTGACATTAAATTCCTACAGGCAGAAGCTACCGGACTTTGTATTAGGACATGCTGGCCAATCCATGCTGTAATGAACTATTTTTATTCTCCTCCCTTTTCTGATGTGAGGTCATGCCACGTTCTTCCCTGGTGAGTTAGCGAAGAGCTTCTTAGCACCACGATCCTCTGTCCTCTGTGCAGCTGTCGCCCAGGTTCTCCTCTGGCCTCTCCCCTGCTTCTGGAGTTTCAGACTGTCAGGTTATGCAGATTTCCTTCTTGAGACTTTATGCTTTTTTCCTGGAGGAGACTGAAACAATAMAATCTTTAGCTCTGCTGCTTCTTGGCCAGAGACACTAGGAGGAGGTATTTGTATAAAAAAGGATCTAAATTGGCTGCCTAGGGTGAGAGGAAGGAGAGACCCGTCTACCTAAACGTAGGACAGTTGCAGAAAATGTCCCTTTGGACAGTTACAGAAAATGTCCCTTTCCTCTTCCCCTGCAATCATGCCTCCATGTGTGGGAACAAACCCAGGGACAGAGCACTCAGGCAACGATAAAGAAAGCAGGAGCTCTACAGTGTGGCCCCTTAATCATCTGCAAAACTTGCAGATTTGAGGGCTTGCAAATGCCTTTTTAAGGTTTAGCCCTGCATTTGCAAATTAAATGCCTACTTAGGTACCCTGGGAAAGAGGCCTTGATGTTCAGAGACATTGTACAAATGCAATTCCTATTCTGCACCTGAACTTCACATTAACAAAGCAAAACAAGCCACTTGATCTAGTGAGCTAGAAACGGATTTAGCTGTCCATCTTGGGAATCCTTCCAGAAAGGATATTAGCTTTAATCACCCTTTACACAGGGAGATAAACTATTATTTATGTTTGAAGAACGTCTTTTCTTTCAACGACCTTACCTACTGCTAAAAAGAAGGGAGGAAAGAGGGTTACTACTAAAGCAGCATCCAGGCTTTTGCTCACAGTCAAGGATATTTGGTATTGCTATGATAATATGCTTGGCGAATAGAGCATGCAGCTGGATTGCAAAACTATTTTAAATTCAACAACTCAGCTGTGTGGCTTGTTCAACAAATTGTTCCTCCCACTGAGCAAAGACTGGGCTTTTTCATCCACTTCTAGGGGACCCACTTTTAGTCCTCAGAATAGCGATTTATTTATGTGCATGTTAAGCAAAAAGTCACAGGTAAGCTACGGCTAGATATCCCTTAGAAAGCTTAGCTAGCAAAGCCACATCAGTAAAAACCCTCATAAAGATGCAGATATAGGAGTAAAAAATATAGATAGAAGTGCAGCTTATGCTGGGCAGGGCACAGCCAGAATCTGCATTAGTATGAACTCTTCCATAACTACATCTACTTTTGGGTATTTTTGTCAGTTTAACTACATCAGAACAATTAAGGTGGAAAAGTCTGTCAGTTCAGTTATCTTCTAAAGAGGTGGAAATCATTCTGTGGACTGAGAATCCTTTGGAACAGAGTTCCACTCCACGCAAATAAAGGTGGAAAAGGCTTTTTGTTTGCTTGTTCTTGCTGTGATGGTGGTCTAAGGACATGGGCAAGATTTATAGGTGGAGTTAATATTTTCTGTTAAATCAACTAATATAGCTGGAAAAATTAGACAAGTTTTTGTGCACACAAGCCCTTCTTTGTGCCTAAAAGCTCTCTAATTTTTCCAGCCATGCCAGCTGGGCTGATAAAGGTGGTAGACTGGGCCAATAAAGGTGGTAGCAGGAGAATCAAGAGATGCACAGGGGTGAGATAGAGCAGGTTGGTTCACATACACTGTAAGAGCATATTATTTACTTTGAAGCAAGTCTTTTTGTATAGACTTACTCAGAATACTAAAATTTGATCTAGCTAACCAATTCCATTTTATAATAAATATACAGAGACCAACACTGTTGATATGATCCTGGTATTACACATCATCTAGAAGTGTTTCAGTGTTGGTTTAAATTCTTTTTTTCATTCATTTTCTAAGAAAAACAGAATTTGTTACAGATTATTACTTTCTCCCTAATGGAAGTGATCTCACAAACAGAACACCAAACTGCTGACTGGATTTAATCCAAACTTTTCTAAACAAGAACATCTGGTTGAAAGAGGCTAATGCTAGAAAATTTCTGTTTAAGAGCAAAATAGTATTTTGAACATTTTGTGACTTATGTACAATAGCTGCTATAAAGAAATCAGTACAGTAATTTTTTTTTTTAAGGTTAACTATATTAAAAGCCACCAGCAACTTTTAAAAATCTTTATCAAAATATTTGCATATTTCACATTTAGAACCATGATAAACCAGAAAACTTAGTTCACAGGCAAGGGTGAGACTGACAATACAGCAACTCAGTGAAATGATTAATAAAACTAGTTACTGATGCTGTAGTATCCTTACTCCTACTATGGAGAAAGGGGTTATGAGGCAGGTATAAATCCTTAATATAACACCTGATGTGTCAAATATTTCTGCCTCCTACAGAAGATGAAAAACTATAGAGTTATGCAGCCTATGCCTTCTAAACCAGTATATAACAGAGAAATATGTAGGCTTTTATAATACAGTGCACTGTCCCTAAAGGCTAAATAGAATTAAAAAATTTACATAAAACCAAAGCAGATTAGTAATCTTAAATCAGTCTTGTACTCTACTGAATTGTGTAAACTGATGCTAAAAACTGCCTGGGTAAGCAAATCATCCTTTGTCAAATTCTTCTGGTTTTCAAAGTAATTTCTGTTTGAGTTGGGTTCTCTCTCTCTCTCCATTTTATAGGATTTTCATACGAGAAGAAAAAAGGAACAATATCTACACACTGCTAGTCTTTGTTATTTAGATTAAGTCTTCTAGCAAAAACGGCAGACAGAAACAACATAGAAACAAATCAGGTTTTTGAAAGAGCTAGTTAAAAGTTTTATCAGTTTCTATTACATACATGTAAGATTATTAAACACAGCACAAGTGAAACCATAGACAATAAGTGCATAGTGATTAAGATGAAAGAGGGGTGATATTTTTAGGGGAGTGATATGGACAATTAATTTTGTAATGTCTTAATGCATTGGGTTTGAAAGCTTCCTAAGTCAAGTAATAGAGATGTTTTAGCCTTGTGTCTTTATGAGACAATGAAGTCAAGACACTTGCAAAATTCATGTTGGACTACTGTTACTCTTCTGATAACATGAGTGATGAAAGTACAGTATTATCCAATCAAATAAGATAACCAGAGTCTACTGGGTATATCTACTAATGCATATTGCATATAAATATATGTATAAAGTGGATACTTTAATGATAAAAACTGAAAGTTTGGTTGTTTAGTTAGAAAATGAACTGTTGCAGTAATGTTCCTTCTGATATATGTGATCTGCTTAGCTTTTGCCAAGATAATGGGCATGGTAACAACTGTTAAGGTTTTATTTTGTTAGAAAACTTACTCGATATTAATACCTGTCCTATGCCATTATTCTCTTTCTACTGTACAAGTGTGCATTTATTATAATAAATCTAATAACTTCTAGACATATTTTTAGGGAATAACTATTCAATTGCTCTTTTTCATCTGTACAGAATATTCAATATGTGGGAAATAACTGGGGTATTGCTCAAAAGCTTTCTCAGCTCTGCTGAATCAGCAGTGATTGTAGTGAGGACATGGGATAAAAGACAGCAACATTTTAACTGATAATATTATACAGCCAAACTGGCTTTAGGACTGGGATGCAACAGCGCTCCTCCTGCCATATATGACATTGTAAGTAATAAAGATTTTGTCATTTGAATTTACAAAACACATGCTGAAGAGGAAAAATAAGAGTCAGGCTGGCCTTTGATATCTGTGTTGACTCTGCAGGGAAATGAACAAAGCATGCATTTTTAAAATAAGTAAATTAATGTGACCAAACCACAGGCAGCAAAATTCACAGCTCAAACAGTTTGAAGTCCTTAAAAATTATTTCTGTCTATTCTCTGCTCTCCAAGGAGAAGAGCAGGATGATGAAAGTCTTGTGCAATGGATATTTGAATCTAGTCCAGGGTGCTTGTTATTTAAACACAGGGTGAAAATTATTCCTGGGGCTATGAATGGTTTTTCATGATGATTTTTTGGGTGTATTGACAATTCTAGACAGCTTGTCAGTCTTTTTCTTAAAGATGGCACTTCATTCTATTGTCAGAAAGAAAAGCAATGCTATTTATGACACATTCTGGGAGAAATGGTATTCTTTGGATGCAGGGACGACCACAATGGAATGGGCTACTGAAGACTGAACGTGCCAGTGGAAAACGAAACATTAAAATATCTATACTGAGATCTGATGGTTCTTTAGTTTAGTATTATAAGGTATGGCAAAGACTCAAATGCATTACAGCTTCTTTGTTTTCTTTTCCTCCGTTGCATGTCTTAAGTTATCATGGAGCAGTAAAATGTATTTATGTATCTTAATAGCTAATGGGAAAAACCTTCATTAGCCTCACTGTGATATAAATTCTTTCCAAATAGGGCAGAAGAATTACAGCTAGGCTGGGACTTGTTTAAGCAAAGCATCTAATACCATTTTAGACTCCCTAGGGAATCCTGCGGGGACTACAGCTGCCACTTCAGAAAGGACTGGATCTCCTTCATATCCTGTAATATTTCTGCCAGCCCCATCCACATGACTCAAGAACCTGAAGATTTCTAAATGACCCTAGCCATCTATTTTTGGGCAGTTAAATCCTACCTCTGATGTTTACACACTGAGACAAGGTGGGTACTAAGGATCTGATGTCATTTTTACTTTGCATTGTAATCGGTTGTCAACAACAGTGCTGAAGAGCTCTGAAGACTTGTATCAACCTGTCCAATGGAGAAGTTTTTGAGCTGGCTGTTTGACATGTTACTGCACCATGTGTACTCCAGTGCTGAGACTCAATAACAGTTCTGAATTTGCCATACACAAAAAAGTCTCTTCCATTTCCACYAAACCAGACCCTGCGAAAATCCTGCCTAATGCCGATTATCAAGTACGAGAAACCTCCAAAACAGAAGGGTTCTTTGCTGACTCTTTTCTTCTGCCTGCATAGCATCTGGACGAGAAAATAATCCTCATGCTTGGCAATCGGCATGATGGCTGTTAGGTAAGTTCCAGTGCATGGAGACTCCCAGAGCCACATACTGCTGTCTGAAAGGCATTCACAGTCCAAAGCCCGCCTATGGAGAATCTGTCTCCCACAATTCAGCTTGACGTCTTCATGACCTATGGCAAGCCCTGAGAGAAAACTGGAAGTATGGCCATTAGTAATGCAGGAGGTCAGTGAAAATGTTGAGGGCACAAAAGACCTAGAACAATACAACCTCTATGAGAGCTAGAAATAGGTGTGAGATTCAGCTACACAGAGAACGGGATGTTTTGAATGGGTGCTTCACCTGTTTTTATTGTAGAATGCACTGAAATACAGAGCATACTGAAAGAGGGGAACAAGCCATCAGTTTGGCTACTTATCAGAGTGTTAGTTTACAGTAATTTATAATGGATTATATTTATTTTTTATTCTTAAAATTTAACATAATTTTAATGTAGCACTTGGAATCTCATATTTTGAATATGCATACTGCTTTCCAGGAGATGGCAGTCCATTCCCAGGATCAGTTGGCTCCCATTGCGTTCTTAACCCAAGAAGTGTAACTAGAAACTCTGACAAAGACAGGAAGTTTCTTAGGCAGGGCACAACCAAGACCCCAAGAGGTGAGTGCATATTGGACAAAACTGTCTTGGACAAGACAAACTTAAGGTCTTCCACTGTCTCCCTGAAGAATAAAGAATGTAAATATGCTAGTGACAGTACATCAGTAATCAGTAATGTGCAAAAAGGAGGCACAGAAGTGGAGTGACTATATCACCACAGCTGTACAAGGGCAAATAAATAGCATAACCTGAACTTTGCCTAGGGAAGTCTTCTCCCTATCTATTACACAAATATTGTAAATCTGTATGCTAGAAAGGCATAAAAGCTCTAGAGGCAGCCAGGAGCTAAGACTGGCCTTTTATTTCATGTCATTTCATTCTTCAATTCATTTCATTTCATTACTTTTCATATTTTTATTTCATATTTTTACAGAACAATGTGAGGGGTTATTTCTGCAAACGGCATGTAATGAGTCAGACTGCTTTTCTTCATTTACAATCCTCCCTGTCCTTCCCCTACCTGTCTCTGCCAGGTATGTGATTCACCCAAGAGAGCTTTGAACTCTGCTCTGGAGTAAAAAGCAGGGTAGCCACATCAACAAGATATAGCAGCTAAAGTAATTAGCCTTAACAGCATCCAGCACAGACACTCCTGAGCTTGTCTGAGATAATATGTTCATGTATTACATTTCATGATTACTGAAACCCAGAGAAGATACAGGCTCCTCTCCTGAGGTGGTGTAGCAGCACTAGTGCGGTRCTCAACAGGAGTTAGTGAGTCCTCTGCAGCAGCAGCAGCTCAGGTGCTGACACGAGCTTATCTGCAGCTATTGTTGCACTGCGTTGTAATCTGCACTGAAGGAGATCAATGTAACAAAACTCATGGAAGGAGAAGGTGATTTCTTTTAGAAAATGTCTAAAGGAGTTGATTATACCCATTCAAACTCATTCTCTCATAAACTTTATTTGCTCACACTCCTACACCCACATGCACAACAAGCACCTCTTGGCGCTGGACCTCTATGCATCCAAGTGGTCTGCCCAGGATCACTGGTGGGGCACAAGGGATGCTGGCTCCTGAGTCCTCATCGTGTCTCTGGGGTTATTTTTAATTAGCAATGGCTAATTAGTTTTTGGACAGATCTTTTACATCATTTAGGAGTCAAGAGCTGTGATGGGGTTGTCCTTTTCTGCAGCCTGTCTTCCTGATCAGTTAACAGAAAAAAGAATGGCATTATGTGGTGTGCAGTCATGCAGTTTGAGCGCTAGAAAAGGAAGGACAAAGCACGGTGCGTACCTTTCAGCTCTTACATTTTAGATGGAGGATAGAGCATATATCACATGAGTAATAATCTAAGAACTGAACTACAAAGACTAACAGAGAATTTTTATTTGCTTAGAGCATTAAGCAGAAACTTGAAATACAGTCATAAACAATAATACAGGAAATCAGTGAATATATTGACAGGACCAAAGAACTAGAAAAATAAACTTCTAAGAGCAATGTACTTTCTACAGGTTTGCAATAAGGATAGAGAAAGATAAGCACAGTCAGTGGGTTAGGATGAAGAACTTCATACTACAGAGTTGAAGGACAGAGGAGTTCATTGCGAGGGAAGCGTACCAGCTGTTTATAGTAGGAAGGTAGTATTAGGTTAGGAATATGTATGAAACTTTGAATTTAATCCCAGTTCACTATATTAGCTAGAAATTGGACCTAGATCTTTCCTAAATTATTTTTAGTGCATTTCCTATCTCACCATCTACCCACATTACAGTCAAATCCACTTTCTACAAGTTCCTTCAGAGTCTGAGACAAGTGCCAAAGATAAGCGCGTTTGATAGGCAGGGGGATGCATCCTCCAAAGGGCAACAATGACCATAGCACAGTCTGTGTTCCCTCCTACTTTTCAGTAGTGCAATGTATTGTCCAGGTGGACAATCATAAATAATTACACACATAAATACATGTGCATAACAAAGACTAAGTTTGAGAATTTTTTTCTATTGCAGTACTCAAAGAGAATGTTTTGTTAGCTGTATTGTCCTTTTTCAGAGAATTTTACCTTTCTCTTCCCCTTCCCCTTCCCCTTCATTGAGAGTTTTGCTCCTGTGAACTTGAGGAAGGGCAAGGGTTTCTGTTTGTCTCTGAATTTGCTTCCATTTTATTAAGCTGTGGTTGTGCCTTGTGACACCTCCCTTGTCCTGGCACACTCCCCAATCCTAAGTCATCTGCCACTCTTGCCAGGCCTTTAGTGCGACCTGCCACAGTGCCAGGATCATACTTTCTCTTGCTAACTCAGAATTACACACAAAAGACTGTCTTCACCTCAGCAGCTACATCTACAACCCCTCTCAGAGGGTGATCTGTGTCCATGCCCAGAGCTGGATGTACTACTAACTCCCTGGATAAATACATACAGTCTTTTCCTTGTCCCCCACTCATCCCAATGCTGGAATGTTCTTGCAGTAATCCTAGTCCTTCCAGCCTGACTGGTAATGATTTCAGTATCAAGATGTCCTTTGCCTGTTGAAGAGGGGAGGACAAAGACTACGTCTATGCTAGGAAACTAAACATGGCCAGAGCCTGGGCTTGCACACTATCCCATGACGGTGCAAGCTGTTTAATTGTTAGCACATTCCCTGGCATGGCTCTGGCCCAYGCTGGCTCGCATGGTCTCACACAGTGCCAAGACATAGTTTGGGGGCTGACAGAGTTTGGGGACTTTCCCAGCAAGCAGTGTAACTGTCCATTTCATTCTTAATAAAACCTAATAATGTTTTTACAGTCTTAACCGCAGGCTGTACAAATGTTCCGACTGGCTGAGTAATGCCCGRTGACATAGTATTCCTCTTTACTGACATTCGTTAGAATATATATGCAACTGCAGAAAATATGTAATTCATTTTAATTCACATTTGAACTGAACCATATCTTTCATAAGTAGGAGCTTACCATAAAATTAAAAAGATTTTTTTTTGATCGTCAGAAATTGAGAAAATGACAGATGAGTCCCTTATAATTTAGGTCCAAGGACCCATGAATGCATATGCATGTGAATTCGAGTAGGGATTCCTATCTAGCAATAGTTCTACTGAATTCAGTGAGCATTTCCTCACATAAGTGTTTGCACAGTGAAGGCTGAATGGGACAGTGAGGGGAATGGTCTTCCTCTCCCCAGGAATTGTAAAGAGCTCAATTAATTTCTCTGTCTTGAATCAGAACAGTCACAAAATCTCCAACAGTTTCACAAACAGAAACCTTTCACACACAAAAAAAATTGTTGATCAAAAAAGTGTGATTTGGGATGGAACAGAAAATAAGAAATGAGCTGTTGGCAGGTTTGAACAGATTTATGTGGGAAGAAGTAACGATACACTGGAAGGATTTGGGGAAAAATGACAGATGAGAAAGCTGAAAAGGACAGGAGTCAGTTAAATTAATTACATTATTCTTATCGTTTCCATTCCAGTTTACAACTAAGGGTAGGCTTGCTAGCCATTGTGATTGCTTTGCCATATAAAACACAGTCCAGGCCACTGATAAATGTCAAGCTCTTCAATTCTTCCATCTATTACTCGCTAAAGCACTTTAAAAGCTATTGCAGCTCTCTCAAATATTTATAAAGAGACAGTTTTGGAAAGCAGACAGCTATTTTGCCATATGTCTGAATGGCTGTTCTTCAATATGTTCTTGAAGAGTAATGACAACTCTTAAATTTTTTAAGGGCAATTTAAAGGGACCTTCTTCATTTACATTTAGTCCACAATTTAAGTTTTGTGAAAAAATGACTAAAGGGTCATTTTTAATGTTTGGACACACGATTTTTTTTATCAAGCACATTCCCTTCAACTTTTAAGTACTGTAAGGCAACTGTGTAGAAAGCAAGAGCAACTGGCTAACGTAACACAAAAAATGCAAAACAAATACACACATTTGGGAAATCCCTTGCTGTTCTGTTGTGACGATGTGGCACCACCAAGCTCCAGGCTTGGCATTTCTTTCCCATGACAGTAAAAGAAACTGTTCCATGGTAATCCAAGCCTTTCTCTCTCAATAGCACTCCTCTTGTGTGGAGTTCTATTGTGTGGGGTTCAACTCACAGACTTGAACACTGTGTTGACATATCAGCATCTGTAATGAACAGCAGAAATCAGGCCCTTAATTTCATTTATGTGTTTAAACTTAAAAAATAAAAAAAACCCACAACCTTCAGGAAACAGATAAAAATGAGTTAGAAAAATCAGGCAGATTAGTAAGCAGTCACAGGAATGTTTGAGAATAAAGACCAGAAGGCATTTGTAAGGGTGTCTGGAACGACTTCAGGCAACAGACGGTACTTGGTAGGAGCACTTGCATTTCAATTTCACTTCTGCATGCTGCGTTTGTTTGTATTAGGGAAGCAAAACCTTCACATACGGCTCTAAAATTTATTCAAATGTAATTTTTCATGAGTTAGATTTAGGAGATTAATGTTCAGGATTTAAAAAAAATTGATTGTTATCCTTTTACTTATTTTTTTCTTTCATCCTCATTTTCACTTTCCCCCCACCCTGCCAATACATGCAATGAGAGATGTGGTGCCCAGTATTTTGATTTTTACCATATATCTTTAGTTGTGTTCATTTCTGTTATGTTCTTGTATTTACTTACATATAAAAGGAAAACTAGAACTCTCTAATTTGTCAATCATCAGCAGACTTAAAACCATCAGTGTCCATTCCCCTGTGATGAAAAGGCCCTACTTTCTACCCATGACTGAGAAAGCTTTGCAGCATGCACACAAGATCAATAAACAACCAATGGTACTGAGCAGAGTTTTAGTAGAGATTTTTACAACACAAATTACCACGTTCCATTGTATTTTGTGCTTCTGTAGCACAGCTGTATCCCCCCACCCCTGCCATCTTCCCAGGGGTTTTTGATGCTGTGTCTGGACACTGAGGAATGCCATAATACTGCCATCACATCGTGTCATTGGTGGTATAGCACCAGGGCCTCTTCTTACCATCTGGGTTCCTACAATAATTTATATCTAAACTCCTGAAATAGAAACATAGAGTGAAAATAACAGCATTCTGGAAATCTGAAACCAGCTGTTGTATGAAGGTATAAAGTGTTTTCCTGACCTGTTTAATATTAGTTTTATTTACTGGAGTGTCATCATCACAGATAAAACATCATCCATGTTGCTGTTCATTCACATTAGAGACACATTATTTCAATAAACTAGTGTTTTGGAAGTGATCAACAAACCCTGCAAAACATGTTCTTTTGCTGGCCATTATATGATTAGTTTTTCATACTTCAAGTTTTCTTCTTTATGCTTGCAGTAAAATATGCCTACTGCAAGATATGTGTACTGGCAGCTGACTAGTCCACTAAGACTGGCTCATATACAAAATGCTGACCAGTCTCAGGTGGCTTTTGCACTGGACCAGTTATGGGGAGACATACTCTGACTCTTGCAGGGAGGATTTTACCTTGATAATACATTTTCAAACATAATTAGACTTCTGAAGTGTGTTCTGCACTTCGTTTTAACAGCAATCAGGCAGAGACATGACCAAGCTGAACATGATCCCACTCCACCAGGCTTAAGAGTGTAGCATTGGTAGGTGAATGAGCAGCAGTACTGGAAAGAAAAATGTGAAAAGTCAGCTGGAAGAGCAAAGTTGGAGAGAGCAGGAAAAAGTGAGGGTAAGAGACAAGAATAAGGTATGAGGAGAAGCGCTGCAGGGTACAGAGAAGTAAAAGAACCCCACCCTAAGGAGAAGCCAAACCAAAGTCTATTCTTCTATGCACAGTAACTGGACTTTATCAAACCACAACATTTTAGTGGCTGGGTTATGCCACAAGTCCTTATGAACAAATTCAGCCTTATCAATAAAAATGCTCTAAATTCACATGTGAAGCAGATCTCTGAATCAAAATAAAACAAACACAGAAGAATCTGAATATTCTCTCATACTTAAATATATCTTACAAAAGAAAATAAAAATAATGGTAAAGAACATAGTTGGGAGAATGGAAGGAAGAAACATACATACTCTGGCCTTTACRCTCTGGGATGCCACAGTAATCTAATCTGCTAGCAGGATCGGTTGTGAAACACCATGGTCTATTTTCATTCCCATCAGGATTCCTGCAGTAGTTTTCTTCAAACCCCACATGAGCAAAAATTTCAGGTTTAAAGCTGTAATAGAAAGAAAAATACCATTACAGAAGTGAATTTTTCCTTTTTTTTTTCAAATGTTTGTGGCTCAGTTCATGCAACCTGAAAGCCAAGAAAATGGATACTTCTCTTGTGGATCTGATGTCTCTGCCTGAATATTTTTCTGTAAGATAAGCTGTCATAAAAAGTCTCTCTATCRCCACTGGAATGCCCCAAAAAACCACCAGCCTCATGTCCACAGTTTACAGGAAATTCAACAGTCTCAAAGGGCAACAGTACTCCTCTATATTTTCATGCAGCTGATCTATTTGACTTTTATTGTCATATCTATTGTTTCTAACCTACAAGATTTAAAAGAGGTTCACATAAAGAACCGTGACATTTTCTTTGGAAGATAGAGAGAGGACATTGACTAAACAACAGAGGGTTTCCAGTAACACGAATGTCATACCTGTGTGAATCTACCTGAAGAGCAGATAGACCTTCTTGCATGCTTCTCATATAGTAACAATAACATATTAGCAGCGAAAAAGCTCATCAATATAATGATACTATTTCAGTTTCATTTTTCACATACTATCTCTTACCTAAACAACAAAATCCTGGCCCCATTTAAGTTAAGGATGAAATTTTCATTGTGTTATTTTTTTCCAAGTGAGTGTTCTTTTTCCCAAGTGAGTGTTTTGCTTGAACAAGGACCACAAAAACTGGAAGCATATGATACCATTTTAATCAAAATGGGAAAAATTACACAGTGTCTTAAAAGCTTATCTGTCTTGCTTATTTTTGTGGTAAGAGATAAAATTCAGAGTGAGAGATATGGAGGAAGCTATTAATTATAAATTAACCTCAGCAATAAGTAACTGTCTGTGATAATCTATGGTATAGAATTGCTTAATGCACACTATTAATGGATAGTTCAGAAAGAATCATTCATAATATTTAGACAAATATGAGAAGACCAAACTTTGACGTGTGGAGTGTGCTACCCGCCCACTTCTGGCATAGCACCCCCTTCTGAGTTCTGTCTTTTATTCCTCTGTAATCCTCCCCCTTTCTTTTCTTGCACTCTAGAAGATAAACTGAAACAAAATACACTGGTGATGAATCAATATCACTTTACATATGTCTTACCTAACTGACGTTCTGCACTTGTTATAACATATTTAGCAAATTTCAAACCTCATTCCTATACAAATGTGCATGTTATTCCACTATCATCAATAAAAGAAAATTAGAGATATTAACAGAGGACTTATACAAGGAAGCTCATTAAAGGTGTCCTGTTTTCAATAGGAAGGCCCTGTTGAAACTGAGAGGGGACAGCATATGAAGAGCAATGGGCCATTTTGTTCAAGCTGTTCTCCTGCTACAGTTTCTGACAGCGTGTGACTTTATCTGCAGCTTCCCATGTAGCATTTGTGTTAAAATGTTATTTCTTTCATTTGTATTAATGGTGGCAAATTGAATAAAGCTCATTCTCCTGGGAGAGGTACAGGGTAGTGTTGCTGAAATAGGTAGTGAGGAACACAGGAGAAGGCAGGGCAAAGACGGAGCCTTCAGCAGTACAGAGTATTGCTTCTGAAGACAAATATTAGCTTAGTGCATGGCAGAGGGGTTTTCCCAATCAATGCACTGAGACTTCGCGCTATTCCATTTTAGATCTCACTTGTAGTTTCCTTGCATGTTAGCTCCTTATCTTGTAAATGCCTTGTTCACAGAAGAGTCATGAGGATAAATATATGCAAAGTTATGAATTAATCGAATGTGATAGCAAAGAGGACCTTGGAAGCATGTAGACAGTGAGACAGAATACTTCACTTCTCTAACACCCCCTTACAGGATTATTAAGTAATGAATTTGTGAGCCATCTGTGACTCTCTCCATCTCTAATTTCAAATTCCTTGTGTTCTTCAAAATGGTTCCAGTTCAGCTACTCATTCGTCTTTGCTCGTAAAGAAATGTGCATTCTAGCTGGTTCAAGCTGAACAGAAGAGAATTTGGGTGGGATGCATACTCAAGTGGGAGTGAGACTTAACTGAATCTCTAAGCAGCAGCAAGAAAAGGAAAATGTGGCTTAAACTGGCTGACAAGGACTTCAAAATAAAAATTTAAAGACTGATTTCAAAACATAAGCAATATGCATCATCGTGGTTTGAAGCCTATTCTTTTATAAGCACAGGAACAGCACAGGAAAATTGATCAGGACAACCATAAAAATAAACTGATCTATTTGCTTTGCAGACACTTCTCTTAGAAATGAACTTGGATTAATCCCAAATATTTAAGAGGCACAATATCACATTACCTGGAAGTAATAAGGATGATCAGATAAAATAACTCTTTCTTAATAACCCAATGTACACACAGCACATTCCTGCTATATTTTATCATTTTTCTATATATTTGTCATATGGTATTTCTGAATTACTACATAATTGTACAAAATGTATTGACATGCTTGTTACTCTATCTTAAAAATGCAGCTACAACAATAAAATAGGCTTATCTAATGTCTAAATGAAAACACACTAACACTTCTGATGTTACATGAAAGCTGAYTGTGTACTGTGTTCACTGAAATGTTTACCCCAAATGCCCAAAGCTTTTACAGATAAGCTAAAAAGCAACATAGATCTTTTTAAAAGTTTACCATATTGCTTAGCATTTTGTAAATCCACTTACATTTCCTTGAAAAACAAATCCTGCAACACCTATGCAACTGAAAATTATATTTTAATCTGCTAAAAGCCTGTTTTGCTCCTATTTTCATACGCARTAAGAAAGCCTCATCAACATGTAGTCACAGAAATGAGTGAATGTTCTGTGCCTTTGCTCATGCTGCTTTTTAAATGTTTGGATTTCAGAAAAGGAGGATTAAAATTAGGATTGCTAAATTTTGAAATATTTCATAGTAACAGAGGCAATAAGCAGATACAGGACCAGATTCACATTTCAATGGAGTTTAATAGATGTTTTGGCCGAAATGAAATAGGGCTTTTTTTTAGACTTCTAAAAGTCTAATTCTAAGAACATCAGAAAGACATCCTTGTCTAGACTGTATCTTTTCCCCAAAAGTAATTATAAAGGGATAACCAGGGAAGTGACCCTGGATAACACGGTATCCAAATATAGCAGTTTCTCTAGCACTGTCCCAGCCAGCCATTTTCACACCGGCTTGATTGCAGCTTAATTTCTCAAGCCTGATGCTCAAATACCACTCAAGTGTGGTACTTGATTTCTGTATCTTAAACCCATCCCTAAATCATACAGAATCTTGCAGCAGCTTGTTAGGAGCGTTGCACCCGTTTTCATGCCTGTGCCAGCCCCTACAAAAGATATTTCTCAAAGACAAGATGAGAGCTACAGATTCTGTTGATATGATACAGATCTTTAATGTGGAACTAAGTTCTAACATTTGTGCTTTAATATCACCATTTTCAGATGATAGTCGGACACCTTAATAAAGGTCCTTGATTTTTTGCAATGGTCAGCTACCATGGGTCTGATGTTCTTGCAGTGACTGTGGCAGCTGGTCAGCAAATCTGAAAATCACAACCTGACTTCACAATCTTGATTTTGAAAATATTTGGTTTTAACTTTACTAATTCAAATGTAAGGCAAAGAAATCTTACCGGAGCATACAAATGCAAGAGAAAGATAGCTTTACTAATGGCCATTTTGGCCCAGCCGGCTGGGGCTGGAAGCTGTTTGTGTGAGTGCATAAAGTTTTATTGATTCCCACTGGAGTTACGCATCAGCAAACAAACGTGGTGAATGAAGTTAATAATTTCCTCAGTTCCAATCTCCATTTTTTAATCTCCAAACATGACCTGGAATCTAAGATATTACAAAATAATATTTAAATGTTTGTACTGGGTGCTGGGAAAGGCGAAGGTGCTCTCGTCTTACTAAACATGCTGTTATTCTGAAATTGCTATGCCTCATTTTGTTTAACTAAAGATGTAGATAATATTGCTGAAAATCATGGACAATGTCTCTGAGCAGAATCCTGGACTCTGCATGTTCAACTCCAATTGTCTGTGCTATGAAAGGGTTACCTACAAGATAAGGAATACAGGATGAAAAGGACCTTCAATCTAGTTCCCTGCAATTGGAGAGTTGTACCATGCCATCACATGTAAAAAATTATCAAAGTCCATTGTAAAATTGTGTATGTTGAAAGCTTATCTCCTACACACTATTCCAACCAGGAAGGCTGTTCTTAACTCTTACAGCTCTGGTAAAAGCATGAAAGCAAGGACTGATGTAAATTGGGAAGGAGTTGGATGAGTTATCATTTACAAAACTGAAATTTCACAGAATTTAGAGTGAATTCTCCCTAACGTAAATTTCTCTAATAGGATCTCCTAACAGAAGTTTGTTTGCACTGAAAACTATTTGAAAGCACCTGGCAAAGCCAGTGTCTCTAGAGGCAGGCTCTGCCTGGAGTCCTAGCGGCTTATTAAAACTGACTTTCACTTGTGGAAGTTCCTAGCTYCACAGACAGAGAAGAGATGCTTTAGTCTAGGGAGGTAGGTGCCACTTGAAACCCAGACTCATCACAGATGGGGAAAAACAGTTGAGCAGAGGGAGAAAAAGCAGTACATAAGGTTCAGTTGTCCTTTGGCTTGACAATGTATAGTTGTTATGCAACTGCAGTTTTCAAGAAAGGAGGACTGAAAACACTGCAAAATGCACAACAGTCCTGGCATTTGACCTCAGAAGTCAAATTTCTTTACCAACCAGACTCTCTAGCACTTAGAGTCTCCATGGCTCAGCTGTATGATGGAATAATTAACATTGACCCAAAGCTTGACTGTGTTTAGGTACACTCGAGGACAGAAGTAGCATTCCACATTATCTTGACAAACTGGAGGAGCAGTCAGGAAAAAAGGGAAGTGCAAGACCTTAATTTTATCCAGACAAAACAGCTATGCAAAATGGAGTGGAAAATAGCTGTATGTATAGCAAGTCTGTGAAAAAGAGACTGAGCATTCCAGTTGTTCACAAGCCGAAGAGGGCTTAGTACCAAAATCATCCAGTTTTGGCACAGCATTTCCAAAGACAGTTTGAGAGAGGACACTAAGAATGGTCAATTATCTTGGAATATTATCTGTGAAGAAGTCCTGCAAGACACAGGTTTCTTATTGTCAAGAGAAAACTTGCAGTTCTGTGGCAGTGGGTAGACACAATAGAAACCTTCAGGTGTGTAAGAGGCTCTGTACTCATGATGGATAAGCTTAAATTTAAGTTTGAAAAACTCAGAACAGACACGAAGAACAATCTGCCATGGCATAACAAGAAAGCCCTGGAATAGATCAGCTGAAAAGATGTCTTAAGGTCAGGTTAGACAAACCTCTCATAGGACTGATGTAGAAAAAGTTGCACTGTTGTAGGAGAGAGGGGTAGAACAGATAACCTATTTTTTTCTGAAACTTTCTAGTATCTTGGACCTCAACTCTCTGTAATCCCRTATGTCCAGCAAGTTGTGTCGTCTTGCACTTGGAACAAGGATGGGACAACAAGCTTCAAAACAAATGTCACTGTGTCTTAGGCCACTTCCCCATGTCTCATTTTCCTGTTCCAGTTTGAAGTTCAAACTTCAAAGTTCGAACCTTTGAAGAAGGTTTGAATCTTATTGAACAGGTTTCAAGAAACCCAGCTTTATGTTTTCAAGCTCTCTGATAATGCAAATATCTTATCGTTGGGCAACGAAGCTGGTGAAGGGTCTGGAGAACAAGTCTTATGAAGAGTGGCTGAGGGAACTGGGACTGTTTAGTCTGGAGAAGAGGAGGCTGAGGGGAGACCTTATTGTGCTCTACAACTCCCTGAAAGGAGGTTGCAGCGAGGTGGGTGTCGGTCTCTTCTCCCAAGTAACTAGCRATAGGAYGAGAGGAAATGGCSTCAAGTTGCRCCARGGGAGGTTTAGATTGGACATTAGGAAAAATTTCTTTACTGAAAGAGTGGTTAAACATTGSAACAGGCTGCCCAGGGAAGTGGTGGAGTCACCATCCCTGGAAGTATTTAAAAGACATGTAGATGAGGCGCTTAGAGACATGGTTTAGTGGGCATGGTGGTGTTGGGTTGATGGTTGGCCTTGATGATCTTAGAGGTCTTTTCCAACCTTAATGATTCTATGATTCTATGATTATCCTACAAGCTGATTTTCTCTCTTCTGCACTGAGAATATACCAAATGTTCTCAAATATTTCAGATATTCAAGCATTTACGGCATTACTGGATATCAGGGAAATTAAATCAGCAGAAAAATAAGGTACGCCCTTTGGACTTGAGCTTTGGAAAGGACAATCAAAATAAGATATTTTTTTAATTGTTGTCACCAAGTTCAAGTAGTGAAGCCTGGGATTACTACAGGGGATAAAAAATGTAAAATGAAGAGGAGTATGCAGGGACTCTCCAAAAGGCAGACTAATAGAGGGATTTTCTGAAACTCAGTACCCCTCCCTTGAGCCGCAGCACATAGTCAGCTGAAAAGGCAGCACCATTCCTGGGGGATATACAGGAAAATCTTTTGGTGTCCTGCTCCTACTAGAAAAGTCTTAAAGGCGCAGGAGCAGGCTGTCCCCATATGCCATAAGAAGAAYGGGTGGGGAAGACAACCGGCCTGGCTGAACCGGGAGCTCTTGCTGGGACTCAGGAAAAAAAGGAGAGTTTACTMCTTGTGGAAGAAGGGGCAGGCAACTCAAGAAGAGTACAGGGATCTCGTTAGGTCATGCAGAGAGGAAATYAGAAACGCAAAAGCCCAGCTAGAACTCAATCTGGCCGCTGTCATAAGAGACAACAAAAAATGTTTTTACAAACATATTAATAACAAAAAGAGAGCCAAGGASAATCTCCATCCTCTATTGGATGAGGGGGGGAATATTGCCACCGAGGATGAGGAAAAGGCTGAGGTACTTAATGCCTTCTTTGCCTCAGTCTTTAATAGTCAGACCAGTTATCCTCAGGGTATTCAGCATCCTGAGCCAGAAGACGGGGATGGCGAGCAGGATAAACCCCCCATAATCSAAGAGGAAGCAGTGAACAACCTGCTACACCACCTGGATGCTCACAAGTCTATGGGGCCAGATAGGATCCACCTGAGASTGCTGAGGGAGCTGGCAGAGGAGCTTGCCAAGTCACTCTCCATCATTTATCAGTGGTCCTGGTTAACGGGGGAGGTCCCGGAYGACTGGAGGCTTGCCAATGTGATGCCCATCTACAAGAAGGGCCGGAAGAAGGATCCGGGGAATTACAGGCCTGTCAGCCTGACCTCGGTGCCAGGGAAGATTATGGAGTGGTTCATCTTGAGGGCGCTCGCAAGCCATGTGCGGGACAACCAGGGGATCAGGCCCAGCCAGCACGGGTTCATGAAAGGCAAGTCCTGCTTGACCAACCTGATCTCCTTCTATGGCCAGGTGACCCACCTAGTGGATGAGCGAAAGGCTGTGGCTGTGGTCTACCTGGACTTCAGGAAAGCCTTCGACACTGTCTCCCACAGCATTCTCCTAGAGAAGCTGGMGGCTCATGGCCTGGACAGGTGTACTCTTTGCTGCGTAAAAAACTGGCTGGACGGCTGGGCCCAGAGAGTTGTGGTGAATGGAGTGAAATCCAATTGGTGGCCGGTCATGAGCAGTGTTCCCCAGGGCTCAGTACTGGGGCCGGTCTTGTTCAGTATCTTTATCAATGATCTGGATGAGGGGATTGGGCGGGTGTGTTGATCTGCTGGAAGGTAGGAAGGCTCTGCAGAGGGACCTGGACAGGCTGGATTGATGGGCTGAGGCCAACTGTATGAGATTCAACAAGGCCAAGTGCTGGGTCCTGCACTTCGGCCACAACAACCCCATGCAACGCTACAGGCTTGGGGAAGAGTGGCTGGAAAGCTGCCTGTCAGAAAAGGACCTGGGGGTGCTGGTTGACAGCCGGCTGAACATGAGCTGGCAGTGTGCCCAGGTGGCCAAGAAGGCCAACGGCATCCTGGCCTGTATCAGAAATAGCATGGCCAGCAGGAGTAGGGAAGTGATCATGCCCCTGTACTCGGCACTGGTGAGGCCCCACCTCGAATACTGTGTTCAGTTTTGGGCCCCTCACTACAAGAACGACATTGAGCTGCTGGAGCATGTCCAGAGAAGGGCAACGAAGCTGGTGAAGGGTCTGGAGTAAACAAGTCTTACGAGGAGCGGCTGAGGGAACTGGGACTGTTTAGCCTGGAGAAGAGGAGGCTGAGGGGAGACCTTATCGCTCTCTTCAACTACCTGAAAGGAGGTTGTAGCGAGGTGGGTGTCCGTCTCTTCTCCCAAGTAGCAAGTGATAGGACAAGAAGAAATGGCCTCAAGTTGCGCCAGGGGAGGTTTAGATTGGACATTAGGAAAAATTTCTTTACTGAAAGAGTGGTTAAACATTGGAACAGGCTGCCCAGGGAAGTGGTGGAGTCACCATCCCTGGAAGTGTTTAAAACACGTGTAGATGAGGCGCTTAGGGACATGGTTTAGTGGGCACGGTGGTGTTGGGTTGACAGTTGGACTCAATGATCTTAGAGGTCTTTTCCAACCTTAATGATTCTATGATTCTATGAAAAGAAATGCAGAGTGGAATTCAACTTACCTAACTTTATCTTAAGTTAAGATATTAGGTAAATACTGATTTCTAACTAGTCTGTGACTAATTAGTCACCCTTCAGATTCCCTTTCCAATCAATTGAGCGATAGGTATTTGGAAACAGTTTGTCTGACTAAACATATATGTCTACTTTGGGATGAGCAACATCCTGGGAATTCTCATTTCTCTCATTGACTACAAAAGGAATTTAGTGTGATGAACTTGGCAGGAGACATCTACACTGTAGATCTCTGCATTTGATCAGATAAATCCACCTACAGTGTACATAGTCCCGTTGAAAGAGAGCTTGCTTCACTTCCATCTGTTCTCAAGAATATGCTAAGCAAGTTCTCCTTCCACTTCAACATGCTCACCATTAATGGGATGGGAAAAACAGAGGACCTTTGGGCCTTTCTATTTACTCTTTTTTTGCTGCTGAGAGGCTACATGAGATAACTGATTTGTCATCAAGATCCTTGTGGTCAGGGGGCTGTGACCACACATCCTTTCTTTGGACAAGGTAGTCACGCAGTCTCTTCTGCCATAATGCAAGCTTTTATATATGACCACAGACTCTTCTGTGCGCTACCTTTCTGTTTTCATTGACATTTCTTCCTTCTCATACCTAGGTAGCCTAATGCTTCAGCCATTTCCTTAAGTTATGAGGGGACAAATACTGACAATCAGGTGGCAGAATTTAGCTAAGAGAACAAAAAAGTGAAGTACTTTCCCTCGCCTGGAAAAGGAGGAGACTCTGGGGAAGAGAATTTTACAGGAGTGTAGAGAGATTTTACATTCTAGGCAGGAGTCACCCAGCTGGCTATGAAGAGCCCCAGAAGCTGCTAAAGTTTCAGCATTTTGATATTTTCTTGAAACAGRACAGTGCATGCTTGTGATGTTTTTTGTGATGGCCTTTGAGGTACTGTGGTGCAGGCTATTACTTATGATGATTGCAATATCTAAGGAGCTTTGCCACTCAAAGTCTTTAGTCAGGATGCACAATTGATAGAGCATTCATTTATGCAGTCTTCCATGCTAGTAGCCTTCATACACACTTTGACAAAGTTTCCTCATTTTCCATATTGCAGATATGTTTATACCATCAAAACAGGTTTTTTGACCTTTCCATGTGTTAAGTTTATCACTCATCACTTTATTCTTTTTATTATTTAGTTTTTATTGTCATATCATTAGCTGGTAAGAATTTCTTTCCTCTGCACAAACCAAAATAAAAATGCTAAACAGGCAAATAAATGAACGACTACTATATCTCATTCAATGTGTACATGAAAATGAAATCATCAAAGTACCGCTGTAATCAAGGGGAGTTGTCACAGACTTCAACASAGTCAAAATATCATCCTCAGCAATATGGTACAGCCAGCTGAGCAGACTTTAAAATGTACATGTGTAAAGAAAAGAAACTGAATAATACCTGGTCTGTTTGCAATGCTATATCAATATTCTCAGTTCATAGTAATGTTACTTTTTTTATRCTTCTACTAAAGCATTATTATGAGTCCGTTAACAAAAAGACTATTTTCTCAAGAAAATATCTGCTACTTAAGGTATGGCATCCAAGTCTAAACTCATACACACTTGTAAAACTCAAGTTAGTCCACTGAGATCTCTTGGACATTATCATCAATCATTTGTTTTCTTAGAATAATAGTGTACACTGCTGCTATTGAGAATATATATCCTGATATTAAAACAGCTAGTGTATTATTAATATTCCTTTTTGCAGACAAATTCAGTTTATTTGTGGTTCAAGATGTCTTGAGTCAGACTTCACAAATAAGACAAATATCTCAGTTGCCCTTTTTATCTATTCTTTTACTCTATGTATAGGATACTGTACTGAGAAATGCCATACATCTTTCTGAAATCCTCACAATACCTCTTCCAGTAATCAAGTCTGAGGACAAAAAGAAAAAACCCAAAGTACATTCTTTTCCATTGGAAGCACACACACACACACATATGTTCGGTCTTTTCTGTAGCAGGCAGCATGTGACGTCTGTAAGGAAGAAGACTCTCTTCTTTCAAGGAAGCAGGCGAATTTAAGGCTGCACAGGTATGGCATTAACACAGACATGGCTAACTTCCACTGATACTCTCTCATTTCAACAGTTATGCCCTTTTTTTTACCTATATCACTTCTTCGTCATGCTCACTGTATTTGTTGTTTACCACTGAAGACAGTGAGGACTGAAAATCACAGCTCAAGAATGTGTAACAGCAATGAAAATCTCTTCCTTCTCCACAAATTGTTTTCATTTCCTGAGGGAAAAAGCAAAAACGGGAATAAAATGCATGTATCTTCCATATACCTTCTAATTGGTCTACCTCCAATTTACAAAATATTATACTGTGGTTACAATTAACTGTGCATTATATAAGAAATGTGGGAGCCAGTTTTTTGTCCCTAGGCAACAAAAAGTCATATAGTGTAAGTATAGACATGTGATCTGAAATCATACTTGAATTTGGGCAGAAGATAGTACTGAAACTTTTTTTGCTGCTGAATCTGCCTTGGTCTCCAGATCAGCCAGAAGGATGGAAGTTAAAGTAGGCTTTGCTTTTAAAAACATCAAACCTGAATTTTTGCTGATCCAATCCATCTTTTCATCTCACTATGTATCTGTACAAATTTTCTTTAAAAAGTGCCGTTCTGTGGATGTCTGGAAGAGTGCTGCTTATGACATTTTATTTGGAAAAAAGGCATAATAGCACAAGTTCCAAAATGATAAAGATCCTAGTAACCACATTGTCGCATGTAGGCAGGACGTATTTGGTTATTAACTGAGTTAATTCACAACTCCTTTGCTATTTCATTGCCCATTCCACTGAGCTAAATTTATATGGAAACTTGATTCCAGTCCCTTCTCTTTTCCCTCTGCTTCTTACTCCCTTGCTGAAATGATTAAAAGGATCAGAAAGGAAAAGGAGAAGTGATTCAAGATTGAAATGTCAGTGCTGATGGAAAGAGAGGAGAGCTGTGCAATGGAGAATTTAAACATGATACCCAGAGAGAGACTTTCACCTGTTTTCATTTGCAAAGTCACAGAAACGTTGCAGAGAACTGTAGCCATTATTTCCAGCGCTGGGTCGCTGCCATAACACAAATGGTGTCTTGCTAATTTGAACCAGCCTGCAACAATAAACGGAGTAACAACAACAAGGAAGGTCCGAGTAAGGGTAAGAAAACTCAGGGTTTTACTCATATCTTGCAGCTTGGGAGCCAGATAACTAAATCACTGGCGCTTTCTTTCTCTCCCTAAGAAAGCAATTGTTTATTGAAATGAGAACTGCTCAGAATAGCTTTGCCTTGAATTCATCCTACTCTTGAGGGTGCAAAAGTTTGACCCTAGTAAGTGTATTGCTAGATTCCTGCTCATTAAACCCAGGTGAGAAAAGAAGAGCAGACACGAAACAGAAAGTGGAAGAAGACTAAGTAATTAAGAAAGCAATGACACAGGCATTGGCAACAAAAGGGCAATGAGAGATAAAGCTATGAAAATGCTACGAAATGCATGAAAAAAAGCAGGCCAAAAATCAAGCTTTCACACCAACTTGAACTAGAAGACCTCAGTACCCATTAATTAGAAAAGGTGCCTTAACATTTTATTTAATGTGCAAACACATTTTAGGGAAAAAAACAGTGGGAGTAATGAAAGGACATGTATTTGAGGGTCTCAAACTAATTTTATGAGTTCTTAAAACTTGCTTGCAAAAATCTGACTCTATAAATATCACAATAACTGCAGCAAATGAAACATGTGAAGCATATGATGAGGCATATAATAGGGAAAGATGAAGATTCAGAACAATATATCAACAGGAAATATTATTCAGCTATGTTTTACTGACTTTGAACACATATATGTATACTTTTTGTTAGGGGTTGCCAAATCCATTAGCCTGACAGAGCTGCTGCAGCTCAATGCTCCCAGGTCCAGCCYGTAGCGAGGCTGAGCACATATTCCCAACATGCACACAACCACGTACACATTTACACAAACACACATGGCCAGCCGCATGACCATGGGACCCACCTGTCCTCCCGGTAACCAGCTCTCAGCCTCTCTGATCTCTCCAGTAACTGGGCCAGGTTTATGGCTGCTTTGGTAACTAGCTCCCAAGCCTCTACCCTACTTACTGGCTAGTCAGGCTTGATACTCGCTGGTGACCACACACTGACATACACACTCACACACAATATACACACACTGCTCGCTCTATTTGCCGCTATGACCCATGGTCTCACTCCAGTTGCTGCACTTAAATGTCCATACACACACGTGCACACAAAATAGAGACTCCCACACCCAGAAAAATAGAAATAGAGTTTAATGGGAAGACAGGATAGACAGCACTGATCAGGTGCAGAGCATGGCTAGATAAGTGTTCTGACCACCTACCAGCTATCAGCCCCTTTTATCCCTTTTCCCTCTGTTTTCCCACACTTGTTCCTCCTCAAATGACATTAAAACCTCCCATTCCCTGCCTTTGTTTCCTCCCCTAAACATCCCAAAATAAGTAACGTACAATCCTAAGATGTTCTTCCCCTGCATCCCATCATAAGTCCCATACACCCTAGGCAGTAACCCTCCCTCAATTTGAAAGTGCTCTGGGGAGAGTCCCAGTCCCCCATCCTTTGGCTCACCTTAACAGGTTTCCCACTGGGCCCGTGATGCCCGTAGCTGCCCTGCGACAGCCCCAGGAGGAGCTGGGGTAGGGACTCCCTTTCTCTCACTGAGTTATTTGACCAAACACCTGAAAGCAGTGGCAAGGAACTACTTCCAGCAGCCTCCACGCACTTTCTGTCAAGCCTTTTGTTATCTGGTGTGTATGCCTCAGAACTGAGTTATAGGATCTTGGAGGAAAACAAGTGTAGGGAACATAAAAGGAAAGAATAGTGGTTTTTAGACAAGTAAATGGAAAATTAAACACACAGCTTCCATTTTAAATGTATTTTATTAGGATAGGAAAAATCATTTCAAGACCCAGTTCTTCATACATTCTCGGGCTGACTTGTTATACGGAGCCAGCAGCAAGTCATGGTCTCCATGAAGTGTGAGTACCTGCACATCACCCTTCCACCATGGACACATACACAAGCTATTTCCTTTGCTACCCTGCATTTTTTCCTCTGATATCTGATGTTTCACAGTTCTCCACTGAGAAATATATTGTAATGACAGTGAAAAAGGAGTAGGRTAACAGTCACGGGGAGTGGTGTAATAGACAGTAGGCACAGTGTTGTTCACAGTATCACAGTGTTCACTTGTTTTCCAAAGTGAATGAGCTCGGTGACCTTTAAATCTGTTCCTGCTGCTTCTGCAGTTTGTTTCTTACCCACTGCCACTCCACCCAAGCCACTGGACCCCAGTACACATTCGGCACAGCACAATTCTGGAACAGGCCATTATATATGCAGTAAGTAGAGAAGTTTTCTTTAAAATTCTGTGTTTTGCTTTTTTTGGGTTCCACTCTTGCCTGAGGTTTTTGATTGCTTTGGTAGCTCTTTTTTTCTTCTGTTATACAAGATGCCACATTCAAAAGAATTGTTTCTTATTAATCATGACTATCATCCTGATTAGTATTGCTATGAGTTCTCCCGGCAGAGACTGGGACCCAGGGCTTGGTGACAAGGCCAAAACCCTCGGTCACTTATGCTCATTGCAAAGTGCTGTCCAGTTTTCTCACATAACAGCTCTCACAACTCCAGGCCACCTCCCTTGCCACCTCCGGTGGGAGAGCGTGGAGGAGGCAGAGGGGAGCTGCCACCCTCTGCAGGCACCCCTGGCCCGGGCACACCTGTGGGGTGGCCACCCCTGGCTGGGAGTGCCTAACCCCAGCACCTGATCACCCACTTTGGGTAAAGCAGTGCTTATGCTCCCTGTGAGCAAAATGAGGGTGACAGCACGTGCCTATCTGCTTCCTCGATTTCTGCGTAGTGAGTTTGTGCTTGTTAACAGCTTTAAAAATTAAAAGCGTTGCCTACCTGCTCAGGGTTATGGCTACGTGAGTGACTGGTGAGCCTCAAGGCGTGTTGCTACTGAACGTGTGGGGGAGCTGGTATTTTAAATACCTAGCCTTTATGATTTTGTCCAGGTCACTGTAGGACTGAGTTTAACTTAAAAATAAAAGAACCTCTGTGTTTTCAGGACAAAGTGAGCTCTCCTTTTCTGGTCGAGAAATATGGTTTTCTGGTTGTTCATGCTTTCCTAATCTGTGAAGCCCCAAAGGTGTGGTACATTTCCAGAGGTGCTTTAGGCTAGGTCGGGAGCTGTTTCTTAGGAGCAGTCAGACAATAATTTTGTTTCTCTCTTCTTGTTTTCTTTCCCTGGTGTTTGGGAAGTGTATTTGTTATCCTGCATGAGAACAAGCAATCAGACTGGGTCATCTGAAATTTTCAGAGTGCCCTCTGCATCCTAGAAAAATTGACTGAAGTGCTGTTTTTATAATTTTTTTAATAATTTACATGTTATTAATTTTACATTAATAACATGTAAATTATTACTGTACAATATTACAGTTACTTACATAAAGTTAGCAAACCATCAAGTTTATCTCAGTGCAGTTAGAACTTAAATAATTTCTGTATTTTGAGAGGATTTTGCTGGCAAATAAATCCAATATGACGGTCTGCTGCAGCTTTTATAAGTTATACATCCAATACGTGCAGCCTGAGTGCAGAGCTGCAATATGTGCAAATCTGAAATTTTCAGAGACATATGAGGGAAAGCATAAAAAATCATTCTATATCTACAAAATACTCAAAATGTATTTTGCTTTTGTAAAACTACTTTGATTAATTATTAAAATTACAAAATTTTACAAGTACACAGAAAATTCAGATAATCTGGAATTTAAAGTAACAAACAGGATGGCTTAACCTTCACAATACAAACAGCTTTGGTGCTTTAAGATACTATTGCGCACATTTGACCACGTGTTTTCAGCTCTGAGGGATCACCCTCCTAAAAGAGCACATCATCTGGGCCCTACACGCCAGCCTCTGGACAAAGTTGCTTGGCTGAGCTTAAAAGCCCCAATCTGCTGTGGCTCAGTCTAGTTGACTGCCTTGCATTCAGGCGAGCAACCTGTGAGTGAAGCTCAGTTAGATAGGCAGTAGTCTGCAGCAGAAAAACACTACACTGAAAGGGCTAGCTAGGAAATGGTAACATTTTAAGCCATTACAGCTGTTTCCAAATAAAACCTTACTTAGATCGCAGCCAGATAAAATGTTTCAGCTGTCCCTGAGACCAGATTATCCCCCAGACTATTCACACCATTAACCCGTCCCTCCATATTTTGCCATTAATGGGTGGGTTTGTTTTCTCGTTTATAATTTCACCGAACAGAAGAGCTGCGCAGTAAAAGCACTGGAGCGGTGAAGCAGCAGCAAACAGCTGGGATGATAATCTTTTAATCCAGCTCACCATAAGAGTTCACCTGACTTCCCTTTACAAAGCAGATTGAAATGACTAAGGCAGCAGAAGAGACTGGGTGATGTGACTTGCGGTGGTAGCAGACATGCCTAAAGCTGCAGTCAGCGGCTGCAGTACGTACCTGGCTGTGTGACTAACAGGCTGATAGGGATGAGGCCATCCTCCGATGGCCAGAGGTGTGACTGCTTCCCACACCTCTGCTGCGGGTGCTCGTTCTCTCGCAGCCTCGCGTGAGTTCCCACACCTCTTGCTGCGTACCAGCGGCAGATCTCTGAGCGCTCTGCATGTCCTCAAATACAAAACCTGAGGGCTTGGCTCAGGCCACACGTACAGTTTAACCGGGGAGACCTGCTGCCAGAGGAGCTCTCTAGCAGATGGCAGGGTGGTGTGTGCCAAAGGGCAAGGGAGGTGAAGTCTCCCCAACCCCAAAGACAACCCCACAGCTCCCATCGATACTGAGGAACTCCCCACAGCGGCTGTTCTTCTCAGCTGGTCATCCATAATAACTCTGGTCAGAAGAGCAGATACTGTCAGAGGCGAGCTCTGTCACAGGTCACCTCTGAGTCACTTCAGTGAGTCACCTCTGTCTGGCCTTGCCGCTGGCTACAGAGCCCCCGGCTATAGACCAGTGCGGGAAGGAGCAGTCTCCTTTCTGTAAATCGTCTTTACTTCATTGTCCTGCTGCTGCTGGTCCCTCAGCTTCTGCCCCAGCATGTCTTGTGAATGCCAGGCCCAGCCACCCAGGGGGTGTCCGTCTGGCCGGGGTGCCCCAGCTGATCCCTCCACCCAGGAGGGCTGCTGCCCATAAACGAGTCAGGCAGTAAATCATTCCCCGGAGAGTGACAAGCAAACATACAGCAAGCCTGGCTTTTATTTGGCTCAAGATAGGGTCAGAGGAAAATGGCTCGGCCTTGCCATGCGATGGGTTTAGATGGAAATGGAAAAAGGTGCAACTTCTCCTGGCCTGAGTGCAGAGCTGCAGCTCTCGGAGCCTGCCAGACCGCTCTGACCAGCCAGCGCAGGTGAAGTTTGGTGGACAAGCTGAACCAATAAGCCCATCTGCTTCACTGATGGGCAAGAAAAGCCTTCCATTCAGCCTGTGCTGCTGGTGCCGGTTCTGCCTCAGCCCTCCCCAGGGCTAACAGGGAAGAACAAACGGGCAGGGAACCAAGAGGTCTAACACAGAACATAGGCAATAAAAATAAATAGTGCAAACACTTCCCAAATACCAAGAACTGCAGAGAAGGCTTCTATGCTTTCAGCCAGTCTCTCAGGGTCATATGGTCTTAGTAGAAAAAAAAAAAAAAAAAAAAGCCGGGTCGTACAAATTTTGAGGGCATCCTCTGCCATTCTAGTAGCTATTTAGTTTCACAGGTAGAGGAGTCACTTAGGACACAAAAAGGGCATTACAAGCAAAGGAAATTATTTAACAGAAATGAAATGATCTTGTGCACATACTGCAATGAAGTAAGAAGTTCTGCCTCTCTACATAATGCAAACTTTCTTTCATAATTGCCTGTCTATCCAGAAGAAGTCCTTTAGCTTCATGTCCTTTTAAACCCCTTCCTTTTCTTTGCAGAACAAGCTGGCATTCAGCACCATAGGAAAGAATCCAAGCTCAGAGGCGTCTTTGTAGAGAAAAAACTGTGAACACAGTTTCTCTCAAAGGAGAAATTGAGTGTTCAGGGCACTTGGCTAACTGTCATCCTTGTCCCTACAGATGCACAAATGTAATACTAGCAAGGACCTTTTACATAYTTTTTTCCATGCTTACTTCACTGTGACTTTTCCTGCTGGGTACAGGGTTGGAAGTTGGACTGACAAACAGACTGTGTGTTATTATAATCACATTTTTTAAATCCTCTGGAAGAGCATGTGGGTTTTGCATTTCATGCTAAAGCATTTCATTAGGCAACCGAGCAGCATAATAGCAGTTACCATTAATAAAATGTTTTTGTCTTTTTTGTAAAATGAGCTACAGAATATGCAAATATCAAAAAAGTACAGCCAAGTATTTTGCAATATTTATATATATATAAAGAGAGATATATATCAGCAACAGGCTGAAAGAACTCAGCTGAAAAAATTACTATTATTTTCATAGGTGGTCTTGAAAGGGTCGTTCCCCAACATGACTGAAGAGCAGGATTTCACTTCTACAGAGCTAGAACCAGTAGAAGGACAGAAAACCCCTTTTGTTTCTTGTGGGGCTCAGGCCTGTTTGCTTTTCAGTGTCTTGCTGCTGAGACAGCTTGCTGTCCCTGAGGGAAGGTGGAAGGTGGGGAGGAAGTGCAGCTTCTCAGGTGACAGAAGATCTTCAGAGGAACTGAGCAGAAGGACTGCTGTGGCAGGTCACATTGCATAGTTATTTGCATAGTTCACTCTGCATATTTTTTTATCTTACACATAATCAGAATTTCTAACACTAACTGGATAAATTACTTGGCAACGTGTCCTAACCTCTCACTGATACACTAATGGTGTAAAATGGAGTGATTCTAAGATCCCATCTCCAATATAATCCAGAACAATGGCAGCTGATTCCTGAAGGACACTAGAGAGGTAAAAATCGGGGATGCTTCCATGTCCTTCTTGTACATATTTAATGAAAAGTTAAGTTAAGCTCTATTGAATAATGTGCAAGAATCTGCCATGCAGGAGCTATCAAAACATCATTACACAGCTAGCCACATTTGGCAAATACAGTCATCCAAAACACCTTTGGCATAGTTTTAAACCTGTTAATCTTTAGATTCATTACCAGAGTTGCATATGCCAGTATATTTTACAAACATGTCCCATTAAAGTGTATGTAACATATTCATATAGGTATGTACAGATAAGAAATGTACAGATACCAATAAATAGCTCAAATAACACAACATATTATTTTGCACCACAGGGACAGGATGATACAAGTTTTAGAAAGGAAGGACATACAGGAATACTAGGCAAAATAAGTCACTTGAAAATCAAAATGAGACATAGGAGATTTCCATCATAGTATCTTCAAGGCAATAGTGCAGGCACAGGCTTGCATACAGGCCAGTGTATTGCAATACTGTCCTGTATTATTTTAGAGAAAAAGAGTCTTCCACAAGAGCTCCCTGTTCTGATTAGAGCAGTATACATTCTCTTTTTATAGTTTTTTCTTTGGTTTTGGGTTAGAGGGGTTTTTTGTACTGATCAATACAATGACAGACCCACCTGTGGTCTGTCCTGCTCTCCTAGGCTAGCACATTGGGAGCAGCTGGTGCCCTGAGGAGGTGCAGCTGTGACTGACTGGCACTTGCACAAGCCGCATTAGGGTGAGAAGAGGCTGGTTGCTTCTCTGAGTAAGGGTTGGCCAGGTTCTCATTCTGGACATTAAAGTACCCATATTTGGGATTTGGACTGGAGGAGTTTTAAGAAGTTTCTATAGTGTTGGGACTGCCAACATATAACAAGAGGGACACATTTTTAACATAAGTCTTAATTTCCATCTAAAGTACATACACATGTCTGAAGGCACAAATGGTAGAGAAGAAAACTTATCTGTTATCRCTCCGGATACCAGCTTTCAAACCCTGTATTCTGGAATGAGAAAGTCTCCCAGATAGAGGCCCGAACAAATTGATTTCCATTACTTCATTTGCTTCCTATTATAGCTTTGGACACAACACTGAGACTAGGAATTGACCAAAATTGTTATTTATTTAACACTTACGATAGAGCAAGTGAAAAAGTCCAGCCAGATTATCCACTGTGTCTTATAAAAAAATGGAAAGTGATGGTTTCTGTCCCAAAGAACCAACTGTCTAAAAGATAACACATATGTGAGTGGATAAGATCAACAAATAAATCAGACTGGGGCAGACAAGAGCAGGAAATGCAGGTAATTGGTTAAGGCTTGTCTGTGTTCAATCAGGAACACTTGCCACAGTTTTCAAATTACATAGCTTATGAGATCACAGGTTTTTTCACTTCAAAAGGAAATAAAATTTTTGCCTGGTGAACCTGCCCTTTTGGAAGTTCAATCAATTTTAACACTGTTGTTTTATGTATCACACTTAAAGGAAGAGTGATAGAAGAGGAGGAAGAGTGCTTTAGAGCTGCTCCCGTCAGTCTCTGTCACTGCAGAGAGGCAATAGTAGAGAACTTCAGATTCAAGAGGCAATATTGCATATTGATCTTTGTGGACATGCCCTGCTAACTGCCAAGGTCTGGGTTTCTTTTTTTAGCAGCTTAGCATGGCTTTTACCAAGCATAAATATAGCTGCACAAATAGTGAGAAGCTATTTTTGAACATTTTGGTCACTGCTAAATACAGAATTGCTAGCCCAAGCATTCAGAAGTCATGATTCAGGTCCCCAGAATGAGGAGGCTGGCCTAAGTATGTAGATCCTTTTTTATTTGCTATCTATTTGTTTTGCTTAGTGAAACTTTAGGGTATTTCTGGACCGTGTCTTCAAGCACTTTGCTTCAAAACTGAAGATAGAAATTTAATCTGAGTTTATACTTGCCTCTAATTCACATGGCTCCTGGAACTGGGACTTAAAAATTCTTCCTAATGCTCTGAGACAAGTGCAAATCTTGGGAAACATCGTAAAATAATTTTTTTGCATCATGGTCTCACCTCTTGTTAGCTCTTTGAGAAGAGTCAAGAGACTTTCTTTGCTTATCTGCCAAAACATATGTCACACTGGTAGCTGAAATTTCTTTAATCAAAATCAGGAATGTCACCAGTGAATGGACAGACCAGCAGAGGACTGAGGCACCATTCGCCTCCCACCTTCCCTTGTTTTCAGAGCTTTGATATAAGGGGAGCAGAGTGCCTCCCTGTACAGGGGTAACATTCGTCAACCCACGGCAGAACAGCAGTAACCTTCTGAGTGAGGCACTTGCTCATGCAGCATAAATACATCATGTATGTCACACAGCGCACAAATGTCAAATATGCCGAGGAATACTTGCAACAGGCAGTAGCTTAAACATGTTTGATGAATGTTTTGTACAAGTAATTCCAATTTGTGACGCATTTGGGAAGGTTTTTTTTGTTTTGCAATTTTAAAAGCTGTTAATAGGCTGCTCATAAGCAGAACATGGATCTAACTTTGTCCAGTGAAATGAAAATAATGTATTGCTTGTCCAGTTGTAACCTTAAGCCCAATATGATTTAGTACATCCTCAGCTCCTACTTTCCAGCAAATTTTAAACTTGGCCAATGTTGCTAGCGACTGAGGCTTCCTGCAAGAATGGTTTATTGTCCTCCTTCCCTTGAAAGGATCCATTTTTAAGCAATCAGTGTCATAAGAGCTGGTGACTGTCTCATTTCTAAGAGCACTTGAAAATATATTTTTGTGGATGAACCAAAAATTGGTTCACTGTTGTATTTCTTCTGGAACACCTCAAAAACAAATTCATACCCAGTGAATATACTGGCCTTTTCAATAGTACAGATGAGCAAGCTTCCGTTCTAGACTCTCAACTGGTCTTTGCTGAAAATTAACAAACTTGTCCTAGCACCATAATATCTGATTATTGGTTCAGTAGCCATTCACCGAATACCTGTTCGATCTTCTGCTTGCTCTCATGAATTCCATGTTTTGCCTTACAGGGGCATCCTTTTGCCTAAATAAATTAACTAAATGTATTTCTGTAAAAATACTGTAATAATGCCAGCTTATTTTTGTCTGTAGCTTTCAAAGATGGTTGTGTGTCTATTTTACCCTCCCCCCTGCTTGAAAGCTTCAGAGTCTGCTTGATACCTGTGAGGGAACAAATAGTCTGGCAGGGAAGGGCATGGGCAGGGCTTGCATCACCCTGACCCGTTCCTGCTTGTTGAGCCAGCTAGGCAGCCCAAGTCAGAGGTTACACCTTCCCTAAACAGGTGTAACTTGAATACTCCTCCAACTGTACTAGAGAGCTTGGGGGGAAGAACCAGAGTCCCTGAACAATTTCTTCTGGGTTTTCTTCCTGTGGCTGAGTGTTGACGTCCAACCAAGAGGCAAAGCACCTCCCCGGTCACACTGTTTGTACCCCTACCCCTGCAGATACCATGCAGCATGTAGCAGGGTTATGACTCACACCACAATAACCTGAAAGTCAAGTCAGTATGGGCCATGCACTCTGCTAGTACCCATGGAGGTAAGGGGATGGAGCACTCGGGCAAGGGAGAGACAAGGAGAAGCTCTGCAGAGCAATTCCCCTTCAGGCTCATGGCAGGTCAGGACTCTGCAGACCAGGAGCAAGGAGGCCTGCAGCAAAAATGAGCTGGCCTAGGATATGTCTGGCCTTCTGCTGTGACCTCATCCTCCTGCAAAGCCACAGGGATTTCTCGCCAGGTCACTGAGCTGCATTTGCAGCTCTTTGATTTCGCAAATGTTTTCTTTAAGGTTTAGCCCTACCAAATGCAGATTAAATGCATAGCTACATACCCTTGCAAAGATGTTCAGAGAGACTGAACAGTGCAATTCCTTCTGTGCTTTTGCATTTCACACAGAAATTGCAAAACAGGCCAGCTTGGTTTAAAGACCTTGAACTAGACTGAAAAATGTTAATATTAATTATCTTTCTTACTTGGATGGGGGTTAGGGGTTTGGAAAAATTTCTTTCCTTATCTAGCACTTTAAGGAACTATGAACCTTGAATATCAAGGGTTGCTGGTGGCTCTAAGGAGAACATCCAGGCTTTTGTTTATAGACAACGAATCTGGGTACTGCTCTGATAATATATTTGGCAGATGGGGAGCACGCAGCTGGATGAGCATTCAACAGCTAAACTGTGCAGCCTGTTCCTTAGAGAGTTCCTTGCCCTTGGMAAAAAAAAAAAAAAGTGCATCTTTCTGGCACTGAAACAGGGTCTTATTTTATTGATAAGAATAAACTTTTTTCCTACTTGTATGCACAACAAACGAGACTTTTACAATAAGCTAACGATGGGTGTCTATGATGTATGCCAGTAGCACCTCTATTATTGATTTAGTTATACTGGTAAAAAATGCACACTTTATTATAGTTTTATGCTGCAATGGGAAGAGATTCAATTATGCTCATAAGCACTGCTGGAGCTGTATTTATAGTTCTGCCAGTTTTTCCCAATATAAATACACCAAGCAAACCTTTTTCAGCTAGGCAGATCATACAGAAATGAATATCACTCTGAGTGAGAATGCTTTGGAACGAAGTGCCATGTAATCCAAGCACGTGGAAGCAGAAAAATCAAGCAATATACAGAGGTAAGAAGCATGGTTCATGAACGCATCATAATAAATGACATAAATTAAACCTCAATTAGTTATTTTTAAGGCAGACTTCTTTGAAAAAAATCAGCTAAATTCAGTGCAGTCAACCATTGTTAAATGAATACTTAAACCAGGTTAGTATAAGGCTCAAGTTACACTAGAAAGGCAGTACACACAACATCCTCTTGTTTCTGCTATCCATCATTTCTATATCTGCTGTATATAACTACGATTACTAACAGAACCTACCATTAAATATCACATCTGGATATGCCCTGTCATGGCACATCCAGATGGTAAGTAATTGTACTTACCTAAGGATCTTTCTTAATTCCTGTCCCGTCCCCACCCCCCCATTATACAACAGCAATGTTATATTTCTAAATTAAAATTAAAAAAACAAAGGATGAAGTATGTTAAAAAGAGGCAGTTAGAAAACCTAGCGGACTTGCTTCGTAACATCATGTAGGTGAGCTGGCTGATTCTTTATGTAGCTCTGAATACAGACACTGTACTTTTAAACAGTATCTTTCAGATTATTTTTATATGCAAATAGCCACATTTTCATAATCAGCTTCTAGGACTGACGACCAATATGAGCACAACTGTTTTATGTTGATGCATGAATATAAGGCTCTGTGCATGTCAAGCTAGTAATCGAAAAGTGAATCCGATTTGCATTAAAAATTGCAAATAGTATAATATGAAGAAAACTTGTCAGTGCACTTTAGTTACTGAGCTGTGGACCAAAATGCTGATCAACAAATAGGAAAGGCATTCAATGGCATATTTAAAAGGCTGGTTGCTTGTTACTCCTTTCTCAGGCAGAAATCTTTTAAATTCACATAAAGATCATTTGACCTTACAGTTCACAGGAAACTGGTCTCTGTGATGATAACACTACAAGCTGTGACTGTGACACCTACAACTTGCAGCTTTCTAGGAGACTCATACTCACTACATTACATCAGAGAGTAATTTTGATAGCTCTGCCCTTACCCTCTTTAGACAAGTGACAAGGCAGGCAAAACATCCCTTTCTGAAGTCTATGTGAGCTAGTTACTTCAGGGAGAGAGATGCCTTCACAGTTAAATCCTCTTATTCAACACTCTGGTTGGCAGGCTGTTGTGGATACGACAAGGAGATTTGGAATAGCTGTAATAAACGTAGCATGAAAGGTAACTCTGAAAAGTACTGGTAATATAAATAGACTTTAGATGCTTGCCACACTAAACGTGCTTACAGGCTATTTTCAAATGCAGGCAGTGCGATAATTAAAATATATCAGAAAGCTCAGCTGAGGTGCAGTGCCATGAACGGGGAATAGCACAAAGCCAATTCATCTCTTGGTTGGGCAAACCTCACACAGGGAAAACAAGTGCTGAAATCAGAGGAGTCTAAGAATTTCAGAATCTGACTTTGTACAAATGAATTAGGGTGTCACATTCACTTTTTGCGGAGCAGTAAAGCTCACCACATCCAAATAACGACAGGCTTGGCTTATTTGACATGTAAAATGCAATGGTTTATAATTTATACAATTCGAGTATCAGAATGTTGTATCACTTGAAGTACAAAAGCAAAAGACATTGTTAATGTTAATTGTTCTTTAAAAGTTTCTTAAAACAATTAACCTACAGTCCAAGTATAAAATAAAAAAAAAAAAGGCAGTATGTTCAGCCTGGCTGTAAAACTTCATTAGTAAGAAATGACACAACTTTGGAAAGGAGGACAAAAAGGACTTGCTCACAAAGCTGTTCTTATATCCATATAAACAGTCTTTGTGCACCTTCTTCTGACAGGAAGTTACAATTTAATATGCAGAAGCGGCTACTTAACAGCAGTGTGAATGATATATTTTAGAATAACTTAATTCTTACCTGCAATTGTTCCTTATTCAAAATCCATAATTTAAAAAAAACACAATTTGTGACAAAATGATAAATAATACCAAAAGTTTTGTGGTGCTGTGTGCTTTTAAATAGTTGTATTTCCTAATGAACTTTCTGTATTAGAGATTGCTTGTAATTCAAAGTATTTATGAGATTAATCACAGAATGGTTGAGGTGGAAAGGTTCCTCTGGAGATCACCTCATCCCAACTCTCTGCTTAAAGCAGGGTAAGCAGGAGCAGGTTGCTCAGGGCCACAACCAGTTGGGTTTTGAATATCTCCAAGGATGGAGACTCCACAACCTCTCTAAGCAATCTATGCCATTGTTTGACCACCCTCATGGTAAGGAAAGTTTTTCTCATGTTTAAACAGAATTTCCTGTGCCTTAATTTGTTCCCATTGCCTCTTGTCCTTTCACTGGACACCACTGGGAAGAGCCTGGCTCCATCTTCTTTAATCCCCCCCATCAGGTATTTATACACATTGGTAAGATCCTTCCTGAACCTTCTCTTCTCCAGGCTGAACAGTCCCAGCTCTCTCAGCCTCTCCTCAGATCTCAGATGCTCCACACCCTTCATTATCTTTGTGGTCCTTYGCTGGACTCACTCCAGCATTCCAAGTCTCTTTTGTGCTGGGGAGCCCAGAACTCAGCTGTCATTTGGAGGTGTTTTATAAATGTGTAAATATTACATTTTAATGCAAAAATTTTAACTGAAGTGTTATTCTTGAAATTTTAAATCCAGATAAGAAGCAGTCCTATTCTTATATTAACCTTAACTGTCCCTTTAGAAATATAGTATGTATTAGAGTCATCTTCCATAGCTTATAGAATACATATCTTCTCATTCTGTGAGTAGTCATCTATGCCTAATGAAGACCATGAGAGACCACCTCAGACAGATGGGCTATAGCTCAAATGTCCATCTATAGAGTTAGTGTCCATCTAAAGAGTTAGTTAGAAGATAAATAATTCTGTGATCTCATCTCAGGCAGGGTACAGTTATGCAACATGTGATAAAGTTTTGTAACTGACCCATACTGAATGCTTCCAACAGGTGAACAAGCATGCTCTAGTCAGCAGTCCTTCTCCAGTACTACTGAAAGAATAATGTGTGCTCGCCCTGTTGAAAACTGGGTGCTGAATCTGCAGATAAGCATTTTTTCCTAGCTCTGTATGCTGCAACACCCATGCATCGTTAGAAAGCTGGAGTCTTTTAACTGAGTTCAGTGTATTTTATGTTAGCGTCTTAATGTCTAGGCTAAGTAGTAGGGCTAATTGACTGGTGTCTCTGCTGGGATTAAGAGTGAAGAAAATTCCTCTCCCAGACTTCAGACTATCTATAGATAAACAGCAGAAATAAGGCTCAAACATGCCATAGCATTCAGCCTGGAAGAGAGGAGGAACTGGGCAATGACAGATCCTCAGCTTCAACAAGATCATCCCGTTCTCCACCAACACATTTTCTCATTCTGTTTTCCCTGGATAGAAACAAGAACTAACAAAATTTTGGCACCTTTGTTTGTATTTCCAATTATCACCACAGCTGAGACCAACTGCTGTGCAATTGAATGGCTTCAGAGCACAATTTAGAGTTAAAATAGCTACTCTTAAAAAACAATGCCCATTGTATCCTCACAGTCATAGTGAAATCCACCCAAAGATGCTGATAGCAACCATCTTTTAAAAAAGAGCATTTTCAAAAGCATTCACAGTGCTAAGAAAAACAGAATAAAGTTACAAGTTATGTTTGGGTTACATAATATTTTAACATCTTAATTGGTTAAAAATCAGTGACATCACTTTGGTTTTTATCTCAAGCAAAACACAGTCATGGTATCAGTGATATCATTGTCATATATTGATGAGACTAACTGTATACCCATAAAGATAATAGGAACTTTATCTTCATCTTTTAAATCAAAACAATATAAACATCTAATGCTTGTTAACAGACAGTGCTGTCTCAGATTCTGCTACTGAACTTTCCTTTGGCAGATGTACTAGAAATAATTATTTCCCTGATATCTGCTCTTCCCTGAGCATTAGTATGATAGCGACTGCAAAGCAGTAACCGCACTGGCCTTAGACTGTGATGAATTTTCACATGGATTACCTATGTATGCCTGGTTATATCGGCAAACGAATTTTTTCAGATGCTCTTCACCTGAAACATGTCAATGCCACTTCACTGGGGGTTTTCAAATTTTGATTTGTAGGAAAAAAGAAAAACAATCCATAATTTTTTTTCTTAGGAATTAAAGAACATGAACGGGATTCCAAATTGTTAAATGCATTTTGTCCAAATTTTGACAAAACCCTTTCTTGGATGGAGTCTGAATCTGGAAAGTATTGGTTCATTGTGAAGATTTTTGGAAAATTATGAGCCTAGGAAAAAAAGCAAAATGATGCACCCTCTCACACTTTCACTAAGGCCGTTGCTATGGTAATAAAAAATACATTAAAATAAAACCTAATAATATTTTTCAAATTTTCCCAAAATTTCTTTTCCTTTTTCAAAAACGTTGTGGTTACATGGGTAAATCTAAATCACATGTTAGCCCACATAGTAAAAGTAGATTATATTTCATTTATCTGTAACATATTTTCCCATCAACAACTAAAAAAGAAGGAACTGTTATGCCATGTGTGGGATAATAGCATTACAAGGGATATATAAAACTCCACAGCACGTCCAATGGCAAAGGCAAAACTTTTTCAAGTCATCTACAGAGGTAGTTCCGCTGGTTCTGTGTAGCCTCTGCAACTATGGATGGATGGATGGTAATGGATGCATGTAGCATTATTCAGGCAAATGGAGAAGGAGGAGGATGTTAGAAAAAGGTGTAACTGGGGTAAGATTTGTGCTCATTGCAACTATAAACCTCTGTAGAGCTCAATAAGAAGATTCTGCAACCACAGAAAAAAAACCCCAACAATCTGATTTCCTGTCTTTGTACCAAAAACATTTGTTCTGGAATAATTTTATCCCTTGAATTCCATGCTAAATGTTAATACTTCATCTCCATAGAGCACCTGGTTAAATGTTTGAGTTTTTTGTTTTGGCTAATATGCAGTCCAATTCAAAAGATGAAATGCATGCCAGTGCTGAAATACTACAGTTGCAAATTTAATGATGAAAATACGGGAATTCTGAAGTCAGAAGTCACACGATGCTTCAGTAACTTTGGTCATGGTTCAGACAGTCAGCTTGGTGTTGCTTTCTATTCTGACCCATGTTATTTGAACATATATCCATCCTTAGGAGAGGTCAAAATGTAGAGTACTTGAAGGCAGGTTTCAGAAAGGCAATGAGCACAAATATGTTTGATACAACATCATTTTTTACTCACAAATGCATGAAGGCCATGCTGAATAAATTCTGAAACTCATAGAGAGAGCCTGCATATGTTATGGATCTTACAAATAACACAGTTGAGATCACTGGGATTCCTCATTTTCTTTTATTTAATCCACCCTCCTATGCTTCTGGGATAATAGGAATGGTTAGATCATCCACTTTACCTGCTACTTGGTCTCCTCAGTCCCAGACATAAGCCTCCCTAAACAACTGTAGAGAGTCTCCTGGCTAATGAGATGAGCAGAGAGCTGCTTAAGCTGGCAAGAGAAAAAGTCAGAGGAAGAGGGCTCAGAAACCCGTCTCAGTCAAGCAAACCAACAGGCATAATACATAGCCTTACAATTTATCACCTGGGCAACAACCACTATGTATTTATAATGCACCTGGAGTGGTGGTACTCATATCAGTGGAAGGTACTAAGTAGGGCAGCCAAATGCTGTGTGATACCTGCAGATCTGTGATGCTCTGATTCTTTGCACAAGGATGTGTGAACTCCATCATGCAAAATGGATAGGGAAAAAAGACTCTCTAAAATCTTACAGAATATACAAGTTTTGCTTGGTTGAAGGTCTCTGCGGAGGGAAGAGGAAAGAAGGAAAAATGGGGGAAGGAGCTGTTAAGCTTTGCTGTCTGGCTTTTCATAGCTCTTCCAGAGATTCCAGCGCTGTCCTTTATGGTTCTCCACTATTTTTGTCTAGGAAGGTTTCAGAAGTAGTGTCATTCATAACTAACATCCATGACTCCATCTGAACTGCCTCACAGAGGTGCAAAATGCATGGAGGCTACCTCTTCTATAGCTGCTCAGCAGAGAATGTCACACGGATCTCAGCTCCCTAATACAGGGGTCATAAACTGGATTCCTCAGCTGGCTGTAGCTGGAGAGACTGCTGCTGCCAGGAAAGCAAGTTAGCTCACATCATTCAACAGTTATTTCAAGTGCTGTGTCCTATGTTTCCTAGCATGGATGTCTCTTAAAATAAGCATCAGTACCTGTGAAGAAGAGGAAATGCAAAACAATTACAGAAATAATGATAGGGGCCAATAAGACTCAAATGAGAATAAAAAACTCTGAATGCATTGAAATAATGTCAAATGGCAGGTGATTATCTCTTTAGAGTGCTTCATACTGTAGGAACTGTGTAAGTATTTAGAAGGATGAAAATAGTTATGTTCACAATGAGGTAACAGCTTTTTTTCAGTAATGAAGTGGACAGAAATGAAGGTGTAAGATAAAACCTGAAACACTGCAGAACTGGAGACAACTGGGAGTTGTAGAATGAGTTACTATCTTGCTATCCTCTGGTTAGGGGGGCATTGCGACAAGTGGAGAGTATCTTAGTTCTATTGCTGTTCACCAGAACTGAGCCATCAACAGGATTACACCACGAAACTCACCTTGCGAAGTTGTGGGTGCTAAATTATTCCAGATGATTCAGAGCAAAAGGAGGAAATGGATCCTATAAACATTTATATATATGAGTAACTGTTCTCCCAGGGTTGTCCCATTGATTTCAGCATGCCTATTATATAAGTGAACTGATGTGTATATAAATGTTTACGGGGATTAACATTAAATGAAGATGAAAACTTTCTCATGGCTGCTTATAACTCCATACAGCCGATGCAGCAGCCAGGAACTGCTGGGGTAAAGGAGTATGCCAGCTACGCTGCTTTTCTGTGACTACTCTCACTTTATAGAAAGAGCTGTGGGAAGGAAAATAGATGGACAGGAGCTGTAGAAGATATCCCTAGGCAGGGAAGTTTGATATAGATCTCACAGCTGTTTTCTGCTGGGATAACACAGCTGCTGTAAGGCGGATATAGAAAGAATCTCAGATGCACAACCAGATATTTTAAAAGATATAGTCTGGAACTCTTTTTTTTTTTTTTTTTTTTTTTTTGTTTTTTTTTTTTTTTTTTTTTTTGTTTTTGTTTTTTTTTTTTTTTTTTTTTTTTTTTGCTTTCTGGGCTGATGAAAATAAATAACATCACTTTAAAACTTTTAATATAAGCAAGTGTTCAAACTTGCAAGATGCTTGAAAACACAGGGAGTTGCACGCAACGATGCACTGAATTGCACTGTCAGGCACACACAGAAAACAGATGGACATGCTCTGGGTCTACAAACACGGTTTCAGAGGATAGGCCCCAATTCCTCAGTGGAGCTTCTTTGAACATGAAATTACTATATTGAACACAAATGCAAACAAGCACTGCAATGATCTTGGTCTTGTTTATAAATGTCCCACAGCTGGTCACTGAGTATGTCTATTATACAGTTGGGGAAAGAATTATAGTGTGATTTAGCAGGAGCCAAGCTAGCTTTAAGCAAGCTTACTCTGTTGTGGATAATCAAGTTCAAGTAGCACTAAATTCAGTGCAGCTTATTTTCACAGGTCCAAAGTCAGTTCTTGGGGAGACATAAGCTACTGTAGCCAGACTGTTACAATACATGTGTTGACTCAGAAACATTTTCAGTCTCTTTATATCTAAGGACAATCACTTCTATGTTCAGTGTCTAGGTACCTTTGAATACTAGCCAGTGGTTTTAGCTATGCCCAGCTTTACAGACACTAAGCCCAAAGACCAGCTTTACACAGTAAAAGCATACTGCTTTAAGCACAACTGAGGTTTACACCTCTCTTATGTGGGTCATGCCATTTTAATAATGGCAAAGGCAGTGTTACATATAGTTGCTTTTTAGGACAGGAAGTACCAAAAAAAAAAAAAAAAAAGCAGTTGAAGTGATAAGACAATAATCCCAGGAATGCTTCTGACCTCATGGTACTCTTACTAACAAATACTCCTTTAATAGTGATGAGTTAATGATATCAAGCCCTGTGTGATCTGACTTGCAGCATGTGAGATGACAGCGTTTAGACAGAAATACTCTACCTCCGTCAAGCRAGCTGGCTCCTATTATAGCATGGGTGTTAAACCATGCTGCTGAACAAGCTTTGGCAGCTATCATGCGAGCTTCTGAAGTGAATGAATCACAGTGGTAACGGATGACTGAACAGGGGTATATACAGCGTGACTCCTTCATTTCTTTCAGAGGTTCACACTTGAAATCAATTGCAGCAAAGCTCAAGTTATACGACACTGAAAACTGAGTTCGGTTTCTTTAAAAAAAAAAACCAACCTGATCTTCTGTGAAAGCAACTAAACTGTAGATGGAAGAATCTGCGTATTTCCAGGTAGAAATACGTCTTGGTATTTTATTTTGACTCTGGAATAGCTAGCTGCAATATCTACATAAGAAAGAAATGGTGTTAGATTGTCTTCTAGATATTAAATGCAGGCATTGTTCGTGTTTTATTCTTCATCGCATTGCAGAAGAGCATTTCTAATCTGTGACCAAGAAAAAATGAAAATTCTATTTTCAGCACATTTACCTAGATCTAGACTAACTATACCTAACAGGCTGCTTTCCAGTGTCTACTGTTGAAAGTGGGACTATGTCTAATTAACTTTGCTTTTACTTTTAAACAGCTTTTAGTGGAATTAAAATAAATAATTTATTGGAAGGAAAAACTAAATCTACAAAGCCGTTTTTGTTGAGAATTTCATTTTTGCATGTAGTTCACAGTGAAGAACCATCTGATTACTACGTTTCATTAACCAGTTAAAAAAAAAGAACAAGTTGTGCCTTATTCTGCATAACATTCATAAAGTGAATGTTTGGCCTTGTGACAGGTACTGGGAGAAAAATTTTGAAAGATATTCTTATATGGACCCAATCCTTCTTTTTCTTCATTAGTATTTTTTGTACATAGAAAAGAGCTGTAGAACTCACAAATAACAAAAGCACAGCTGCATGTACAATCCCGTCTGATACTTGTGATGAAATGAGGAGAAAGGAATAACAGAAGCTATGTCCCAGGAATAGATAGAAATTTAAAGGGTAGCTGCAGTAGAAATTAAAAAAAGCTATTTGAAAGACCTATTTTTGTTACTAGGGTGCTATTGCCATCTCTTAATTTTTATTGCAAGTTCTAGGACTGCTGGTGTAATAAAAGGCATGCTGCTGGAATAAAAAGCGATTCCTAAGCAATCGCAGTATCTGCTAAAAATATAAACCCACATGGTTGCTGAGAAAAAGAAGAAAATTCATCCCAAAACTTCAGAAAACAGAAGTTAAACTGGAAAACGTTTGTCTGTTTTGACAGTTGCCTGTTTTTTTTTTTAAACTTAGAATTTTGGGCTCATGATTTTGCCACATCAGGCAATGAAATCCATTAATATTACTAATATTTTAACTCAATTTTCTGACAGATTAAGACATCATTTATTGTGATGTCTGTTTTAATTTTGTGCCTTCTTCTGTTCCAGTAGTGAAACCAGAATGAACAATTTCATTTATCAATTTCCATGCACCTGTGCACTGTTGGTATGTTTAGACTCACAAACTGGCAGTCAGGGAGTCTTTGAAATAAAAAGACATTCCTTAAAAGAAGACAAAAATAATTAAAAGAATTTTGTCCATATCAATTTTTGCACGTCCTCTGTAACTTCTTTAAATTTTGTCTTTGCTAAATATTATCTCTATATAGGCTCTGACAGTCTTATGTCATCTGCTGTTTCCTGTACTATCAGCTCCATACATTCCTGCACTATCAGCTTCATATATTCCTGCATCTCATTTCCTTTCCTTCCAAGTTCTCTGTAGGCCATTCATAAACCTCTCCTCTTACAATTTTCTCCGTGATGCCAAGAGCTATGTTGCTCACTATGGCCTATTGCAGACAAAGAAATGCCATTGTATCAAACTTACAGCCTTGCTTTGCTTGGCCAGTTATCTGTAGTTTTAGCATATTCTCTGTGGTATACCACAAGAATGTGATGCAACCCAATATGCTGCGTTGCCCTAAAGGGAAAGGGGAAGAGGCATGCAGGGAAGTTTATTCTGGACCTCCTTGTTTGAGAGGCTGCAGTGAACCCCAATTTGCTTCAGTAAATCATCTTAATATTTACAGAAAGTAGTGGCAGCGTGCAGTCCCCATTTCCACCTTTGCCAAGGGCCCCTGGGATGTCTGTGCATCCACACCATCGTGCCATCACATCTGTGGCAAAAGGCAATATCAGATTTTTTTTTTCCTAGTTAATGAAAACTCTGTGCTTCTAACATACCACTACACTGATTGTTTTGATTGAAGAAGCAATGAAGCTGAAAAATTTTCCCATGATTGCTAAACATAAAGACTTCTCTGCCCTGCAAATAGCTGAAGAGATGGTATCAGACAATGATCTATAACATAGCTGAAAAGAATGCTAAAAGCCATTGCTATGCAATTATTTCATCAATGACATTGTTTTTTGCAATCATACTAAAAAAAGTGCATACTGTGAAATAAGCAGCTTTGCTTTAGATTTAGAGAATTTATGTTTTTATGGGGATGACAAGTAATTTATTAGGTTAGCACTTCAGAATTTCTAATGTTGACTTTTCTTCATCTATAGTTTCTAGGTTTTGTTCATGATGACAGATTAGTAGGAATGTATTGTGTGTATCTGCCTTTAGAACTGCTTTTTGGTTTTGGGCTCAAGTATTTGACCAAAAATCGTTAACATGCCAAATACTACTTTTTTCCATTATATGAGGTAATCTTAAGCAATAATTCTGCACATAAATGCTGAATGTCTTGATGTTTAAATGTCATGACCATGAGGGTCATGATGATACAGGTATTTTTCTTGATCTATAGAAAACAGGGAACTGGCTTGCTGCATAATGTTATCCATCTGGTCCCTCATTTTAATGCACTTATTTATTAAGATGAAAAATGTATAGTAGAAGTACCTTCTGCATTTCAGCTTTAAAAAAAAAAATCTCTTATTTCAAAGGACCTGTTAAAATCAATTTGTAGAAACATCTTTTCTTAAACTTGGAAAGATACATGGACAACTTCATATCAGGAACAGTGACTTTACAATTGAACTTTAGTATCAGGCTAGAAATCTGTGTAAATTTCTTGTACAGTTAATTTAATGAAGGAACTGCACATAAAGCAGAACCTAGCATTGATTCCAGTCCAAGTTCAAATTTCACTCTTCAGAAATAACATATACTGTTTGTATACACATTACTGATGCCAGGGTTTGCTGCTCAGCTTCCAGTCCTATAAAACACAAGATGAGGCGCTCTCTCACCAATTGTAACAATTAAATAACTCAATAAATAACTTTTCTGCCTTTAAAGGGCGTTAACGTTGGTATTCCAGCCAAGCTATAGTTCAGGAAATTACATTTTTCCTCCCTGTATTTCCAAATGGATAACGTGGCTCCAGTTCTCTGTTCAAGGCCGATAACCAGTGCTGCTGGAGGCTTCAGAAAGACGAGGTATATAAAACGAAACAAGTTGCTCCGTAAGCAGCAGAATAAATGATGTCTGCTTTTTTTTTTCTGCCTGCAAAGCTGTGAGCACCCCTGCTCGTTCTTCCATGTGGCCCCTCAAGGGGACCTCGAGGGCCTTTCGTGCCTTTGAACTATTTGGAGGCGGCTGTGGGAGCTCCAGCCTCAGCACGCGTTGGCCGTCACGCAAGTAGGCTGCAGGGGGCTGGTACCTGCTGAGGTAAAACCATCTTAGACTTTCCTTCTATTCCTGGCTGCTCAGGTTGTGGAAACTTGCCGGTTTTGAGACCCCCGGCACCTGTAGTGAATGGCAGTCGATAACGGCTAACAGCTCTGTCACGGGTGGGGAGGGAGCCAGGCGCCAGCTGCCGGGGCGGCAGCTCCCGCCGCGCCTCTACCACCGCCTGGCGCCGCAATAAACGCGGCCCCTGCCGGGTACCGGCCCCTCCCGGAGAACGGCGGGGAAACACCCCCCGCATCCCCAGAGGGAACCGCCGCCGTTTCACTGCGCGCCCCGTCCCCGTCGCCTGAGAGAGGGGCGGGCGCCCCCCCGGCGGGGGCAGCGGGCGGGGGGAGCCCCCGCCTCGAGCCGCTCCCCGCCCGGCCGCGGCGGAGCGAGCGCCTCTGGCTCGGCCGGTCCCTCCTCGCGCGCCGTAGCGATGCTCCCGGCTTCTCTGCCCTCGGAGGCTGTTTTCAAGATGGCGGCCGCGCGGGCGGCTCTGCGCGGCCGGGTTCCTGCAGCTGGGTAGAGACCCCCCCCTCCCTCTCCCCTCCTCCTCCTCCTCGCTGCACCCCCGGCGCCGCAGCGCGCCAGGCCGGGCCGCGCACTGCGATCCGCCGCCATGCCGGCCTCGGTGCATGCATGAGAGACGTCGCCGCGCTGGTCTCTGCCGCCGCCGCCATGGAGGAGCCGCCGCCGCCGCCGGGGAGGTCAGTACCCAGCGCTGCCAAATAGGGAGCTACGTGCAGAGAGCGGCGCAGGCCGCCTGCTGCCAGGTTGTGGTGCGGGGCCGGGGCCGCCACCCCGGGCCGTGGCCGGGCCGGGGGGTGTGAGTGCCAGCCGCCCCTTCTGCACTGCGCGGGCGCAGCCCGCCTCGCCCGCCGGCGGGGCACGGCCGGGCACGGCGTCAGGAGCGCTGCGTTGCTGGGGGTGCGTTTTTAACCTTCCCGCCCCCCGGTCCCTTCGCGTTGCAAAAGCTCCGGCTGCTGCTGCTGCTGCTGCTGCTACTACTACTACTGCTGCTCCAGCACTTCTATAAAGCGCCCACCGAGTGAGAAGGTGCTTCGATAAGAAATCTCTGGTGGCTGCGGTGGGTAAGGCAATGTTTTGTGGGCGCTTTGCAATTAAAAACAAATCGTTTCCTTCCCCCCTGTTGAGCAGCAGGAGCAAACGGGTGTTTCTGGGGCACTCGCAAGGCCAGCTCTCGGGGAAAACCTTTAGCCGGCACTTAGGGCCGGAGCTGGTGGTCACGAAGCGTGCAGAGGGGAGGGGGAGTCGGTGTTGGAGCCCCCCGCGAGGCTGACAAAGCGTGACCTATGCTCGTTGACTTGTGAACTGCAGTGATAAAAACACTGCCTTCTAGAAGGGTGTTTCGTGTTTATAGCAGCCGTGATTAAAAACAGGTAGTTAGGTTCTCTCTGGCACGCAGATAAAACAGCAGGATCTTGGAGCATCGCTCCTGGCAACATTGCAATCGATATTTGTCAGAAGATACAGTTTTAAAAAAAAAATCTCCCCAAAAGAGGGCTAGCGCTATGATGCCTCAAGCTTTTTGCAACTGCTGTTACCTCCTGAATGTGCTGACCTGCAGATTGGCTTTTTGCAAGTCTCCATCTGTGCCCTGCTGAGAGATGGGGATGCAAATTACTTCATGGTTTAGTGTTTCCAACTGGCTGTAGAAGTGTTGCATAAGTCGAAATTATTAATTCCCTGGCAATTATTTCTCCTTTTAAAATAACATCCTGTTGATGCACTTCAGTTCTCACTAGGAGGCATTCAGGAAAYGTTTTTTAAAATGCTTGTGTGATCAATTAGTACTGTAAGGCAATAGTCAGGCGCATTGTATTCCAGGTGTGCTGTGCAAAAAAGCTTCATGCTGTCACGTTCCTGAGAACATTCTTGGATATTGCAAGCTACTGTTTCGTACTGATACAATAAAAGGGAAGTGGTGATGCACTCCAGTTGGGATCGAGGCTATGGAGTTGAACAATGTCTGGTTTGATTTTTCGTTAATGTATTTTAATGATTTGTTTTTCTTACGTCATGAGAATGTCAAAACCAGAAGGTATATGACAGTTAATTAGATTTAACAGAAATATTATGAAATACAAATGCCAGTAGGCCAACTGAATTCGTAAGCTTCCAAGTTCCTTTTTACAGTTTCTTCAAAGAGTAATAGTGCAGGTTAAGCAGAAAATGATTTAAAATTAAGTTTGTACAACAGCATGACCCTAGACCTGGGCTGTCCTCATGTAGAAGAGTAATCTGCAGTGCCTGAATGGAAAACACCCAGGCATTTCCTGTCTAGGGCCATTTCTGACCTCTGCTGGATTCTGCTTATTAAAAGACAGTTTATATGAGTCGGATGTGGGTGTGGATAGTGTGGTGGCAACTTTACCCAGCAAATGAAAATTGAATTAGTTATTTCAGAGTGAGCTGGTGCGTGGGAAGATGTCTCAAAACAATTAGGTAGCCTTAATTTGTGTAGGGTAATGCATGTACTCCACTGTGATTCACTTCTGTGTGTACTTCGTGTATCAACTTCACATGTGCTTTAGAACAGAACTGCTCCTCTGGCTTTACGTAGTACTTGCTTTTTCTTAAAAGTAATACAAGAGTAAAGTATCAGAAGCTTTTTCAACATGATTAAAGTTGATTTAAATTTTGCAGGTATTAGGTGTTCAGTCTTATGGCTGTGAGGTCAGAATCCTGTTGAAATCAGTGGGACTGTGTGCAGCCTTCAGAATTTGAAATCTGTTTGGTGGCAGATAGCTTTTAATCCTGTTTGTAGAGTATGAATGTGTTCTTATGATAAAGAGTTCTTCTTGCTAGCACTGAAGTGCATTGGTGTAATGCATTCTTTTTAAGTTAAATTTAATTCTGTTGGAGAAGTACTTAGTCATTCTCATTAACAATACATCTACATTTGTTTAAAAAAGAAAGTTTATTGATTTATTGTTGTGAGACTGCCTTATGTGTTGGAAATCTCTTTGTGTAAGGATTCTGTGTCTTGTCAGAATCAGTCCTTTCAGTACATAAAGGGGGCTTATAAGAAAGATGAGGACAAACTTTTTAGCAGGGCCTGTTGCGACAGGACAAGGGGGAATGGCTTTAAACTAAAAGAGGGTAGATTTAGACTAGATATAAGGAAGAAATTTTTTATGCTGAGGATGGTGAAACACTGGAACAGGTTGCCCAGAGAGGTGGTAGATGCCCCATCCCTGGGAACATTCAAGGTCAGGTTGGACGGGGCTCTGAGCAACCTGATCTAGTTGAAGATTGTCCCTGCTCACTGCAGGGGGGTTGGACTAGATGACCTTTAAAGGTCCCTTCCAACCTAAACTATTCTATGTTTCTATGATAATATAAATGCAACGGTACATGTTGTAAATCTAAGGCAAGCATACAATATATTAATGGCTTTTTTTGAATTATACAGTCCTTAGTCCAAAGCATTTGATTGAGAATCCTGCTCCAAAAGCAAACTGTTTTTCCCAGGTCTTCCTTTCTTTCTTGAAACATACACTTTGGGGTGAGGAGAGAGGGGAGGCAGCTCTAAACTGAAAAATACTCAGGGAACCTATGAGCAGATGTTGATTTTGAGATAGGATTGCACTTGGACATTGGACAGCCTGCAGTGGTTATGGATAAATGAAAAGATACTACTAAAAAGGTTTGGGAAGAATTCACATTTAAGTATCAATCCTTGTAACAAAGCAAACAAAGTTTTCAAGGTAAAGTGTTCCCACCTAGATAATTTAGAATGCTAATTAAAACAGGTACATGATTGGTGCCTATAGGCTTTAAATTTTCCGAGCCCAATTTTAGGCTTTACCAAGAATTTTCTGGCACAAAATCCACTATAGAGAAAAATGAGGCCTTAAGCATTTCCTTTGTTGGGATGCCAATTTTGGTGGCACTGCAAAGGCATGAAGAGCCGTAGGGCTACTCTAACTTGTGCTTGATTGCTTGTAGCCCTCTTTTCTCCTGGCATACATCCAGTGCAAGGGCTGAAGGAAGGAGCAAGGCTGTGAATAAAGCGGGACAGAATTGTGAATAACGTGGAGGCTTCCTCTGCACTGGGGAATTTTTCAGTGGTCTGTCTATGAGATTTGTTGGCTCTATGATGACAATGAATTGGGCTGTCAGTCTGCAGCATCTGTTGTTTGGGGGAAGCCTGAGGTCATGTCATGAATTGTGCTCAGCCTATTTTTCTGTTTGCCAAACTATCTGTATGACTGATAGAGTATCAGCAGTCAAAGAGTTTGAAATTATTTTATTAACTTAGGATCATAGCTTCAGTGGGAAAAATGATTTAAGTGTATAGAGTTTTACCATCCTCTTTTTTTTTCTCCCATGCATTTAAATGAGGTAAGATGTAATCTCTGTGCTTCATGTATTGCATTTTCTTGTTTACATGTGCAAGATTGGGATGAATGACTGATTGCTCCACCTACGCACAAACACACACGAAGTGCTAGTTGAGATGTCTTTGGCATTTGTAGCAGCAAGGATTAGTCTGCGTTGTGTGGCTGCTTGAGTTGTTTTTATGTCTGTTAATTAGTGCTGTCTGTGTCAAGGTTGGTTTTACTATTATGTAAGCTAGTGATATTGGCCCTTGTGGAATGCAAACCGTGCTGTAATGAAAAACAGATCTACTGAATTTAAAGGAGAGGATAAAGGATATGCAGTAATTTTTATTTTAGGGAGCGAATTGGGATTTTTAGAGGCTTATAAAGATTTGGCTTCCATGACAACCACATTTCTTAAATTATATACCAACCATTCTTTTAAAGTGCATCTAATATAGATTTAGAAAACAATTTTTTTTATACTATCCACTGCTAGTCAAGTAGTATGTTGACCTCTGTAGCACAGGAAGATAAGGGTGTGTCAGCTCTTATTTCTTCAGCTGTGTGGTTGGATTTGCTGTTGTATATGCCATTTATGTTTGCAGGGCTATTACTTTCCTTAAGTTTTCTTCTGCTCTCAAGTGTTAACTGCATTGATGCTATGTTTAGCCTGTAATCTATTAACTAAATAATTTTTGAATTTTTAAACATAACTTAGAAGCGTGTTCATTTAAAGAGCTGATAATTGTCCCATGCTCATCCTTGGCCAACTGCAAACATAAAGCCAAACTGGAATGTTTGCTCTTAACACCTGAGTTTGAGTGTTACTGAGTTGTCAAATGTTCACTCATGTCCAGTCCAAGAACCCCGTATGTAAAGTCACATCAGCTTGCCATGAAGCTTGATCAGGTTTATTCTGGATCCAGACAAGATGGGATATAACTTTATTGCCCTGATGAATGCTGTCACAGGGTAGAAGGAGGAAATGCATTCTGTTCCTTCTGCGTCCTGCTAACATTTAATGACTGTCATGTGTTTCTTTCTAATGTGGTATACATGTATGATTTATGCTGCCCTCGGCTTACCTGTGCTCCTGGTTTACTTGCTGATGACTTCTCTGAGAGCAGTATTTGTAAAGGTTTTTATCCTTTTAGCTATGAAACATCCATCTGGTAAGTGATAACAAGGCCACACTTCCATATGCCTTTGTTACTTCTCGGCTGCACTGTAGAACTCTCTATGGGCATGTCCATTGAGCATTGGGATGCTCCAAATAGTGCAGAGTACTACAGCTCCATTGCATTGCCTGGGTTTACCAAAGGTCGCGGATTAGTAGTCCAGCATCCAGTGCTTAGGCGCCAGCTTCCACTAAAAACATATTTAACTTTTAATGCCTCACCGTCAGGGTTCTTGTAGCCTTTGACTTCATCTAAAAGATGAACTGAAACTCTGGAATCAAAACCAGTTGGTAGCTTTTTCTTATCTAGGAGTGGAACTTTCTGCCAGAAGAGTAGAGTTTGTGCGTGGGAGAGTGGGGGAAGAATGGCTGTTACAGATCTTATTATCTTTTACCCTAGGTCTGTGCCTTTCCCAATTTATCACTGTTACATAGGATATATTTATAGTTGAGCCTAGCAGCCTAACATTTTCTGTCATAATATCTCTTCTCCCAGTAGTATGTAACTTTTCCTGGTGTGGCTTAAATTTTCCTGAAAATCCATCCAGATTTGTTAGTATAGATTTTTCATAAGTAGTTCTTAATTAAATGTACTTTATTTTTGGATGTGTAGCTTGAGACCTTGGGATCTGATTTGTGCAGGTGGCAAGAACTTAACTGCAGCGCTTACCCTTTGGATTTATACTGTGCTATGTAATGCTCAACCATCTTTACTTTAGTGATGAAAACATATTTCAGAGCTTCTCATTTAAAAAAAAAAAAAATGAAGTGCTGTTCTTGTAAATTTCAGTTTAAAAGAATATTTTTTCCCAAAGATGAGTTAGGATATAGTTGAGGTTGAAAAAGTAGCACTAAGGATGAAGCATGGTGACTGAAACCAATTAATATCTTGACATCAGTTGTTCTGAGGCATTGAAGAGAAGAGAGCTGGATACTAGCTGGGCTGGGTGAAGCTCTCTTAGCTCCTGTTTCTACAGTTCTAACCTTTGATCCATTTGCAGCCTCACCTGGTAGGCTTAAATGTGGATGTGGAAACCTGACAAACCCATCAATATTTTCACACTTTTTTATACATTATAGAGCAATGTCAGAATTAAATAGGTCTGTTGTTCTTTCTTATGGAAATAACATACGGCATAGTTTTAATCAAATAATCTATTTGTGAATGAGGRAAAAAAAAAAAGCTCAGAGCTCAATGTACATGCATATTCTGTAAATGCTGTTATGTCATAATCCAAATTTGCGTGAAAACTTATATAATTCAAGATGGAAAAATTAGTTAACCTTTCTCTGCTTCCAAATTTACTAGTGAAAAAGAACAGGAAGTTCTGATTATTATTTTTTCTGAGATGAGAACATGAACAACTGCCAAAACTGTTATAAGAGCTCTATTTTATTTATTTTTTATATTTATTTCTAGTTGGTGTAACTTGCAGAAGAAAAATTACTTCCTTAGATCATTTAAATAGGTCTCAATAGCTCTTATCTCTGCTTGCAATAAAAAGATACAATGAATACTAATTTGCATTTTGCTTAATTTATTTTTAACTCATTGTTTGACAATTTCTGTCTCTTTGAAGTTTACCATATTTTTATAGTCAGTCAAAAGGTTCCTCAACACCTCTCTGCTGTTTCAATAGCCTTTGTTACATTTTTCTGTGACTCTATGTCTTTCTGTCGTAAATAAAATAATCAAGCACTTAAAAGCTTCTGCCCAAGAATATAGGAGAATTTTGGGGAAAATGTCAAAGTATTAGTAATTTACAAAACCGGCTGTGTTAGTTTCCAGATCTTGAGACACAGAAGATTTTGTTTGAATTTCTCTCTTAAAATAAATGTTGCTAGTCAGTACAGTGGTGCTGTAAGGAACTTTGTAATGGGGGGTACTGGCTACAGTCAGAGATGTGCTTGAGGTCTACTGTAGAAATGAAGTGTGTTCACACTTGCTGGGTCCTTGTGTTCTAATTAAACAGCTTAATTGAGAGTTACCAAGGGGGAAAAGATGTCATTGGGAATCAATTAAAGATTAACTGTTTAGCTCTAAGCTTTACATCAGTCTTTTCCCCAATAATGACTTTTTTCCTTGTAGATTTCTGCAGAAATAGTGGTTGTTCTGTCACAGTGAAGTCTTGCTACAAATCACTGTTGATCTGGCAGCAGAAATACTTGCTTTGTACTTCTCTCAGGCCTGAGCCCATCTGGGATTTATTGTACTTGGTGCTTAACTGTTAGCAGGGCTGTTGTAGCATAAACCCGTAGTTTGCAAGCAGGTGGCAAGATGTAGGTCAGGGCTTCATAGCAGCATTGGGTGTTTGCATTTGTGCAGCCATGCTACAGATTAGTCTTCAAAAATAAACAAGGCGTAAATAGTGAGCAAAGCATTGCTATTACAGGGCTACTATTACATTCTGACTATTTACTAATGAAGTTTTAGTGTTTCTGCAATTATTTCTATGTTGACGAGCCCTTGTTTGTAGGTTAATTCATAAATAAGCTACTGGAATTATGTAATTCAATCAGTTCTTGGTAGTGATACAGGTATTACCTTAAGCATCTTCCTGCCCAAGTATTTTGCTTTTATCATTGCTGCAAGTAAAAAATTGCATTAGTTTTGCAGCTGACCCAGACTAAAAATTACTATTCTCATCTCCTAACATCTCTGTCTTCCCCCGCTCAGTTAGGAGTATCTGCCATATGAAACTTGCTAGCATAACATTAAGTACATTTCGTTGCCTAGTCAAAATTAAAGTGGTTGAAGTTAGAAAAATCCTGCCAACAAAGACATTCCAGCTAAGCTGGATTGTTTCAGCAGCACCAGTGAAGAACCAGGGTCGGTACTTTCAAGTTATACTTGTGCATCTTGGGGGCTGGTGACTTCTGGCAAAGTGTCACTGGAAAGCAGAAAGGACAGTCATCTTACAAATTTCTTCAGCTGCAGCCAGAAGGGAGTGACTGAGGGCACGATTTCACTTTACATTCAATGTGTTGGAACAGCAGGTTACTTTCTTCCCCCTGGTCTGTCCCCAAGAGGAAGCCAAGCTCCTCCGCTGCATTCTTTCTGGATCTAGCAGTCATGTGTCTATAGAGTTTTCACTTCAGCTTATTGATCTGATGGGTAACTGATGCACCAAAAAATTAATGTGTTTTTTTCCCCATCAAATTGGTGACTGAGTTCACATGATTGTTGGGTTCTGTGCAGAGGGGGCAGGCATGTGCAACTTGGGAAACAAAAGGTGCACTGGAACAGGTTCCCCTTTTTGTGTCAGCGTACTGTGACTATAGTCTTGGTAATTTCTGAGGCTCTTTACTTCATCCCTGTAGAAAATTGTGTGAATAAGCTTCATTACATTTCATACTTGATTTTAAAAGTTTTTTAATATTACTTCATGTTTTTTGTGCTCTTACAAGCTTCTCTGCTGTAAGCTGTTCTAATGAAAACTTAGATTCTGTAAAATTTGCATCTGCAGACTTACCTGCTGAAAGATGCAAGTGCTTTTTTTCAGTTAGCGTCAGCAGTAAATGGTAAAATTACTATCTCTGTTATAAGTAAATTCTGCCCCCTTGCGCCCCACCCAAGTGCCACCTTTTTTCCCCAGCACGCTGGTTGTTCATTCCTAGACTACAGAGACAACTGATCACATAGTCGTGCCTTCCCCTGATTCCTCTGGGAGGAAGAATGTAGCTATGTACAGCTGAATTTGAATTAGAATATTTCTTAAAACTTAAATTGTCATGCTGGTACTATGTCTTCTTTAAAACGTTATTTTGAAATACTTAGTGAATACAGAAAAGCCCGAGATTTCTGCCTTAGGATGTTGTTTTAAGAGAACAACACGTCAAAATATTTTTTCCTTTCCTCAAATTACTTCGAGGCATTATCTTTAGCATCTCTGTCTCCTTCAAACTTTTTTCTAATTTTAAGATAAGTTTCAAGTTTGTTTTTTCCTATTCATTGACATTGGTGTGCCTTACATAATATCTGCTTTTATGGTTAGAGAAGTCGATGAAAGGTTGATGTGACCCTCATAAATATTTATGTTTTAGCTTTCAGAGGAGATGGGAAATGGATGCATTTAACCAGATAGGATTAGCCACCTCCTGTAGAAAGGAAGAATAGTGCAGATGTAAGGGTGATCATAGGGATACACAAATTGAGTTAGAGAAGCGTGCTTGAAAAACAGGTCCTGAGAAATGAAAGGAGTTAGCAATCTTGCTCTTTACTTAACAGCTGAAGGAAGAGTTGCAAGGGCAACAAGTGCTTTAGAGAACAATGTTTTTATTTTGTGCTTCTTCCCTGCCTCTTTTTATATAGCCTTCATGCCAGAAGAGATGGTATTCCGAAGTTCCCCTTTTCCACTCTGAGATTGCTTTAGGTGTTTTGCTGCCAGGCTTTATTGTCAAGTTAAGTTATCCAGATGCCTCTTTTCTAGAGTAAAGTAATGTCTACAAGATCCTTGTGAGTTGGAAACTTGGAACATGAAAGCTCTTGTTACTGCTCTCCCCTCCAGCTCAAAGTTGCTTTCGGTGCTTTTTGTTCTACTGTTGGGATGTGGCATGGGTCTGTGTGCTCTTGTTCTCTCTAAAATTTGGGAAGGCGGCAGATAACAGATACTCCTTCCAATTTCTTACTCAAAAACATGGGTTTTCATTTGCCAAGCAGTGATATTTTCTAAAAGCAATAATTTTTTTTTTCTCAGGAGGAAGCTGATCCAGGCCTTAATAGAGATGCAGTGCTTTTTACAAGTCTAATTGCATTTGCCCTTCATAATTTGAAGACTTTTCTGTTCTTATAAAATTTTTACACTAGAAGAACTTTAAGAAGGACGGTATCTGCAATTTATCTTTGTGGTAGTGATTCTCATTCAAAAAAAACCCCAAAACTTGGTGCTTTCCTATAGCTTACCCAAAGTATCTTAAGGATACCAAATTAAAAAGCCAGACATGTCCTTAGTTTCAAGTCAAATTTAATTATACTGTTAAAAATCTTATCAAGTATATTACCAAGTTTGTAATGGTAAGTCCTATTAATATGTTGGCAGCAATCAGAAGTTATTGGTGACTAAGATTTAATATTGACTGCTCAGAAATGCTGAGCTCTGGCATACGAGATTCAAATGTGAATACAAGGTCAAGTATCTTCATTACTGTATGTCAGTATTAGGTTTTAATGTGAACAATTTTATTTTACTGTCTCTGGAGGTATAGTCACAATAGGTATACGTGACATGTACACCATTTAAATGTCCATGCTAGTCACAGAATTTTTGTATCTTGCTAACCAGGCTATTTTTTCCCTCCTGTAAGCACTGTTCCAGATTTACACAGGATATATTTAGCAAAAAATAGTTTTGTTTGTACAAACTGTGAGCAAATTCCTGCTGCTCTGTAATAAAAAATAAAATAATGGGAAAAAACCCAAGATTTTTTTTCTTGCTTTTTACTGAAGGCTTCCTTGGAATTGCACTTATAGTCCTTCCTCCAAGGTTTTTTGTTGCTGTTTCTTTTGCTCCCCTTACAGCAGTTTGTAATAACTGCTTTGAATGCAATAGCTGCGAGCACTTGCTTTTAGTATTCACAAATGTAGCAAATCTTTAAGAGAAGACTGTATGCAAAATTGGATTTGTAGTCCTTTCTGCTTTCAGTTCAGGAACATTTCAGAACCAAGTCCATTTATTTAAGCTTAAAGCTTCCCTCAGGAATTTTAAAAGGTGATTAAAAAAATAGGAGTGTGTGATGCTTTCATAATGTTGGAACGTAACACTAGGAGTTTACACCAGATAGCAGTCCTATACTTTAGCAGAACTTCAGTTCATTTCATTTTAACTTGTTTTCCTGATTAGGTTGTCTACTCCTCAGTCTTAGTTTCCCAAAGTGCTACAGGTTGATTAATGAAGTGCCTTCCTTGTGCTGTTGGTCCAGGCGTACTGTCACGTTCTCTTGTGCTCTGCAGGTTAAACAAAACCCAGTACTGCCCCACAGAAGTTAGAGCTGCTGATTCCAGAGTTGTGTTGTGTGTGGTGTTAAGCAGCTCTAACTGGATACTGTTTTGTTTTTCAGTTTTAACAGCTGCAGAGATGGTTACCTAAAAATCCTGTTTGCTCTTTGCATTACCAGCAGCTGCGGGATGATGACAATTTGCAATTATGTTCTTGTCAGAATATTGTTTATCTTTGAAATAGAATGGTTGCAACTACATTTAGGGAGGGCTACCTTAGCTTTAAAAGGATTTGATTGGCAATGTGTAGTGCCTACGTTTTCTGCTACCTTAGCTAATTGACAATGTACATTACTAAGAACAGGCTAATGAAGCTTTGTCTTCCTACATACTTTAATTACTAAGCTGAATCCCTGTTAAGGAACATATATTTGAAAAATAGACACTTTGGCTTTAAAACAAAGGCACTGAGTGTCAAGAACAAGTACTTGGTAATTCGGTGGTGGACCTTGTACAGATCTTGCAGTTCTCTGTATGGAAATGGCAGGGTGCCATAGGAAGTGTTGAGAAAGAGCCTTACTGATGTGTGAATGGTGAAAAAATTGATACCAGCATGACTAAGCTGATGTAGTTGCTTTAGTTCAGACCCTATATATGTAGTGCATTGTTGTACAATAAGGCTTTTACTGGTGAAACTGAGTCTTTGTGTTCATGGGCATCGATTTGAGCTCTGAGTTGAGATACAGTCTTTGCACACAATCCCTAAACTGAGCATGCTGAATTTTTAAACTTGAGTTGCAACCTGTGCCTTCCTCCCTCTAAGCAGACCAGCCAGCTCCAGTTAGATCATCTCGTCAGCTGCTAGCAAGAGTAGTTCTGTAAAGCATGATTGCTGTTTTCTGATGTGACTTCTAGCGCTGCATGTTTTGTGATAAATCTGCTACAGGTTTTAACAAGTTAAAGAACAGCTTACTAAATTACCCAGGAAAGAAAAACGTCTGAATGTTAAGTCAGTCATACTGGATCCCACTGTATAGGTATGTATGTAATTCAGGTGTGAGATTGGAGGGTGTTTTGAATACTTTTGGACTTCATGCCCTCTCATCAGACATAGCAAGAAACAAGGTAGTGACTGTTGAGGGAAGAACCAGCTTATGGTCTTTTAAAGATCAGTTCATTCAGCCTGGTGAAGAGGTTTGATCGTTATACTCTTCGAAGTATAATGTGTAAGTGAGTATACTCACTTAAAAACAGAAGGAAAACAGTGTTTTCACTGGTCTTTTGTAACGAGGTAACTTGTCCTAGTTTAAAACTGCCTTGGAACTGAGACCTAATGCGAGTGCCACAGGATCTGCTCTGCCAGGCCCCACAAGAGCATCTGCACCCCACCCTGTGCCTTGCCAGGCCAGTGAGATCACTGAAAAAATAAASAGTTCCATAAGCACTGGAACTAATGACCTCTTGTTTCATGTGGTTTAGTCTCTTGTGGTTGATTTGTCTTTGGCAAAATCAGAGGGGTGTGCTCTGCCTGAAGTTTCTTCTGCAGTAGGGCTGTTTGCAAGAGTTTGCAGGAATAAAATTTTTCTGTGTTCTGCTTTCCCAGTTCAGCATTTACAAGATCCTTTTCTGTAATTTATCCACCTGTTTTCACAAGATCTGTAGGAACAAATTAAGACTTCTTTGTTATAGTTGGCCAATAGTGGTTAATTAAATCAGATTGTTAGACGACACAATAAACAGCATGATTTCCCAAGGCAAGGAAACTAGGCGAAAAGTATTGGTGATTCTGTGTGGTTGTCATTATGGCCAAATTCACTGTAGGGCTCTCCTTAGACTACAGGTGGTGCTATGGTACCACCTGAGTTGTTTTTCTTAGGTAACCTCTAAAGTTTATCTACAATAGTTCGTGAACTTGCCTGCCTTCTTCGCAGAGCTGTAATGTGAGAAGAGTAATTTCACACACTAAATGTTTCCGTGGCTTTGCAGAGAACATAACTGTTCTGCATGTTAAGGTATTTATTTCTGTTTATAGCTAAAGGCAAAGAAAAAGTACAGCATCTGATTTTTTTGTTTTGTTTTGTTTTTGTTTTTGTTAGCCCTACTGCTTTTCTACTGGCTGGAAATATTCTGGCATATTTCTTCCTGCAGACACTCAGACCACTCACCAGAGCATGAGTAACATTCCTCGTCTGCCTCAAAAATAGTAGCAAGTAAAATGTCATTTGTGATTCAAGTGAAATTGAAATTGAAGTTATCAGGTACTGATGCTAGTCTTGCACTGTCTGATTTAGGTCAAATGTTTCTTTGCCTCCATATCTTTTACCAGCGTCAAGATGGTGTTATTTGCACTCCTGCTTCAGAAATAAAATATGTGCGGGGATGGAGGCAAACTGCATTTTTTCCCTCCTCCAAGCTAGAGTGGTGCATGTTCTTCTCCCAGATGTATGTTAAAGCAGGAGAGTTGCATGTATCGCACCAGTGGGGAGTGGTGGTGATGAGAGTACTGTGCTGGGGTAATGGGTCCCATATTCTGGGAGAAGGCAGAGGTCTTGCTGTCACTTTGATCTCCAGCCTATCCATGGGATTCAATCAGTTAGGGACTTATTTTGGCCTTGCAGTCCTCTCTTCTTCTTCCCTTTTTCTCCCTTCTCTATATTTACCCTGGGTAGGTAAACATCAGATGGGTATAAAGGAATAGTGAGAGAGGTTAAAACCCTGTCCTGCTGCCATCTGCTTTCCCCTGAAGCCTGAATTGACCAGAGGATTTCGTTATTTTGGGGGGCTTTTTTAACATTGTGAAGAATTCAAATGATATGTTATTCATGGGGTGATGATACAGTTCACAGATTGTGTTAAAATAGTCTGTTTCCATGTATGAAGTTGAAATTTCCTAATATGTCAGTGAGCAGCATAAAATGTACTGAAGTTTGGTTGTTCACAGTCTGAGAGTAATTTCGTTGCTGTGTGTCACTTGATCATGCAGAGGAGATCCAGCTATTAGTGGTATTGTGCCCAGCTGCCGCTCTACTGAAGTAATCTTATTTGGTGGCACAGAGCAAGTGTCCAGGAGGAAGGAAAGGGTATCTGACATGATTACTCATTTATTGTATTTGTCATATTTTATTTTTAAAGCAAATCCTAATATAAGAATGCATGCATGGCCCCCATCGTGGTTGTTTTACATCTGACCTCTTCTTATGAGAGGAAGCTGGCACTGGAAGTTGTCTTTGAGCTTGCCCAGAGTTTACATATGAAAACGGATGGCTTCTCTTTTTTTTGCCATGTGAGTTTACAGATAGATCAGCTCCTGGTGTTGGCTTAGTGGGCAATTGTATGAGTGACAGAATTGACTCAAAGGAAAGGCTGTAGGAGTTTTTGGCTGGGGAGAAGGGGAGACAGAAATCATAGCAGTTTGGACTTTGTCTTGTTCTGCAATGGAATTGTGCCATTGCTAGGGTTAATTGTGTGATACCATGCAGTTGTTGTTTGGTTTTTTTTGTTTGTTTGTGGTTTGTTTTTTTTTTAATTTGTTTTTTTGAAAAGGCCTGTTCCTCACTGAAGGAAAGAACCATTACTCTATAGTTTTGTCTTTGAACAATTTAAATCAAAATAGTTTAGTTTAGTTTTAGAAAATTACAAAGACAAGTCAGCATTTCTTAAATAACGAAGTGTTTTATAATACTGTATGTAATGCTACTGTACAATGTTTGCTGATACTGCTACACGTAATAGCAATGAAAGGTCCTACTTGGGGTTGGAAAGCTTTTGTGGTGGACTCTAGACTGACATAGGTACTAATCCTGCAAAGATGCATGCTTTCTGTTGAATTCAGTGATACAGCATCCAGTGGTTAAGCTGACCACCTGGATTTGCGGTTTGACATATACACATTGTCTTAATTTTGTGTTTGCATGAGCTCTGACTTCTTTTTAAGTACTACCAGTATTTTTTCCAAAACAACAAAGTAATCGAGGCTAATTAAAAAGTTACTATGGAGACCCTGGGGTTTTTTTGCTAGCAATAAAAAAATAAAAGTTCTGAGGTTAAACCTACTTAATATTAAAATCACTGGGAAATACATAAAATACATTCAGGTCTCCTATGCTAGATAAAAGTTTTGTGAAGGGTGGAGAGACTTTTCAGTGAACTTAGAAGGTGCCTTCATGGTACGCACAGGTTAGGGGGTGGAGGGTGGAAGGGAAGACCTCTGCGGTTGTCTCTGCCGCTGATTAGATTGACTGTCTTGCATTATGTTTGTATTTTTGAACCTTTGTTTGTTTCATGTACCTCTTAGTTTAGGCTTGCCATAAGTTTTCTCAGAAACAAATATATTACATGTATGTTTACACTGTGTTCTCCTAGTGACACTCTGGCCAGGAGAGTGTCTGACATCCTCTTTGTTGTATGTTGCCTATACTTTGCTTCATTGGAAATTTGCCCTTATGGGTGTGAAAAAACTTGGGATAAATATACATGGCTGTGGCAGGAAAATATAGAAGGTTGACTGTGGTTGGGATTTATCGATGGATTAGCTTTCTAAACAGATATTGCAAGTGAAAATTCTTTATCTTTAACATCATGGTTTCACTTGGTCTCTACAGGAAAGAGTGCAAATCAGAAGATGCTACTTGCAAAATCTCTGAATCTGACCCTGAGGAATTATCAGATGAAGCAAGTGCTGACACCTTCTATGGAACTTCTCCTCCTAGTACACCCCGCCAGATGAAGCGTATGTCAACAAAGCATCAGAAGAATAACGTTGGGAGACCTGCTAGCCGCTCCACTTTGAAAGGTAGGTGTGGTGTTTTGTTTTTTTTCCTAAAATGACCATAAAGTCATAGTAGTAGCCCTTCATTACCTGACGGAGGGGATATACAGAAGATGGGAGCCAGATACAGAGGTGCGATGAAAGGACAGGAGGCAGCTGTCATAAGTTGCAACAAGGCAAGACTCTTGGGTAGCAGAAGAAAAAATTTACCATGAGAATGGTCCAACAGTAACAGTTTGCCAGAGAGGTTTTTGGGTTGTTGAATCTCCATCTTTGGAGATTTCCAAAACACAAATGGATAAGATCATGAGCAGGCTGAACTAGTTTTGAAATAAACCCTGCTTTGAGCAGGAGGTTGGAAAAAATGACCTTCAGAGGTATTTTTCAATCAATTTTTTTCTGCAATTCTATGGTCTCTGGTAATGGTGTAGTTGCTTCTCTGCCCCAATTTCATGTTCTGAAGCACTTCACAGTGTGTTTTATGGAAAAATAGAGTTTTCAGTGATTATACTTTACCCTTTAGTGTCACTGAAGCAATTAAATTGTAGTTACCACTATTAATTTATGTTGACGCTTTAGTCATAAAGTCATAACTGGAAAAAAACAAAAGATACTTGATATATGTTTTTTCCTGATGTTACTAAGTAACAATATCTAATACTAAATAAAACATTTTTAGGTTAAAGTATGATTTTTAAGCTTTTATTTCTTTAATTTTGAGCAGATATAGAATATGGTAATTGCTTGTTGAAAAGACAATTTTAAAAAACACGCAGTAGCTACATCTTTTCAAGCTGCCCTTCCAAGAAAAAAAGAAAAAATGTGCAATTTTAGTGGTTTTGGTGAGCTTGTGATGGGTGCAAAAAAGCCATTTCTTAAGATTGTATATTCAGTATTTTCACACAGAATACACCTAGGTTTCGGTTTGTGGTTTTTGGGTGGTTTGGTGTTTGGTGTTTGGTTTTTTTTTTTGTTTTGTTTTGTTTTTTAAAAAAAAACAAACAAAAAAAAACACAAAACAAAAAACAACCCTCTGTCAGACAAGGTTATTTGCCAGAGTTGTTATGGTAGCTTGACTATCACCAGTTAATATTTTTGAAGCGATTTTTTAAATAGCCTCACATGAAACAGGAAATGTTATTACAGAGTGCATTTACTTCCAAGGGTTTTCAAGGTAAAGTGTAGGGGAGAAGGTGGTAAATGGTTTAGCGTGAATAAGGGTGTACAGACTATTCTTCAGTTGCATAGAGTTGTGGAGTGCAAGTTCATAATAAGAGAAGGGCCCATGCAAACATCTTCCAAAGGTTTTGGTTCCCTTTCATTTCATACAGCCTCTGAATAATGTCCCTGTGAAGAGAGCATTCACCAAAAGACCTCTTCCTTAAACTAAATTGAAGAGAAATCTTGTTATACTTGCCAGTGAGCTGTGTAGGCATTGGAATTATTAAGCTTCTTTTACTGGCTTTTAATTGTGCCTTTTGGCTAAGTTAAACTCTTCTAATGCAACATTAACCTTATTTAGTTCTGTATATGGTCGTTATGTAGTAACTTTCCTTGCTTTCTGTGATTTTTTTTCTTGTTTCTGAGCTTTAAAAAAAAAAAAAAGGTTAGTTTCTAAACAGAGAAATTGTGACACTAAAGAACTATAATGCATAATATTTCACAGTAACCCTTTGGTGCTGAGCACATATTGAGGATCGATACCTTTATGAGAAATAGGGAGCTGTTGTTAATCCCTGCTAATAGATTTTGAGTTTTTGGAGCAAAGTCTCTCTCTACTTGTGACGGGAATGTTTCTTGCTTCTGGAATAATAATATCCCGTTCTTGTTTGCTGTGAGTGTATCTTAAAATATGTTTGGTGTTTTTTTCAATGAATTGGATAGTGTTGTATTGTATAAAATATCTTTTCTGGAAAGTTCATAGTTCATTTTGTTTAACTTTGCCTATATGTACAATCTCAGCAAATTTATTCTGTATTGGGGGGGGGGGGGGGGGAAGAAACCCACTCCCAAACCAACAACTTCAAAGTGGACTAGTTGATTGACCTTGAATGTGTATGCATATGCTGTTATTGAGATTGAATTGGTTTTACTTCAGTAAGAGGATTCATTCAGGGGTTAGTTTGATGTAACTAATCATTTTAAAAAGTAAATTTGAAATAACTTTTCAGACGTTTACATATAACACACATTTAATGTAACTTTATTTAGACAACTGAAAGAATTTTGGGCATTAGGGGCTTGCTTACTTGCATCTCCAATGTTTGTTTGTTTAATTTCTGTCACACCAAGTTTCTTGTAACTTGCGTTTAGTATCAAAAAATAAACTGATGCAATAATCTGTTTAAACTAGTTTCTGAATCATTTCTCCTGTAGCCCAAGACCCATGGGATTCACGTTTTCTAAGCTAAACACATTTCAGAGTTGCTCCTAAGACATACGTGTGCCTCCTGCCTGTTTTTTCTAACTCAGAGGGTATGGAATGTCAGTCCAGCGATGCTTACTTAATTATTGAAGTGTTGGCTTCTTGGACTATGTAAAAAAACAATGCCCCTATCTACTTTTTAGTATGAAACTTCTGCAACTTCATACTTGAAGGAGAACCTCTGTCTGCCCCACTTTCTTACCCCCATCAAGTTCCTCAAGTTCATGTTGTCATTTTTTTTTTTTTTTAAATGAGCTGTTTAAGATCTCAGACTCTACCATGTGCCCCCTCTCACCAACTGATCGTTGCTTAGTCGTGAAACCTACCTGCCCCATGTAGCACTAAAGGTAATTGTAACTCAAAATTTGGTAGTACAGCTGAACTTGTTTTACAAATTAATTTAAGCCTATATTACAAAACTGCAATAAAATTAGTAGTAGGAACTCATACAGTTATAACATTGGTACTCATTTATTGCAGAATTGTCTGATATATTTGAATCATTGGTGCCTGTTTATTTGATAAAATGAGAGGATTTTGAAACAATTTGTAGATTATTGTGCCTGCGCTTTGTTAAGAATGATGAATATTCAAGTATTAGGGCATTTTGGATGTCTAATAATGAATCATATTTTTAACTTACCTTTCTTTCAGTGTGTTTTGGTGGGGTGGGGAATCTGAAGATGAATATTGAAGGAGAATAACGTGTTAAAAATACAAACTGAAGGGGTTTAGAGGACGTCCTGGTAGCTAGAGTGTGAGTTCAGAAAGTGATCTTTAAATGTTTATATTTAGGTTTACATTTATTTTGCAAGGTCACTAAAATCTTTAGCATCAAAGTGCTGTTAAAAGTTGATCCATTTCTAATCTACCTCAGAGTCTGGGGAGGGGGGTGTATGTGTGTGTGTTTCATCTCTGCCAACCTCTTTCATCTTCCTTCTTTCCTGCCAATGCAGAATGTGTCTTCCCGCTGCTTGCCTGTCCTAGCTTTTTGGGCTGTTGCCTCCTCACGGCAGTGCCAGTTGTGGCATGGAATTCAAGCTGATACGCTCAGCAGGACTTTTAGTCTTGTGTTCTGTCTGGTGCTGGTTAACCTCACGAGTTGGTAACCAGTGAGGGTGAGGTACCGCTGTCTGACAGTAGTGTTTGAGTAGATAAATGTAAAATCAATGATAGTGAATTCCACAGCAAGTTTCTTAGAATCACTGATAGGTTTCCATTTCCAGGAGGAAAACTGTGTTTGAGTTAGGTTTTTATGTCATCTGCTGTTGTACTTGGTAGCTATTCAGAGAAAGATGTATGAATACCTGAAGTAAAAGTAGTATAAGAGGCATTAATAAAGTCCATATTTGCAAGAAACAGTTTCTGTGGTGACTTTGTGATTCTTCTTTCTTCCTCATATCCTTCGGAATACAGTATCTTTTTTTTTCCCCAGAGTTAAGTGCCATTGTATGCATTGTGACCTGCCCCAATCCTACACAAGTATGGCAAGGGTTAAATAGTGTTTTTTAGATACGGGGATTGAAAGGAGGCAGTGTGGCAGGTCACACCCTTAACTTGCTTATTGCTCATTAACAGCTGAAAACAGGGTTTGTAATGGAAACAGGCAAAGGAAGGTGCTTGACTGCATGGCTCTCCACTTTTGTTTCAGACATCCCTGCAACCTTAATACAATGCCTTTGTGTGCATACATTTGATAGTCTTTGAGCTAGTTACCACACCAGTTCTTTTCCAGGGAACTGTTTTCTTACATGAGTAGAGATTGTTTGGAATTTTGCGATAAAGGAAATGGATTTCTGTATGACTGTACCTTCTTTTGTTGCAGATGCTGGAAGATACGTAGTGAATGAAACAAGAATGAAGGGCCATCTGATAATTAAGTCAGTGAAGTGCGTAACAGCATTCTGTCACGAAAATTTGTGTGATGCTAGGCAAATAGCACAAATTAAAATCTTCTGTCTGTTTCTTGTTTTCCTAGAAGCAAGCTAGAGATTCTGGGATGTGGTTTGCAAATTGTTGAGAATTCAAGGTGCAATTGAAGTCAGGGAGCGTTGAACACGAAGTGCTCAATGTTCTGAAATGTCAAGCAATAGCTTTTCCCGTTTTTGGCACCCAAAAGTATGCTGGCTTGACGGATCTTTCTCTATCATGATTTTCCATATATAGAAAGGGAATAATATTATTCTTCCACTGAGCAGGCCTGTTTTGCAAATAAGCTTATTAGTATTTCTGGTATTAATGGATGTTACAGTGAGGAGCACAGTAGCAAAGACTCTAAGGAAATTACTACTTCTAGAGTGGGGAATAAGCCATGTGCAGCAGATAATCCTTAGAGTCACAGTGAACAGTGAAAAGAAGACAAAGTATTCAGCCATCGTTCTGAAAGTCTTTTCTGTTCTTGATTAAGCAGGGGGCCTGCGACCATGTAGCTTGTTGTGTTCCAACTGCTGATCCCTGGACTGCAGCTAGTCTACATACAGGTGCTTCTCTCCAGCCTGCCACCAATTCCTTAAGAGAGAGAGAGAGAGAGAGAACCACTGATTTTAATACCAAGTAGTTCCTCCTGTCCTGATCTGCAAAGCCTAGATTGAAGCGCTTTTGTTAGTGCTGTAGAAGAGTGATAAGGTCTGCTGCTCTTGAGGAAAGAACAGGAAGAGAAGAGGAGACTGCACATTTAGGCAGGAAAGGGCTGCTGTTATGTGGTAAGGGAGAAGGCAAGTGTTTGTGTGTTGGGAGAGTGAAGAAGTAGGCTCCTGGTGTTAAGGCAGTGTATTAAGACTACAGAGGGGTTCCCAGAACTAAGATCAAGCGCCCTAGGAAACAGGATCAGATCATTCAAGCTAAATTTCAGAATCTGTACATGCTCCAGTTTTTATGAAATTGCATATGCAATGGAGTCTCTTTAATTCTGTTTGACTTGGAAACCTTAATAATAGCCTGTTGCATTTTGAGTTTTTGTTTCGGAGGTTGTGACAAATGTATGGAAAATGAACTTGGAAACCATTCTTTTCCTTTTGATCATACTCAGTTCTCAGTAGATGGCATACTCAGAATAATGAGAATTCTCTGAGGTCCTTTCTACAAAAGAGGTAAAGCAAGAGGAGAAGAAAAAAGTCCTTTGGTGCTACTATTGATTTAGCTATACTAATGGGAATTTCCAAGACTATGTTTTACTTCTACCCATGCCTATTTTGTTTTATTGGTATTAAACAATGTTTTATGCTCAACCAAGAAATGTGATCGGGAGCTGGATTGAATGATGCTTTTTCTTGTTGCTGCAGTCACATTCTTTTTTTTCTTTTCTTACAGAAAAGATGAGTGTGCCAACTCAGTCTGTGCATAAAGACAATGGGAAAACCATTGAGAATGCGGAGGAGCACAGCTATAAGCAAGGGAAAAAGATCCGAGACACCCTAAGGACAACAGAACGAGATCACAAGAAAAATGTGCAGTGCTCATTTATGTTAGACTCAGTTGGTGGGTCTCTGCCAAAAAAAACAATTCCAGATGTTGATCTCAATAAACCTTACCTCAGCCTTGGCTGTAGCAATGCTAAGCTTCCAGTCTCTGTGCCCATGCCAATACCCAGAACTGCACGCCAGACTTCTAGGACTGATTGCCCAGCAGACCGCTTAAAATTCTTTGAAACCCTGCGGCTTTTATTAAAACTTACCTCAGTCTCAAAGAAAAAGGACAGGGAGCAAAGAGGACAGGAAAACACTTCTTCTGTCTGGCTGAACCGATCCAATGAACTGATCTGGCTGGAGCTGCAAGCTTGGCATGCTGGCCGGAGCATTAATGACCAAGACCTCTATCTCTATGCAGCCCGTCAAGCTATCCCCGATATCATCAATGAAATCCTCACCTTCAAAGTGAACTATGGAAGCTTCTCCTGTGTAAAAAATGGAGCCAGTCTCAATGGTACTTCAGGAGAAGGAGTTTGCAAAGCAACACGTGGAACTAGTGCTTTGGGTTACTCAAGTTACCATGAACACCTCCATCGCCAGCGGGTCTCATTTGAGCAAGTAAAGCGGATAATGGAGCTGCTAGAGTATATAGAAGCACTTTATCCATCTCTGCAGGCTCTTCAAAAGGACTATGAAAAGTATGCTGCAAAGGACTTCCAAGACAGGGTGCAGGCACTCTGTCTATGGTTAAATATTACAAAAGACTTAAATCAAAAACTAAGGATTATGGGAACTGTATTGGGCATCAAAAATCTTTCTGACATTGGCTGGCCAGTGTTTGAAATTCCTTCTCCTCGACCATCTAAGGACAATGATCCAGAGGATGAAGAATTTGATAGGGAAACAGAAGTAAAGGAATCCTCAGGAACATGCACAGAGGAGAGCGATGGTGAAGAACAAATCTCTGAGGAGAATGTTGAGGAACTTAGACAAGCCATCAAGAACAATTTTACTAATAAGCCAAATTTTGACTTTCAGGACCATTTTTCAAGGAGGCTTGATAGGCTTGAATCTGAGGATGACACCACCTCTTGGGTTATTCCAGAATGCAGTGCTGAGGCAAGCTGCAGCCAACACTGTTTGACCTCTATTTACAGGCCGTTTGTAGATAAAGCACTGAAGCAAATGGGGTTGAGGAAGCTAATTTTAAGACTGCACAAGCTAATGCATGGTTCATTACAAAGGGCCCGTATGGCGTTGGTAAGGAGTGACCACCAGCTGGAGGTAGGTTGCTACTAGTGTAAATGGATAACAGGAGTACCTCCCCTGCTGTATTGTTCCTAACTGAAACTGGAGGAATTGGCATTTTATGAAAGTTTTGGTTGCTTTGTTGGTTTTAGAAAGATAGTGTATGTTATGATTAAGAGCCCAGTTCTGCTTCTACTGAAATGAATCTGTCACTTGACCTGAATTAGAATTTGTGTGAAGGGCAAGCTAGTTCTCTGTTCTTGTTTGTAATTGAAATGACATTTTTATGGTAACATCTTTGCTCATTACATTTTCTAATGTTTAAAGCCATAAGTTGGAAAAATTACAATGGAAAATTAAGCACAAAAGTTGAATGGTAAGAAAAATTAGCTGTGGAAGTGGTCATTTTCCTTTTCTTGTCTTCAAGACTGGATATCTCTCTGCAAGAGATCCTTTATGAAAACGTCACTATTGTTTTGGGTTTTTCTTCATCTAAATGAATGAAGTACTGTGGTGGCACGTTATGCCTGAGGCCAGATTGGATAAATGAATGGACTCTCTTAACCTTGAAATCTATGAAAGCAAGTCATGTTAGCATGTTGCATTCTTCAGCTGGCTCTTAGTTTAATTTTTTTTTTCTTTGGGTCATTTTATATTCTTAATTAAGAATGATTGTGAGTTAATAAAAACAAAATTATGAAATAAGCTGTAAACGAAGTACAGTAGCTGAAGTTTCATATGGTAAGTTGTGGTCACTAATTCTTTCAAGGCAGAATATTGTTTCTTAATATAAACTGTTACCTAACTTGTAGGCATTTTTATATTAGGAAGAACTAGTAGTAAGGATTACTTGCCCTCCTCGATAAAGTGGTACTGTGCGTGGGGCCTAACCATGGATTCTGGATGAAGGAATTTCTTAGCCAACGTGCATGTTCTAATATGGATACCACATGTGGTCTTTGACATGTTGCTGATCTCTTAGTGTTGACTGTCACATTTGCAAAAGGCACAAAAATTGTTTATCTCCCTTGGAGGTTATTTTTTTAGGATGAATAAATTTATATTTATAAAGTTATTTGATTTTGAAAAAGCTTTTATTTGTACTGTTGCTAATGTAGGTATTACTGTAAAAAATGAAGCTATTAATTGAATTTTTATTTATTCTCTAATTGGTTTCAACTTGTGTTCTAGGAATTTTTGCATTAAGAAAATCTTTGTGTATTTCTAGAGAGTCACGTGCCTAAGCAAAACTTGCAGGTATCTGTTACAGTAACCAAAAGTACCCCCAGACCATATATACTTAGCTAGAAAGTTCAGCTTAATATATAGGTAGAAATACCTTTAAAAAACCAAAGGAAATAACACATAATTTGGGGGTATTGAAAACTACTTTGAATGTATTTTTGAAATTGCGAAATACCTCAAATGTTGTGACTTCATAAGGGTTCTTAAAACAAGTTAATGAAACACTAGTAGTTAGAGTCTTTGCTGCAGCTTCACAGAATTAAACTTTTTGGTAATTTAGCGTTGGATGACTTGTGTAAGATGTAAGGTTAATCTTTTCTCCCTCCTTCTCTACTCTTGCGACTTCTTTGAATGTTCATTTTCAGTAATTATTACATTTTCTTTGGAATATTGTCCTCTTTTAAGGAATGACTTTATGACTAAAGGTGAAAGTTATAAAATTGTAAACTTTCCTGCCCCAAAAGTAAAAAAATGCTGTCAAAAAAAAAAAAGAGAAAATGCTGTTTGTCAGAAGTGTGGTACCTACTGCAGCAAAAGATGACATCAGACTAAAATAGAAGAGATGGTTTTGAATTGCTTGGTCTTTGCATCTGACAGTATTTTGAATGTAGTGTCTTGGGTTTTTTTAGTGCAGTTCAGTTTGATATTTGTATGCAGCCAGAGCTGTTAGTGTTTTGTTAATCTTTTGTTACTTCTGGTTTTTTTATATCCTGACTCTGTGTTTGTGTGTGTACATACACTTTAAAATCTCTGGACATACTTTCATTTCTGTTGGTACTTAAACACTATCTTTCATCTAAAATGTGTTTTCTGGATTCTTCCACTGTATGCATTTTAATGCTCATTTCATCTTAAATATATGTAAATGTTTAAACAGATAGCTGTTTTTAGTGTTTTTTAAAGTACGAGTTTCATTTGTCGTAGGCTCTGATACTTTAACAAGGCTCTAGGCGCTATAGAGTCTGTTTTGTGTAGAAGTTGTATGATTTGATTCTTAAAGAAAATGGCTAATATTTCTTATTTTAGTTTACAAAATCAGAGATGTTGTTTTAGTAGAACAGTATTTAAGCCTGTGTACTCTGTTTGTTGTTTATTCAACTGGCTGCACTTCTGAATATGGATTTTATGTATTATCTCAATAAATGGCTTGGACTTTGTTTTCTTGGGGTTTTTTTAAGACGTATTTGGTAGTCACTTGAAACATTTCAGATTGGGCCTGCTGAAGAGTAAGATTAGTCAAATTGAACAATAGAAGTTTAGGCGTCTAATACTAAGCCCTAATGTCATGTGCTGTTATCCTTAATGTTAGAAAATGAAATAACACATTTATTCAATTTTGTTGTGTTATTTTTGCTTGTAGACTAGTTCTTCAGTATTTTTATAAGAACTAAATTTTCCAACACTATACTTGCATCATAATGAGGATTGCATTTCTTAAATACTTTGTGGTACTGTAGAAGTGTGGCATTTTCATGATCTGTTATTAATGAAAACTTCTTGTATAAAAGCCTTTAGCTCTGGTGCTATGTGTTTCTTTAAAAAAGAGTTAGTAAAAAGAAGACATTAATATACCATCTAAGAAGATAAGTTCTTATACTGTAGATCAACTAGTGATTAAACTTCAACTAAACAAGGTATAGAGGAAATCCCCACTCATGCATGTTTGCTGTCTCTGCATAATGAGCTAGTGGTTTTATAAACCACTTGAGAATCTGCAGCACATAATATGTTTTGTGCCAATGTTAGTGGTGAACATGCTATTCCACCCCCCATGACAGTTGAGAAACATCACAATATTAAAAAATAAAAACACTAAGAAAACTGACTTTGTCAGTAGCTGTAGTTTTGTGTGGCTCTTCTGAGAAAGCAGAGCTTGTACAACACTGTAGGCACAAATGTCAAAAATGTGTGTAGGTGTAAAGGAATAAACAATTTCTTTTTTTTTTTTTTTTTTTTTTTTTTTTNTTTTTTTTATTTTCTGCTAGATAATAAGCTTAAAAGTGGCTTAAATTTTTTTTAACTTTCTAGGCAGCACTTAATCATTTGATCTAATTTCTGGTAAAGTTTTCCCCTCCTTTGAAGTGATGTTATTTAAATTTGGCACTGAAGAAAAACCTAAAATGCTAGTTATGTCTAATAGATGAATGAAGGATATTCAGGTGTCATTGTTAGCAGCTTTGAAATGAGAATTAGAATAAAACAAATTTAATTTGAAACAAATCTTATCCTTAGATGATGTACAGTGTGTTGTTATCTTTAAGAGCTGCACACATATTGCAGTCCAAATTTTCTTCCTAAATTAAACCCCAGAGTGCCTCCGTGTGCAACTTTGCTTAGAATGTTATCACAAGGTATATAGTTTAGATATCTAGGATGTCTATTTCAGATAGTTTCAATTATTTTCTCTAATTAGAAATGTCATTTCATTTAAATGTAATTTTCATTTAAATGAAAAATAAGTTTATTAATTGAAAAAAACCAGCTCGATCTCTTTATATTTTATCTTCCTTTTTAAATTTCAGTTTCAATTTCTTAACATCTACCAAAGTTCATAAGTTATTTTTTCAGTAGTTTTGTTCAACTTAGCTAGTGACACTTTCTTGAATATTGCATTACTTTACAATGTGGAGTTTTATAGAACATATGCACTTTGTATTTGAAAAGGAACAAGGTTACTCACCTGACGTAGCCAAGTGCAAACTTGTTTCTCTAGATATAGTCATTAGTGTAAGACCTTTTGATTTATTTATTTTTTTAATATATTTTGAAATTCTCAAGTATTGTATCTTATAATGACCTGAATATATGTTCCTATATATTATGTTAGGCTTAACTTGTATGTTCACCATAACCTCAAACAGCAGTTTCTTCCTGTGTAGTGAGGTGATCTCCAGCTTTAATGGATGCTTTAATCATTTTAAAACAGAAACATAAAGTAAGAGATTGTTTTGTTCGCTCCCAAGGGTCCATAGTTGCTTTCAACAGCCTGGTGATCCTCAAATAAAAAAAAAAAAAAAAAAAAAGCTTTTTTTTTTAAAAAAAAAAAAAAAAAAAAAAAGAGAGAGAGAGAAATTGAAACTTCTGTGGTTGATTTGCCAGTTAATAATCTTACCTTTTAAAAATAGACTTTTGTGCATGCTACTTTAAACAAATGCTAAATCCCAAAGAATTTAAGGATCCTTTTCATGATACCTATTTCTTGTTACAGTTTTCAGAATTTCCAGATCCCATGTTGTGTTCAGATTACGTGCAGTTATTAAATTCCCCACCTTGTTGTGAGCAAAAATGCAGCACTGTATCATGGGAGGAGCTGAAATCCATGGATTTACCATCTTTTGAACCTGCATTCTTGGTCCTCTGCCGAGTCCTGCTCAATGTTATCCATGAATGTCTCAAGCTAAGGTTGGAACAAAGACCTGCTGGGGAACCATCTCTTTTGAGTATTAAACAGGTTTGCTTCAACTGTTTCTTTTTTACATTTCCTATTTGAAATGACTTTGTAATTTCGTTATGATAAAGTTGTCGGTTTAAAGAGGATTAGTTTAAGAAATGACAATATGTAGTTATGTAATAACTTTTATAAATAGCCTTGTATTTCATATGGAGATCTGGTTTTTGCATAGTAAACAAACAATATATACCTCTCTGATGTAGACTTCCAGGAATCAAAACTGGTGATTAAAGAATTACCAGCCAGCGAAGGTAAACAGTATTTGTTCCATTTGCGTTATAAGCCATATAATGTTGTCCAGCACATCTTCCTTCATTTGGGTTTCTTAGGCAGCATAACCAGTTTTAAGAGTCTGTATATTTCTTTTTTCTTTGATTTGATCCTTCTTTCTTTGCAAATGTAAGACCTCTGCCAACGTGCGATGGACGCATAATAGAAGTTGATTAAGAAGAAAAACAAAATGAAAAAAAAAAAAAAAGATCTTCTTTCCCAGCATGTTGTTGTATATAAATATCTGATATTTTCTGTGGGTAGTGACCCAAGATTGTTAGTCCTGTCACTGGTTGAGAATGTTGTGTAAGGATTTCTTCACAATGAAGGCCGTTTAGATCAATGCCATTTTTCAAAGTCTACTCCAGGACATACTAAAATTGTCTGAAGTCAGCTCCCTGCTCCCTGGCAAGCATAACCGGATCAGGGTTTTATCACGTGGTCTTTAAGGGTAAACATTTAAATAAGCTCTTGGGCTGATTATGATTTCACATTCCAGTTATCTGCTGCTCCAAAATCAATTGCTAAGTTACATTATGGTCCCAAATAAATTTCAGTCCTCTCTCTTCCCAACCCCCCCACCTTTGCTCCCCCCCTTTTTCTTTCCTTGGTATACTAGGATTTTGGATGCCCTTATATCCAAAAGCACAGTACCTACAATTTCAATCTTAAGAGTCATAGTTACAGTAAAATATAGTGTGGCATGCTGTATTGTAAAGCACAATATATCCTTTTTTCCCCAGAGACTGGGGCTATTTTTTTTCCCTTACATTTTGTATTCTCCTTGTGGACTTCGAGTTAAGTAAAAATGACAGTTTCTTCCTGGAAAACAATATGTTTGTTACAGACTGTTTTGGTGGTGTATGCTGTCTTGCTAATTACATTGAAAAAATGAATTCAACTCAGCAAATGCTTGCTGTCCCACGCAATATTTCTGAACAGGCAAAGGAGCTGTGGAGGATATTTCACAAATAGATCTGTTTGTTTCCTGAAAAATTATAATTCCTAAAATCTTGAGCAGGCTCAAGACAGAGTCTAGGGGTCTGTTTTGTTCTGCAAGTTCACAGAATATTACAGAATTACAGAGAAGTCTGGGTTGGAGATACTCTGGTCCAACCTTCTGGAAGCTGGGCCCTGATCATGAATACTTTCAGTGAAAGAGATTCCACTGCTTCTCCAGCCAATCTGTTCCAGCATTTATTTTTTCTCCTGTATCTTCTTTATCATTTCTCCTGTAAAGGAGATTTTTTTCTGATTTTTTGATTTTTTTTCTGATTTTTGATTTTTTTTCTTGTACCCAGACAGAATTTTCCTGAAGCAACTTGTGCCTGCTGCCTCTTGTCGGGTTGCCGTGCGTTCTTTGATTTTTTTTTTTTTTCTGATTTCTGATTTTTTTCTTGTACTCAGAATTTTCCTGAAGCAACTTGTGCCTGTTGCCTCTTGTCGGGTTGCCATGCGTCCTTATGAAAGGAGTGCCCCCATTTTCTCTGTAACTACCCTCTAGGCATTGGAAAACTGTGATTAGATTCCCCTTGCATATTCTCTTCTCTAGGTTGAACAAACCCAATCCCCTGAATTATTCTTCGTATGCATGTAGCACAGCGCAGTTTGGTTTCTATAGTGATTGACCTAGTGGGTGTCATTTGGGGCACTGAGACCTTTAAGTGTCTCCTACTTTTTGGTACCATTTGAAATGTGTACCATTACTGTTTGAATGTATCAGGCATGCTAGTCCTGATACTCAACTTTTCCAAGGTGAGGTTAAATTTTTGGATTACTAGCAAGTCAATTCTATTTAAAAAAAAAGTTCAAGGAATAACTTATTACATAAGCTCAGCTTTTTCAGCAGAACTTGATGCAGAAAAAAAAAAAAAAAAAAAAAAAAAATCTGGTTTGCAAGAAAAAGTATACACACAAAAAGAAAACCAGCACAGATTATATGCTTCCTACAGTGTGCTTTTTCTCCCATCCTTTCTCACGAGCTTCCCCTTTTTCAGCCATCTCGTCCATGTTTTACTTTTAGCAATAGCTTTTGTGATCCTGATGATCCTGTGTTATCTGAGAGCGCTGTTCTCTTTTAAAGGCAATTTGCCATTATGTGGTGGCAGTGTAGTTCCTGAACAGTTCAAGATGGTTCTCAAGTTCTGCATTTGTGCTGAGAAGTGGAGGGGGATGTGTGTGTGTGTGTGTGTGTGTGTGTATGTGCATGTGCACAAGGGTTATTTCTGTTAGGTGGTTAAATTAGACACTGTTTGTTTGTTACAACCTGTGTTGAGTGTCTTACATCACCATGATCTTCTGCTAAATAACTATCAGATCTCTCTGGATCTTTCATACCAGTTTGTATCTTCAAAAAGGTAGTAGATGATACTGTCATTTCATAAAACCTTCTTCCTTACAAAAACCAGTGGAGAAATTAGGTCAATACTGCTAGAAGATTTTTAGTTCCAGATTATAGGATACTGTAATAGAGAAATGCAATTTACGAATAAGTAATTTCTTCTTCATCAACACCCATTTAAGTCTATGGCTAGAAGCACAATAGTATATGGTATGTTGATGCAGGTGCTGATTTCTTAATTACCAATTCTGTTATCCACACACCTTAACTAGGTAGTATTTGAACACATTTTAATGATTAAAGAAGCAGCCAGCTAAAGGATGTGTGTTTGGATGGGGAAGACTGTATCTGACCATCAGCACTCTGTCCAGATGATTTTAACAGCTCGTGGTACCTCCTGGAATTTTTGGGTCAACAGTCCTTTTGTCAGCCATCAACATTTTGTGCAGACTGCATATGGTCTGTTATTGTCATGTGGCATGCATTAACTCTAAGGTCGTCTGACCTAGTTGAAAAGTGAGAAGTCACACCTACCTGGTTTCTGATAAGTGACTGACACCACTTGGAGCAGGGCCACAATGTACTGACTAGTTACTGTGTTCTGCTTAATCAGGTTTTGTGTATCGGGTATAGTTATATACATACACATTCTTTAGTGTGCTCATTATAGACCATATTTTTTGTTTGTCTACTGCCTTGTGAGTTTCAGTTCCAAAAGTTGACGCTTAAAATTAGCACTACAGGGTTTTTTGTAAATCCTGTATTCTGTTACTCAATAGCACTACACATCACTGTGTAGCAGTATTATTTAAACAAAAAAATCTCTATTTTTAATGAAGTTTTGAGAGTATTTTATTTTGGAATAGGCAAATGTTACTCTTTGCAAGTTTTAGAAGTGAACTTTGCTTGTATCTGTAAGATACGCCATACTATATAGTAAAGTTTTATGGATAAGTGATATTGCCAAGTCCCATCTGTCTCTGTGAATGATGAGTAGTTAAATACAAAGTTTAAATTCTTTGAACAAGTTACGTTTTTCTTTGTGGATCCAAAGGCAAAACCGCAGTAGGTTAACACAGAGTACACTGGATGTGATTGAGTGGAGAGTGAAGAATGCACATTCATTTTTAAATATATGACATGTTAGGGATATAAATGTATAATTATTGGATTTCCACCTTATAAAAAATTACTGTGTTTTTTTCCTTTTTCACCTAACTATTGGTAAGTTTTAAACTACAGAGTTCAGAATATTACCCTTGTTTTTCCTGCACGAAGGGGAGCACAGTGTAACGTATTCTGGCCTATAAAAGATTCCAAAGACTCTTGTCATATTAATAACATTATTGTATGTTTTTTGCTTTCATGCCATTATAATTTCTTATGCATTGAGTCCACTATATTGATATATTATTTTGCCCGGATAGCCATTATACAAGATTTTAAAAAGCAGATTAACCAACCAGTTCCATTCCCTCTGACTGTCCAAATGAACCCTGCTCTTCCTCTCAGACTCTCGATTTAATGAAGTTGTTGCTCAGAAAAGGTCAGGGGTTGTCAGCCCTGGAGACTGGTAATAATTTCAGAAGAATACACACTTAGCACTGGAAGGACTTCTGAAAGAAAGGCATTTGTTAGTGTAGGTTTGAAACCGTTCTTGCTGTTTGTGTACTTGTATGTCTGTGGTTGTGCATGTTTCTTCAAATAAATAAAAGGTGTAAGCTTTCAGGGAGGGGTGACAGCTGTTTGGCCAAAAGTGACCAGTTCTGCGGTTGAAAAGATAACTTTCCTCATGTTAGCTGTTCTGAGGGAAACAACAAAAGAAACACCAACTGTTTTCAGGTCTGGTATGGGTTTTAGAGATGTGGACACCTGCCCAATAGGTAGACAATGAATTTCCTGTAGTAAAACATTTCTCATAGGTCTCTAAGCATCTGTCAAACACAGCATATTATTCCTGACTTGCTTCCATTTCAACTGGTGATTTGATGACTGTGAACCCTCTTGCTCACTTCTAAACTTTTTAACTATCCAGTAAGTTGCTTGCTGTGGCCTTGTGCAGGGAATGAAGTCTGAAACATCTGCCTCCATCTCCATTTACAGTTACGTGGCAGATGGCATGATGGCAATTAAATAATCCTGGAAAACTAGTCACATCTTTCCTGCAGACATGTAGAGCGACTGCATGCATTTCTAAAAACTGTAGAAATTATGTAGTGATAAACTAACATATTTAGACAAACTGGACTGACAAATTAAGCTTTCACTTCCCAGGGAGAATTTAAGAGTAATGTCCTGACTGATGGGAGTTTTTGGGTTTTTCTCTTGCAGCTAGTGAGAGAGTGTAAAGAGGTTCTGAAGGGTGGCCTGTTAATGAAGCAATATTACCAGTTTATGTTACGGGAGGTGTTAGATGACTTACAAAAGATTGATTGCAACATTGATTCTTTTGAAGAGGACCTGCATAAAATGTTAATGGTAAGCTTCAAAAAGGAAAAAATATTTGGAGTTCTAGTAAGTGTATTAATCTGAATACTGCTAATAGAAATCTATTGTCCCTGTTGGGTATAGGTCTTGCTAATTTTTTTGCTGTTGTGCTACTTTAACATAATTTTATTGTTTTAATGGACTTGTAAAGGTAACACAGTAGCCATTGCCATTTTAGCAATACTGATTTTTGTTTACTGGACTGTGGTACAGTATACTTGTAAATTGCCTGTATTTACAATAAAATGGTTCATAAATAGAACTGTAAAATCCATACATTTAAACTAAACTTTTAATAACCTTTTAGTATTGAATAAAAAAAAAAATACAATTGTTTGACTAACATCATGTCTTAATATCTTGGTATTGCGTTCATCCATTAATGATACCTTATTTTTAATGTGTATTCATTATTGCAATAAGTTAAACACAAAGAAGTATTTTCAAGACAAACACTTGGCTTCTGAAAGATATTAAATGAAGTATTCTTTAGTAAATTTAGTTTAAATTACTGTTCCCTTGGATGTGACTGATTTTTATTCTTTTGTGAGTTGTTTGAGCTTTGTCCTCACTATTCTGGGGGAAAAAAAACCTAAGATACACCTCAATACCTCATCACTAGTGTTTTGTCAGCAGAGCTGTTGGTACCATCTGTTGTTGAGTATGCATGGATTTTCCTGTTACATGCTTTTCATTGCCTACAATGGTGAAAATATAATGTTTTACCTGAAGTTTCTTATGCTGCATGCCTGCCTTCATCTCCATCTGAGATTTCTAGAAACTTCCAGCAGAAATGACCTGGCTAGATTAAAGAAAAATGGTTCCTCTTGTCCATTTTGAAATGCCTTACCTGTTTTTTTGGGTAGCTGTAATGTTTTTGTGCTTTGAGGCAAGAGCTTGAACTTTGGCAGCAGTTTTAATTGTATAAGTATTTTGCTTTTTCTAGGTCTTGAAAGGGATGATAACAAGACTGTGTAAATAGGAATAAATATATCAGACTTCAAAGAATCACAGTTTGTGCCTATTCAGATTTGCAGGTTACTGTAGTGCCAGCAGCAGGGGAGAAGGATTGGATGAATGGTCACGACTGGCAGAAGATTGGGACAGCTGGGCAAAGAGCTGAAGAGATGATCTGGACTGAAAATAGGGATAGGAAAAACTTGTACGAAATCAGAAGGTTAAGACAGGATTAATGAGGGCTGGGAGGTGGAACTTACTCTTCGTCTTTTCCTTTGGACTCCTTGTATAGGCAGGCAAGGTAGCTGAGAAGAGTACTGGAAGAGGAATTAGGCGGAGAGTGAAAGGCGAATTAAATAAAGTCAAGAATGGGGCTACAGCCTGAGACTATCTGCCTAACCCAGAGTAGAGTTTTAAGGTTTTCCATATCTACTTCACTCTCGTGAGACCCCCCTGGAGTATTGTGTTCAGCTTTGGGGCCCCCAGCATAAGACAGACGTGGACCTGCTCAGGTAGGTCCAGAGGAGGGCCACAAAGATGATCAGGGGGCTGGAGCACCTTCCCTGTGAGGGCAGGCTGAGAGAGTTGGGGTTTTTCAGCCTAGAGAAGAGAAGGCTCTAGGGAGACCTTATAGCAGCCTTCCAGTACTTAAAGGGGGCCTACAGGAAAGATGGGGAGGGACTCTTTATCAGGGAGTATCGTGATAGGACGAGGGGTAATGGTTTTAAACTGAAAGAGGGTAGATTTAGATTAGATATTAGGAAGAAATTCTTTATGGTGAGGGTGAGAGACACTGGAACAGGTCGCCCAGAGAAGTTGTGGATGCCCCATCCCTGGCAGTGTTCAAGGCCAGGTTGGATGGGGCTTTGAGCAACCTGATCTAGTGGAAGGTGTCCCTGCCCATGGTAGGAGGGTTGGAACTAGATGATCTTTAAGGTCCCTTCCAGCCCAAACAATTCTATGATTTTGGCATTATTACAGCGTGGTCCGAAAATACCTGAAACCAATAGGAAGTGGCTTAACCATTTCTAAGGAGGGACATTGCTTGATGTTACGGATTATTGAACAAAACAAATTGCAGCTAATTTTTTGCATTCAGTATGATCCTGAAGGGCAGATGTTTGAAGAAGAATTGTACTTGCCTGGATTTTTATGTTGGTTTAAAACAATAATAATTAAATAAAGGTGAGAGATAAGACTCGATATAAAGGAACACAAGGTATAATGTAGAATCTGAGAAGCCTGTTCGCTGCACTTATCTATATCCAGGAGGATATGTTCAGATAAAACCTTTTGGACTAATCCAGTTAATAAAAGATTTAGAAACTGGTTTTAGTAGTTCAGCTTTAAAAACTCTGGCTGCTGTGGGTATTCACTGATACAATGGTGAATAGCAGCACAGCAAGCAAGGTGGTGATACCGTCAGTATTTTCAGAAAAGTAGTGTGGAGACATAGTATTTAATACTTCAGTAGCACTTTCTACTTCCCGAGCCATAAATCGCACCTTTTGCGTGGAAACACGTAGCTCATTTTCAGTCATAGCAAAAGAAAAGTGTTGTAGAAATATTTTCTACAACTTGTATAATATTGAGATTGTTTGTTGATTTGAGAAGCTGTAGTCCTTAGTTACACATTGTGTAACAATTTCTGTTTAAACTGTCTCTTTCCATGTGCAGGTTTACTTTGATTATATGCGAAGCTGGATCCAAATGCTACAGCAGTTACCTCAAGCGTCTCATAGTTTAAAAAATCTGTTGGAGGAAGAATGGAATTTCACCAAAGAAATAACTCCTTATATAAGAGGAGGTGAAGCTCAAGCTGGAAAACTATTCTGGTAGGTTTTATTTAATTACTCTGCTTATGGTGTTGATTTGTACCAGATACGTATTCAAGTCAGCACTTGTTCAGGGTTCCCAGATTAGGCTTCTTGAGGCCTCAGTAAGCAGTTGATAGTCTCTGTGAATTTATGGATTATTACAATGACTGTAGCTATAGGATGCAGTAAGTGCAGATTGCTCTTACTCTAGCTGTAACAGGAATGACTGCTTCTATGGCAAGTCCCCGTTCCTGCTAGCCCTGTGCACATAGAGTAACTGAGGGCCCCCAAGATGCTGCTTATTCCTGCAGGCGGACTTGGCAACGCGGCTGTCTTGCATTGGACAGAGTAGGATGAAGTTTAAGGTGCCATGCTACCTGAATAAGACTCTGAAGTTCCACCATTTCTGTTGCTACAGTGATATTGCAGGAATGCTGCTGAAATCGACAGGAATATTTTTAGATTCTGGACTACAAGACAGTTGTGATGAATTTTGGGCCAGTGCCGATGACAGTACTGCATCAGATGAAATCAGGTATTAAGCCCTTCGCCTCAATAACAGTAAACACACTTACTCATGTTGCTATACCCCTGACAGGTACATACTGCATTTTATTTCTTAGAATGAAAACTTCGTAAATGCAAGACTCCATAGACTTTATTGCTGATATTTCTGTATGCAGTAGTAATGAACCATCATTTTGTTCATTTGAAGCCTATTAATCTTCTTTTTAGTACAGGGTATGAGAAATTGTTTATGTAATGTTCTTTAAATTCAATTTTTATATCCTTCTCAAAAATGTGCCTGCACAAGTTCAATTTATTTCAGTCAGCTGCTTGTAAATATTTATCTTTTCTATGCTCTTTCTATTGACATGTATGTAAATAATTCTTATTTTCTAATAGCTATAAAAATGCAATATGATTTATTAAAACATTGTCACTTCATTCTTACCAATGTTTCAGGAGGTCTGTTATAGAGACCAGCCGAGCACTCAAAGAACTGTTTCATGAAGCTAGAGAAAGGGCCTCCAAAGCTCTTGGTTTTGCTAAAATGCTGAGGAAGGTAAGTTAACAGTAGAGTCTCATGTTATTTATATGCTTTAAAGAAATTTAGTCTGAAAGCATATTCTTTTGTTTTGTCATTACTTGTAGGACCTTGAAATAGCAGCAGAATTTGCATTGTCAGCCCCTGTGCGAGATCTTCTGAACGCTCTGAAAACAAAAGAGTATGTGAAGGTAAATTCAGCTTAGAGGCATGAAAGTAGAGTGGGGATGCTAAGCAAAATGTCAAAGGGTATTTATTGACATACTTTCAATTTTTTAATGTGGCATCTATATCTCAACATTTAAAATGTCATGTATTTAATATTGAATTGTGGCAGTCAAATTATTTTCTGTACCTTTGTGTGAGTGAGAATGCTAGTCTGTGTTTTGGGAAATCAGTGTCTAATTCCTTGTCTTCCCAAAGATTCTCTTTGTGACTTAGGAAAAGCCATTTTGCTTCAATATTCCTTAGTCATTTGTGAGAGGGGAGTAATAACACTTAGTAGGGAGTGTTATGAAAAATAAATGCTTTAAAGTTTGAGGTAAACAGATACATCAGTAAATGGACATGTTTAAGTAGATAATCTCAGACTATGGACCTGTATTTTGTGTGCTTTTATAAAGCAACAATATTATAGTGGAGGTCTGCTGTAGCGAGCTTCCTTGAGAGTACTAAGGATTTGAGAAATGCAGGGACTGTGTTCTGTTCCAGAATAATTGTTGCTAGAAAACTGTTGTACAGCAAAAGTAGGTTAAACTCTCAGTGCCCGATAATTACTGTGCTGTAAATTCCCACATTTATAATTTTGCACTTTATTCCTTAAAAGTTCCTAGGTCAACAAGTCTGTATTGTGGTTTGAATTTAAGTAAATCAATTGCTTCAATAGATTAAATTTATTTGGATCTGCTGTTCTTTTTTGTCCTTCTATACATTTAATATATATAATTCCCAATTGGGAAATAACATACTAACTTTTGCATGACAAAATTCTTGTTAGATTTATATAAATGATTAATAAAAGTAGAAATTGGTTCAAGGGGAGACTGACAAGTTCATAGGAGAGAAGTTCATAAAGGGTTCTTAAATGCATGGATGAAACATCTGGCTCAGCAGGACCCTGGTCTGTGAATTGTTTCAGAGTGGGAGAATAGTCAGGGAAATCAGTATATGTTTACTTTTTTAAAAATATTTTTCCCCAGGTATCCACTCTTGGCTGCTTTAAGACACAATATTAAATTTGGTAAACCTTTTAGTTAAAGATAGTATCATTGTTCTTATGCACATGTTTTGAAGAAAAAATTGAATCTTGAGTTTGAAAATGTGTATAAGCACATGGGTTAATCTAGATAGATTATTTGGATCTCAAGATTTATCCCTCTTTGTGTATTACCTCTCCCCTTTTTTTCACTACTCAAAATGACACACATTTTGGTGACTAATATGCTTAGTTAGGGCTTCATATTGGCCCTCTAACATCATGTAGGGAGTTGAAATTTTTAACAGCCTTTTCAATCAGATGCTCATTAGTTTTGGGAAACTATTTTAGCTTTCAGTAACAACCATCTAGTTTTTACATTGACCTGTAGATTATAATGGGGTTAGTTATAAAATACGGCTGCCTAATGGTAAAAATGTTGAGTGCAGTGTTTTGTCTTAGCTTGATGACATCAAACTCTGAAAAGAGAGAATTAAACTTCGCTGTAAGTCAGTTACCTCATGTCAAATCACAGATATCAACTATTTTACTGTTTTCACAGTCTGGTTCTGATGCCTGACTTCGTTAAAGTATTGTTACCAATGTGACAGATATAATGCAGAAGTAGTTTTTAAGTAGTATAAGTAGTATTTTATCAAAAGAGAACACTCTTATTGGACTTAATTAATCTCTCTTTCATGAATAATAAAAGAATAACTGATTTTTTTTTTTTAGCCATATTTTTGCTTACTCTTATCTTTTGTGGCCATTGAGAAATGTTATGTGGATTCTTAGAGATCTTGAAGGAATTCTTCTTCTTTTAATATTCCATATTAATATTAAAAATGTGTGCTTTAAAAGTCTTAAATTAGTCTTGACTAATTTACTTTTTAAAATATGTGTGTATATATATTTTATGCATAGATATACACACATATATAGTATATATGTGAAATTGTTGTTTTGGTTTTTTTTAACAAGATTCCTTTAGAAGAATATGTAGAAGGATCAATTGAAGGTGCAAGGAAAGATGTCACTGGAAGTTGATAATCTAGTGGATTAAGACAAATAATTTCTTATAATGTATTTTGACTTTTAGTGCAAAAATGGCTGAATGTATTGTTTTAGTATATTGTACAGCTGTTTAAGATGGAAACTCTCCCTGTTGCTTAAATGAGATGACATATATCTATTTTATCTGTTTGATGTATCATAGAATACAGTGAGATTCACTCATTCAGTATTTTTTTTTTTTTTTTTCTACAGGTACAAATCCCTGGACTTGAGAGTTTACAAGTATTTGTACCAAATAGTATTGCAGGGGAAAAATCTGTGATTTTGCAGCTCCTCAATGCAGCTGCTGGAAAGGATTGCTCAAAGGATTCAGATGAGGTTGCATATGAGGCCTATTTACTAATGACCAAACACAGTGATAAAGACCATGAATTAGATGACAGCTGGAGTGCATGGGAGGATCAGCCGGTCAAAGTAGTGCCACAAGTCGAAACCGTTGATACACTGCGCACCATGCAGGTGGGTTTTGTTCCGCTCCCCCCCCCCCCCGTTTATGTGATCTCCACACTTGTATGAATGCTTATTCTTTCAGATTAACCACAGTAATTTAAGTGAGGCATGTGTCCTTTTATAGGTAATAAAAAGTTAAATTCAAGGATAGGATTGATTCTTAGTTGTGTTAATGCAAGTATTAAATTCAATGGATTTTAGCATTTCTTAGAAGGATTAATCTCTACAACGTGCATTTTTCAGGGGTGGACTTTTATAATAAAGAGATACTTTCAATATCTAGTTGGGTGTTCAGTATCAGAAGTGTGGATAGGACTTGAAAACTGTACATTTTATTAAGAAGTCACCAGTCTCCAAGAACGTGTGGCGGTTGTATGCTTTCCACACACACTGAGGCATGAAACCAGTTACTTTCAATCTTGGATGAATGTGACATTTAAAGTTAAATTTCTGTGGAAGCTACTAGATGTTCAACAGTTCTGCAGGAAAAAATCTTTCCAGTCATACTTTCCTTATCCCAAGCCAACAGGAGTTCCCTGCCAGCAGTTCTGCTATGCTCTAGCAACTGAGCCAGCTGCAGCTCCCTGCCCCTCCTGTTCTCATATCCTTATGTTAAGCTAAGTGAATTTTCCTTTTGGTATGTCATGTAGTTCCTTGGATCCCTACCATAAATGGGCTCTACTATCCACAAACAGTCTGACTTTCCGTGTCACTGTGCCTCGCCATTAGCATTCAGAGGGCTCTGGCAACTACAGGCAGTTGAAAAAGTCACTCCTGTACATACTGCTGTTTTTAACGTGCAAGCATGTTACTTCTTCCAGACTGAACAATAAAAAAATAGCCTTTGATTAAGTGCTTAGAATTTCATTGGACTTCTATCAAAGTTAGCATTTCATTCAGAAAATGAAAACAGCAAAAGATGGAATTTGGTTTGCAAATGGTATTCTATCTGACATAGGTTAAAACACTGTGTGTTTGCATATGTGTTTGTTTGTATGTGTATCTGTATAACACTGTTTATTAATTTTTTTAAAATCCTTTATTGAAAGGTTAGGAAGTAAAAAGTCCTTGAGAAAGATTGTGTCCTGTGTTTTTAAAAGACACGTTTTGATTGCAAACTAGAGAAAATGTAAGGTGTTACTTAAAAAATATTAATAAAATAGAAGAATCCCATCAAAATTTAAATAATTTTGAGCATGAAAATATTCTTTGGGGATGAAGTATTGAAAATATGGATGAAGTAGGTCTTGTTTTGTGAGTAACTTGTTGAAGATGCATTGTCTGTGCAGTTTGAAATCAACAGAGCTTAGTATGTGACTCATAGTGCCACAGCAAAGGCAACACCATCTGTGACTGTGTACTTTTATAGACTTCTGCAATATCAGAGCTCTGGTTTCCAAAACATATTCTTACATTTTAATAATTTTCAAAATTTGAGCAAAGACTGTGTGGTAAATCTATGGCTTTCCCTGTTCAATAGTAGGTTTTTGTCCTGAAGCATGTTACATGACTTGGATAAAACCTGCCTATTTATGTTATGGTTGTTACCTCCATCTGCTTTGAGAAAATACAATTATTTTGCTTAGATGCTGCCTTTCTGTGTATAACTATTCTGAAGATAATATTAATACAGTATTTCCCAAATCTTTCCAGAAGTGAATAGGAGTATATTCCCCTTGAAAACTTGCTGTGGCATTTGCCCTGACAGAGCTCTGCTCATAAGATGAGAGTTTATCAAGTTCAGGTGCCAGCATCACGCTTTTCTGTCTGAATTAGAGATTTTCATGAATAGTGACAAGAGAGGTCTTTCATATATGAGAATTAAAAAAATAACCAGTTGGAATTTGCTGATACGGGACATGTTTTTATAGAGGTGATTTTGTTTATAAGAACTAGTGGTATCTTGTATTCCTAGGTTGATAACCTCCTCCTTGTAGTCATTCAATCTGCCCACCTTGTGAGTCAGAGAAAAGCTTTCCAGCAGTCTATTGAAGGGCTCATATCTCTGCACCAGGAACAGACATCCAGCCAACCAGTCATCGCCAAAGCTCTACAACAGCTAAAGGTAAGCAGTTTTCGAGATCATCTCAGTCAAAATTGATGGTGCTTTGCTCACTGATAAGTAAAAACTTGTAAGGAGACTTCATTGCAATGCTAATGACATATTCTGCAATTGTAATTTATGCAACCTCTATGGACTTTACTTTCAGTACATTTTTCATTCTGTTTTTGCAAAGGATTTGTGAGTGTATTTTTGAGCAATATTGGTGTAATAATTTTTGCACTGGGTAAGTGGGAAACAAGTCTATAATGCAATAGAAATATTAATAGCAACAGAATAAATACATCTTCATATGAGAGCACTATTGAATTGAAAGAAAGTGTTAGAATTTATTTTTATGAAATCAATCAAAATCCATTATCTGCAAGAAACAACTTTTTTTTCCCATATTTGGAGAAGATGGTTGCTTTGTGATGTAAAAGTGAGTAGGTCTCTGGTTTTTTGCTCTTGTTTTTTTGTGTGGGTTTTTTTTGTTGTTGTGGTGGTGGTTTTTTTTGTTGTTGTTGGGTGAGGGTTTTCTTTTGTGTTTGGTTTTTTGTTGTTGTTGTTGTTTGGTTTTTTTGGAGGACCCAGAAAAGCAAAGATTTGTTAGGTTGAAGTTGCAATATTAGTCCCTACGTTTCCGCCTGAGTTCAATAGAAGCTGTGTCCACATACCAGGGTGAAAATACAATCAAAGGCTTGGTCACACTATAGATAGTAAAACTCATTTTCTCTATTCTCGTCTGTCTGATTTTGGTTGGGTTTTTTTGTCTGTTTTTTTTTTTTGTTTGGTGCCCCCCCCCCCCCGCCGCCTCCTTCGCTGTCTTTGTTTTTAAAGTTAATCTCACTCAAGCAAACAAACTTAATTATAATATCATCAGTTAATTATAAGACTTGCTTAGTGCAACTGCTGGAAAGTGTTTATTTTTCCAAGACTGAATGAATTGTGATGGCATTAAAGTACATTTCCATTTAAAATAATGTAATCGTTAGATTCATGTTTGCCTTAGTCTTGTCAACTGTAGAATATAAATAATAATTTGATGCCTCCCCATCCCTTTTTGTTGTTGTTACTCAGAGTGATGCATTACAGCTATGCAGTAAGATAAGCAGTGCCATTGATAGAGTTGATCACATGTTCACATCTGAGTTTGATGCTGAAGTTGATGAATCTGAATCTGCCACTTTGCAGCAATACTACCGGGAAGCCATGATTCAGGGTTATAATTTTGGGTTTGAGGTAAGGAAACAAAAACTTAATGACGCATTTGTTTTGTAGTTTTGGTAAAAAACAATTGAAATTTCTGTTTTTGCATTGGTGCAAATAAGGTAACTATAACTCTGTGGAAATACGAAGTGTTCTAGCAGAACATTGTAAAAAATATGTGTTGCCGCAGAAATCTTGTGGGGAAAATGATTGAAAAAGAACAGATAGATGTGTTAAATTCAGACTCCAATTAGCAATGCCTGGAACTCTAAAAAGCTTTAAGAACTTGATGAATTCAGGTGTAGTCTTGTAGGCTCTGCTACTTGGCAGCATTTTAGATGAAATCAGAAATATCCTTTGATATTGAATGTCATTGTGTAACTTGGCTTCTCACAGTTTTTCAGCCTAGAATAGCATAATACTGTAATATGAGCCATTCTTTCAAAGTTTATGGTGGTGCTTTGATGAAGTGAATGTAGCTTTTGAGTGCTTTCCTTAGAGTGCTGATGAAGAAATGTCATGTCCAGATGCTTTTAGTGTACTGTTTCACCTGTGAGCTTTGTGAAATTTTCTTAAGATTGTATCATACCCTAACGTTCTTCTAAGGATAGTCTTCTAAAAAACAGCTGGTATTTCTGTTTAATTTTTTAAATGTACATATATAACTCCTTTATCCCCTAATGTTATCTGCAATATAACTAAAAATAAACACTACTTTGTGGTTCAATCTCTGATTACAGAACTGAGCATTTATGTAGCATGTTTCTTAAATGATACATACACTGTTAAACATCAGCACATGCCCATATACACACAAGAATGCAATATGGCTCAAGTGCTGCCTCTCACTATAACATGTTTTGTATCATATACTTTTTCATGATTTTTTTTTTTCTATAAATAGGCAACTGATTGCATAAAATAATTTTGTTTAAGAACAGGATGTGACTGTTACCATACTGTAGAGTTTTGTTAGCCTGCAAATGCTCCAGTGGATATTGCAAATGGTATTTTTGTTTTTCTTATTAATACGTGAAGAGTAATCTTTAGTTTCTTACAGTACCATAAAGAAGTTGTTCGTCTGATGTCTGGAGAATTCAGGCAGAAAATTGGAGACAAGTATATCAGCTTTGCCAGAAAATGGATGAATTATGTGCTAACAAAATGTGAGAGTGGCCGAGGCACTCGACCCAGGTAACAGCCAACTTGTTACTGCCATAGTGGTTTGTGTTTAAATACCATGGAGGACTTTTCACACTGTGAATAATGCTTTATTGTTTAGAAGAAGTTCTTCTGAACTATTGATGCTTCTGGCTCTTAAATTTTGAAAGTAATTTGAATAGTAAATGCATAAAGCCAAATGAACACTCCAACTGCTTAGCAGAAGATTTTGTGGAACATTTTGCCTCATGTTAGCTGACAGAAAATGGGAAGAAAAAGTGGAGATTGTTGGACCCAGACAATTAAAAGACTTCAGATAAGGGTTGTTAGGTTGGAACAAAAGTGCTATGTGATCAGGAGTCAATAAAGATTGCAGAATATGCAACAGTCGTTCTCTGGGTATTCTACAGAGAAAGGAGTATTGTTTTGTGCCAGCTGTGGAAACGATGTATGTATGGAAGCTTTTGCCTCCTGTAGAAGTCCTTCTATTAGTCCTTTCTGAAAGCATCTAAAGTATGGCCCACGGATGAAGAAGAAGTGTTTCCACTCTGGTGAAAATTCTTCAGTTTTATGATTGCAGTAATGGATGCATTTGTGGATGTTTTTTGTTGTAGTCTGAAGTATTTTCTGTCTGTTGACAGTAGTGTTGTGCCCAGTAGTCTCTGAAATTGTGCTTACAATCGGTGCTATGAAACTGTACTGCTGGGCACTAATGAAAAAAGTTACGAAGTTACATCAGTTTGAGGATGTAAACAGAGGAACTGGGAAACTGGCCCAATCAGAATGATACCATTACTTGATTTATTTAGGTGATTTTGCAGCTGGTATATCAGAAATTTAATAAAATTCTTTTGCATTTAAAATAGGTGCCTTATATTGATCTGTGCTAGCAGATTACACATAAGTAACAGTTTTGTTTCCTTAAAGTATAGGGCTGATCAGTCTGTCCTGGAGGTGGTTTGTTCTGCGTGCTGGAAGAAGAGGAGGAAAGAGTGGGTAGGCTGAACCATGTGTGGATAGGCTAGTTAGCTTGGTGTGCTAATCTTAAAAAACAAAAGGAAACAAAAAAAAAAAAACCCCAAAACCAAAACAACTTAAAAGGCTTTTTTAAGTATGTTAACAACAAAAGGAGGACTTAAAATGACATTGGTCCATTACTTGATGAGATTGCTCACCTCACAAATAGGGACAAAGATAAAGCGGAGACATTTAATGCCTTCTTCGCCTCTGTCTTCTACACAAATGATGGGCCCTGGAGCCCTGGGTTGGAGGACCACGACTAGGGGAGTGATAAGCTCCCAGTTGACTTTCAACTTGTACAAGGTTTGCTGCTGCAATGGAATGCACGCAAGTCTATGGGGCCTGATGGAATTCATTCCAAGGTAATGAAAAAGTTGGCTGATGTTATTGCGAGACCTCTCTTAGTTATTTATCAACGGTCTTGGGAATCTGGAGAGGTTCTTCTTGAGTGGAAGCTAGCAAACATTATTCCAATTTTCAAGAAGGGCAAGAAAGACGACCTTGGTAATTATAGGCCTGTCAGTCTCACTTCAGTTCCTGGTAAAATTATGGAGAAGGTTTTTCTGGGAGTTAATTGAAAAACACTTCAGAGACAATGTAGTCATCGGTCAAAGTCAACATGGGTTCATGGAGGGCAAGCCGTGCCTTACTAACTAAATATCCTTTTATGACAAGGTTACCTACCTAGTGGATGAAGAGAAGGCAGTGGATGTGGTTGTTTTTTGTTTGTTTGTTTGTTTGTTTGTTTTAATTATTATTTTAGCAAAGCTTTTGACACTATCTCTCACAATGTCCTTCTGGACAAATTGTCCAGCATACAGCTAGACATGTGCACAATATGATGGGTGAACAATTGGCTGAAGTGTTAGGCTCAAAGAGTTGGAGTAAATGGGGTAACATCTGGCTGGCAGCCAGTCACTAGGGTGTTCCTCAGGGCTCAATTTTAGAGCCAGTTCTCTTCAATGTTTTTATCAATGATCTGGACACAGGAGTTGAGTACATACTAAGTAAGTTTGCCGACGATACTAAATTAGGGGGAGCCGTTGATTCCATTGAGGGTAGAGAGGCCTTACAGAGAGATCTTGATAGATTATGAGTGCTGGGCAATCACCAACCTTATGAAATTTAACAAGGAGAAATGCCAGATTTTGCACCTGGGGTGGTGTAGTCCTAGATATATGTATGGATTGGGGGCCAAGAGGTTGGAGTGCAGTCCTGCAGAAAGGGATCTCGGGGTTCTGTTGATGGTAAGTTCTATGCGAGTCAACAATGTGTGCCGTGGTGGCGAAAAGGGCCAACCATATCCTGAGCTGCATTAGGCACAGTATAGCTAACCAGTTGAAAGAAGTGATTGTCCCACCATACTTAGCACTGGTGCAGCCTCACCTCGAGTACTGCGTGCACTTTTGGGCTCCACAATATAAGAAGGAAGTAAAAATATTACAATGTATCTAAAGGAGGGCAAGGAAGATGGTGAAAGGGCTAGAAGGCAAGACTTCTGAGGAGTGGCTGAGAATACTAGGTTTGCTCAGCTTAGAGAAGAAGAGACTGAGGGCTGACCTCATTGCTGTCTACAACTTCCTCATGAGGGGGAGCGGAGAGGGAGGTGCTGATCTCATCTGTCTGGTGTCTGGTGATAGGACGTAAGGGGACGGCTTAAAGCTGCATTAGGGTAAGTTCAGATTGGATATTAGGAAAAAGTTCTTCACTGAGAGGGTGGTCAAGCACTGGAACAAGCTCCCCAGGGAAGTGGTTATGGCCCCAGGCCTGTCGGTGTTCAAGAAGCATTTTGGACAATGCTCTTAGGGATACGGTTTAACTTTCAGGTTGCCCTGCGTGGAGGCAGGAGTTGGACTCTGATGATCCTCATGGGTCCCTTCCAACTCAGGATATCCTATGATTCTACTTGCATTTTGTAGGTTGCAGCTGCTAATTCTAGTAGGTCTAAAAGGAAGCAGTGGGGGGAGAGCAGGTGGCTGAAGACACAACTCGCTCTAGCCAAGTTACTTGCTTGTTTTACTTTACAATCTAAGCCCTGAAACCAGTGATGCCCAGTTGCTGCTGATCAGATAGTCATGAAATCATTAGTACTCTTTTGATCTTGTTTCAGAAAGGAGAATTTAGGCAGGGGACATAGTGGTTTGGCTTGTTGCCAACATATTATGAGTGAATTGATGATACTGTTCCTGAAGATAGCACATATAAGAGTTGAGATACATAGCATGGCCTGCTCACTTCATTTGGCAGTGTCCTTGCTAAAATCAGACTTTATCCGAATATAACTGGGAAAACATTAATACAAGCTAAATATATTACCTCTTATATATTAATCCATCTCCTTACAAAGATTTTGTCATATTTTCCAGAGGAAAAATAAGTAGCTGCCATTTACTGTTCTTGGATGTTGCTGAAACTCTTATGATGACTTTAGCTGAAGAGCAGTTCATTTTCTGTCTTTTCTTTTTCTTTGAGATAGGTGGGCAACTCAAGGTTTTGATTTTCTTCAAGCCATTGAGCCGGCATTTATTTCAGCTCTCCCAGAAGATGACTTCTTGGTATGGAATAAGTTATTCTGCTAGTTGTTTATATCTAAATACATGTGAAGCTATCAGTATATGTTATCAGGGATTTTTTTTATACAACTATGTCTGAATACAGATGCTGTTGTGAAACAATTGCTGTTGTATATAACCGATGATGTTGATATCTCTTCAGTTTGTAAGATTCTGAATAGAGTATGCTTGTGACCATTGGCATTAATGTTTTCAGATTGCTGACAAGTTGCTGGTACTGTCTTGGGAGGCTATCTCCCTTTGTCTCTTGGGAAGTTCGACAGCACCTTTTCTGCAGAGTTACAATTTATAGTTGTCATAATAAATTTCTGAATATAAGCTTCTGAGGCTTAGTTAGCACCCAGAGTTCATTTATGGGTATGAATACAAAATCCCAATTGTTTAAAGGTATTTCTTCAAATTGTGCCAATGTGAAACAGACTTCGAAGCCTCTTTCTTTTGTTTTTACTATGTAAAAAATAGTAGACTAAACCTGGCTTTTTTGTGTGCTCTGCCTTCCCTGTTTTCCTGTGGAAATAAAATTCTGAGAATTGATTTCTCTGATCTTGGTGCAGTACTACAGAGAAGTGAAAGCACAGTTGCCACAAAATAGCAAAATGTGAGTGTCGGCACCTCTGATTTTTACTAATTTCAAGATGTGTTTTGAAATGCCAACCATATTAATCTTGTGTAATACAGAAACTATATAGTTTAGTCTTTTTTCACATATATTTTCAAGTAGGTTATGTAAGCAAGTCCCACATGCGTGTTGTTGGGAAAGGGCTGTCTGCCTAAATGACAGAGTTAAGCTTGTATTTGAAATACACTAGTACTTTAGCTTTAGGAAGTAGCCTCTCAACTTTATTTGTTTGCTTTGACACAGTTTCTAAAACACCTGGTATTTTGAAGAGTAATACATGTATATTTTAGTGATACTGTCTTGCTAGAGATCCCTTCAGTATTTAGAGGGAAGCTTCGAAGGAGGAAAGAAGCTCAGAAAATCTAATGTGGCATTTGATGTTATAAACTGGTAATTTTTGTCCAAAAATGGAATTGATAACCTTGTTGTGGCCTTGAAGGAGAGTTAAAAAATAATCATGCATGAGTTTGTTTCTGTTGACTGATAACTATCTGAGATATCACGGCACTTCTTCAAATAGAATGTTTTTATGACAGAGGTTTCACGTGTACAGAGAATAGAATTCAGAGCAAGTGTTATTTAAGATGGAGTGAAGTCAGACTTTGAACAAGTGGGAGAGAAAGGGGGGAAACCAAAATCTTAACTGCATTTCTGAACTTTTGCTTTCTTAAACTGGATTTCAGTTTTGGAGAGCATCACTTGAAGCCACTTTGATTAATCTGACTCCTGTATAACACAGGTCACAGCATTTCACCTAGAAATGCGTATGTCAGTCCTAAACTCTTATTTAAATAATACCTGGTGTCATAGAAGAAGGACAGTCTAGATCTAAAGCTGACATTCTAGCTCAGTCTGGGTTATAAGATATGCCAATCACAGACTAAACACTTTTTTCTTTTTTTTTTTTNTTTTTTTTTTTTTTTCTTTTTTTGGTTAATCTAGCTTCAAGTTCCTGGTCTTCACTAAGTTTCTGAATTTCTGGAAGAAATTTTGACTAGTCTGAATGACTGGTATATAGAAGTGGCCTTCATACCAACTATACCTAAGAACATAATTTTAATTCTTTATTGTGAAGACATATTTTGTCCCTGGTGTTCTGACAAGTAAATTGAACCAGAGGAAGATTTAATACCTTATCCAAGGTTACATACACAGTGAATAGTACACCCAGTAATTAGGCTCAGATTGCCTGAGCCCCAGTTCAGTGGTTTAACTATTAAACACCCTTTTGTGAAAGTTTTGCTAACTTCATGGGTAGATAAGGAAAGTAGATTTCTTTTAATATGCAGTGCTTCATATTTGTTGTTTTACAGACTTTAGTTTTGTGATTCAGCCTGTCATATTCTCACCCATTTTCTTTGGGTGTTTCTTCTTGGGGTGGGGAGAGGGAGGGCAGAGGAGGTTGTTGCAGCTTTTTCTGGCAAGCTTGGTTTTTAATTTTATTAACAATGGGTATTTTTAAGTTTCACTAGCTTTATACTATGAAATGTTCCTTATGATACATCATTGTTCAGTTTTTATGGTTATGTAATTTTGACAAGGTCAAAAGGCAAGACGACTAAGACTTCTAGCAAAAAAAAAAAAAAAAATCAACAAAGTCAAAACCCTAATGTGGATCCAGAAGGTTAATATAATTGATAGAATGTGGGGTGCTTACTTGACAGATTACCTACTTAACCAGTGTCATTTTATTACTGTGAGCTTTACCATATGACTGTCAACTCTCTTGTAACATCAAATATCACAACTTTTTCTGTTTGTCTTTTCTAGAGTTTACAAGCTCTGATGAATGAGTGCATTGGCCATGTTATTGGAAAACCTCACAGTCCTGTTACAGGTTTGTACCTTGGTAAGGCAGAAGTTACTGGCATTTGTTCTGGAGCTTTGCTGCTATTTTACAGAATTTTGATTGTAAAGTAATTTAAAAGTGCTAGAAATAAAAGTATTTTTAAGCTTTTCATGATTGTTAATGTGAAACCATTGTTGCCTGACAAAGTGTAAATACATGGTGGTTTTACTCAAGAAATTTAAAAGCTTTACAAATGCTTTCCTCTGATTTTGACCTTGAATCCCTGTGAAGTCTTGCAGATCTTCTGGAAAAGGATTGTGATTTTTTTAAAGGTTAGGTAAAGAAGTGATTATAACTTCAAGGAGGCAGTTACAGCTCCCTTTCCCAAAATTTCATTGTGGCACTGCAGATATTTACACTTCTGACCAACTTTATATAAGTATTGAGGTGCAGAGGAGTTACACCTGGGGGCTTGACGAGAGAGCTGTGGGAAATAGTTCTCCAATAGCACAAAATTTGTCATAGTGTAAAAAATGTCTTTAGCATTAGAGTGAAATCAACATATTTCATTGTTTATCTTGACACAAGGATGTTTCCTCAGCTGTGTTTCCCTTTTACGTATCTCTTTCTCAGCACTGTTTCTCTCTTCCTCCTCTCAAGTCCATTGACTGGTTTAACTTTCAAAATACCACTTCTTTTCTCTCTCCTGGTGTCCACTTCCTGGACATGGTTGGTGGCAGAATACGTGAAGGGAAGGTAATTTGACTTGGGCAAGAGGAGGTTTTTCAGTATTTCAGGAAAGTTTCAGTTTTGATATAATTTTGATGAGAAACTCCTATAGCTGAGAAACTTTTCACAATGAAAGTCAGTCCAATCCTTTGGAAAGAAGCATAGCCTAAAATAAATTTTAGGCAAGTTCTGTACTGTGATGTAAAACCTGTACATTCACTTTTGATACTGCTGTTCAGAGGAAGGCCCATTTTAGGTAGATCACTAGCATGAGGATCCCAAAGTACTGAAACTCTTATAAATGCTATTGCAGACACAGCAGATCACACAAACTAAATTGCTTGACAGCTTTTGGCTCAGAGGCGCGGGGAGTGGGCGACACAGATGGATGGCACAGACTTGAATAGCAGGCTGAAACCTTTAATACATGTGAAGTAAACATAACTAAACATGAACTGTATCCTGGCTGCAGATGTTGCAGATACCCCTTTCTATCTCATGGATAGATCATGGATCAGGAGAAAAATAAGAATTCCTAGTTCCATTTGCATACCATGTTGAGGGACTTAAACCCACTGTGATCTTTACCCCTTTTCCCAAAGCTGAGTATCCAGTTGTGTTCATGCTGCTGCCTGTAGGCACATAGCTGGGGGTCTCCTGGTGTTTTATCCTGTCTTTTCACTTTGTGAAACAGCCTATGTCCACCCAAGTGGGTTAGGTTCTGCCTTTTGGGTCCTCTGCTAGTGTCCTTGTGAATTATAACAGGACAACCAACACCTGGCCCTGGCATCTTTTACTTGTCCTGGTAGTGCAAACAAGGCAGAAACTCGGCTCACTGTGATTAACCTAGCCTGGAAGAAAGTACTGACTCGCGTTTTGATGGGCAATCGGCTGTCTTGCAATGTGACTGCCACAATATTTTTCTGGCTAATTAAGGAGGGGTTGAGGGAAGGGCAAGATGCTGCAGACTACTCTTACGGGCACTGAATGAGCTAGACATGAGGACAGTGATGGCTCATTTAGGTTTGACCCTCTCCCTTTGTACACCTTCCTTGGGGCAGACTGTCATGAGGGGCATTAGTATGGGTAAAACTGTCATATGTGTGGTTTTTTTCCCAGCTCATTTTGCTTTCTATTATTGTCTGAGAAAACGAATTCTGATGCAAAAGGAACATAATAACACTGATTGCTTTTTAATTATTATTTGGTTTGTTAATATTTATTTTGCAATAAGATAACAAATCATCTTTAATCTGTGAAGCTGAAATAATGAAGATGTAGTTTTAGTGAAGTAAGTACACATCTTCTAATTGCTAGTTTTTAATTCTCTGGAGAATATTCATTATTTTATAGATGAGTTACATGATACAATAATATGAATAATATTAATACATATAATTGATTTATTTAAAATTGGAATAATTTGGATTTTTCTTAAAGGATAAGAAAATATATTCCAGTTCACACTTAACTCTGTAAAATAGGAATTTGTTTTAATTTTGTATCTCTAAATGGCCCTAACAGAGTTTTTCTGACATCTAAGTACATGTGCTACCTTTTCTATGTTTGCAGCTATTCATCGAAACAGTCCCCGTCCTGTAAAAGTACCTCGGTGCCATAGTGATCCACCAAATCCTCATCTTATCATCCCCACGCCTGAAGGCTTCAGGTATTTAGCATTAGTACAGAGTTCTAAACTGGTTTATCCTCTCTTGGCTATGCTGACTGTCAGTAAGTGGAACACCTTTTCTTTCCTGTTGAGGGCAAAGCAGGTAGAAAAAATTAGCACATTAGCGATCTGAATTTTATCGATGTGCTTTTAAGGACAATATAGTTTCTTTTTCTCTGCGCACCCCGCCCTTTATTTTACCATTTTTATTTACAACATATTATTGATGCATGCTTTCTCATTTTGAAGTTACTCTTATCCCCTTTGTCTTTCCTGAAAACAATGTTTCAATGTAACAAGCTTTAATTCAGTGAAAACTGCTCATTAACAAGACTTTTATTTCCTTCCCCACTTTGAATGTCTGCATACATGCCCGTGACAGTGCTTTCTGTAGTTTAGCATAGATAAGACTTAACAATGTAGCCTTCTGGAATATGGTGGCATTTCTGCGTCATTACCAGCCTGCTGTGAAGAAGCTTAAAACAATGGATGGTTTTTGCTTCCCTTTGAAAGAGTTGACATGAGAATTAATGCAAAAATAGTTTTTAATAATTTCAAAATAAACTTTGCCGTGTATGTTTTTACACAAATAGAGGGCCTTTATTTTTCAAGAAGATCAGCACAGTGTCAAACTGTACACTTGACATTTTTTTTGAAAGTTGCTTAGCTGTTGGGAGAAGCTAGTACTACTATAAAGATTTGGAGATTTTTATTTTGAAGATTATTATTATTGTACGTATTGACAGCCCCTGAAGCTTCTGAGACCCAGAATTATTCCACATAAAAGTCTTTATGTACTTGAAAAACTTTAAAATCAGGCCTCATTATGCACACTTCAAAATTTTATTTTTAAAATTTAAAATTTATTTTTAAAATAAACTTTCCACTCCATACATTTTTTTACTTTTTTTTTTTTTAAACTGTTTCCTGAAGTTTTTCTTCTTGCCACAGCACGCGGAGTGTCCCTTGTGATGCACGGAACCATTGCAGTGTTGCTGTCAGTCGCCCCGCTCCCGTCGGTAGCGACTCAGCTCAACCCAAACCCGTCAGCAGTGCAAATGATACCAGGTAGCTCCGCTCCATGACGTAGCAGCCTCATTCTACTTATATCACCCATGTAACTGTTTCCGCCTACTTGCATCCTAGTAGATCATTTGCACCATACTTTTCCGTCCCATCATATCTTCCACTGGCTCCTTCATTCATGTTTGACTTGAGCAAAGTCTTACGTCTTAGACGATAAGACCGCTTTCAGATTTAACTTGTAGTTAAAGCATGCGGTTCTGACGTGGATTATAAATTTGTTCAGTAAAAATTTCCATGAAATTAACATATGCCAGTCAGTTCATCAGTATAACTTTACTAAATAATTAGTAGTGATAACTAACACTTTGCACTAAGATGACTGTAACATGCAAATAAGCCCAAGGATTTTTTTTTTTTTATGTTGGCTAACAGTTTTGGTATCGTTATTGTCTGCCATAAATATTCTGAAATACTATATAGTGGCAAACACAGAATTAAACACATAAGATTTCAGGAGGGTTTTTTATTTCTTGCTACACCTTTGGCTTCTTAGGGTTGTGCAGAATAAACTTAATATGGAAGAAGCCATTCCTGTATCAGGATATGTAACAGGAACCACTCCTGTATCGCCTGTTTGCAGAGGTCACGAGTTAATTTTTTGGCAGACCTATGTTAGTATCTTTCCTGCTTTTTGACCTCTGATTTGGCTGTTATATTTAAGACTGTTGGTGTTCCTTCTTCCCATACCATAGTCAGACCATTGACACGTCTCCCAAGTTCTCCAAATTTACTCTTTTTATTTTATTTTTTATTTTCCGCTGCACCCCTGACTGTGAAAATCCTGCTATTCACACAATGATATTATCTTAGGGTTTATAAATGGCTTTTTGGATTCTTATTTCTACTGCAGAGTACCAAAAGCTCTCTTGTACAAGAGATTTGTATGAGTGGAGACACATGATCTGACTGTATCGCTCAGCCGTAGAGAAAAGAAAGAACAGGTAGTGAAAGAACAACAGATTGATGGTGACCAAAGTGAGTTTAGATATGACTTGATTATGAATTATTTATTTTTTAATAAATAATTCTCAGTTGTTAGCCAGCAAACCATCATGGTTTGTAGATTTGTTACCAGATGCACAGCAGAAGCATGCGTTAAGGTGTTAAGAGGGAAGTAAGTTGCAACTTCTATATAAAATCTTTCCTGCAAGTCTTTTCAGTTTATTTTTATGATAAGATGTGACTTGTACCCTACAGTAGCCTCTAGATGTACAGCTTGTGAGTCTGGGCCCTTTTTTTTTGGTTGAAAATACATCCTGAATTTTTGTCATTCAAACTACATATATTTATTATATATCCTTCATGCTTCTGTTTTAAGCCCGCTGTTGAAAAAGACAGAGTAGGCAGTAGTCTGCAGCACTATGCACTTGAAAAGCCCTTTTCAAGTGAGTAACATTCTAGAGAATTTTCACTGAGAGGTTCTGGCAGCTTTATCAGCTGACAGGGTGATGGTTAATTAGTATTTATGATTTTGAAAATGCAGAACTTGTTTATTTAATAATTAGTCTTTATACAACATATGACGGGGATTTTTTCTAGAATATGTACAGCACTTTGAGCCAAGGCATATCTTTGAAGTTAGTTAATTTTTCAAGAGGGAGATTGGAGGCTAGTTTTTAATACTTGTAGGCTTTGTTGTGATTTTATACCGCTCAATGCAATAGTCAGGTTTATAATTTGACACACTTGAATACAGTGGTATATTCTTTTAATGTTTTCTGTATGTGTGTCCTACACAAATATTGATCAAAGTGTGAGGGTTGGCATTTTGACAGTTTCTTCTAGTTCGAGAAGATAGTCATTAGGAAGAAAAGAAATGAGAATTCTACTTCTTCATTGTAATCAAATGCATAATACTGTCATGGATTGTAACATGAAAGTTGATGTGAATGCAGCATTTTAGTCGAATTGCCTAGGCCTGTTTTTCAAAGACTTGTATTTTTCTTAGAGCTCTCAGTTTTTACTTTTCTAATGGTTGTTAATAAAATATCCCATGATTTTTTTTTTTTTTTTTTTTAATGCACTGCCTGGATTTTTAAGTAGCATTGTTTAACCCCCTGCATTACCTAGGAAGAATTTGAAGAAAAAAATTACGAAAGCAGAGACAGAGTTTTGGAGGCTGTTGGGGGTTTTTTAGGGGTTTTGTTTACTGAGGAAGGTGAAATATTACAACGTAATATATTTATAGCAAATTTCTGTTTTTAATATAGGTAAAAGAAAGTTGCAAACTTTAACACATTGCAGTCTTAATTATGGATTTCATTTATTTGTGCTCCAAAAGAGAAATGGAATCTGTTGGATCAAGGAAGTGTTTTGTGTGCAAGAAGTGTGGGGTCCAGCTGCTGGAATAGCACAGAAACTTTGTACACTTTCTAGAAATTCTGTAGACATTTGTGACGTGATTGTAGGCATTAAATATCTATAAAAAGTTGAATGTAGGAACTTGATAAATCAATTGTACTAGGCAGTGCGTAGTGCACAAATGCCACCATAGTTCTATTGAAGTTTTTCTTTAAAAAAAAAAATCAGTTTAATATAACTAGAAAGTAAAATCCAAAGCAGCAATACCTGGTTGTTTACACTGAGCTTTCTGATGGTTATACATTTACACTATGTTCATACTAATGACCTTTATAAATGTTTAATTTCTGAGCTAGCTGGGGTTATTATTCATCATTTTATATTTATCCAGGACTGGAGCAGAAATTTAGCAAGTCTTCTCTTTTACTCTACTTCTTTGCCTAATAACATGCACACAGTCTTTCTGGACACACACAATAAAAGATCTGGGTGGCTAAGATGGGCCTGAAATGGATTTTAGACACCTGCATTCAAAGCTGTGATACTTAAGGTCCTCTGTTCAGCTACTACCTCATTTTAGAAGTGGTTTAGCTTTGCTTGTTTTTAAGCTCTTTGTTCATCTAGAATTGTTGCTCTGTATGTGCTGAGAATAACCTCAACCTTCTTGCTGATTAAAACCTCAACTTCCTGAAGAGTACTGAGGATTTTCACTAGCTCAGTTTCAGTTCCTCCTCAAACTTGAAAGATCTAGTTGGCAGTAGTAGGGAATGCAAAGCAAACATTGTATTGAGAACATTTGCATGGGAGTAGGGTGTCTTGGGTTTTGGCTTCTGTTCTCAAGATTGTGAAGACTCTGTCTTCTCTCTCTCTCTCTCTCTCTCTCTCTCTCTCTCTCTCTCTCTCTCACTATTATTAGGTAATAATTGGATACAATTCGGAAGCAACTTTAGGGCTGTAGGGAAGTCCTCTCATAGGTGTGTGCACTTTGTGATGCCAGGTATCCTTCATCTTTTTGTAGTTGTTAGCTTTCAGTGAAGGATTTAACAATGTTCCCTGCTTTCCAGTAATATTTAGCTCATACCTCTAAAGCATTATGTTAAAGGAGGCATCAGTCACAGCTCTTCCCCACCATGCTTTAAAAATTGAAAGGGAGCCTTGTCTAAAAGGGAGTTACTGTAGAAAGACTTTCATGAGGAATTTATGGCTCTAAAACATGGATAGATTGATCGATGTGTTGGGCTGGAGAAAGGTGCCTGAAGATTTAAGGATTTAAGACTCATTTCTCTCAGTATTGTTTCCCTTTCTGTTCAGCATGCTTATTCATCTGGGTCTTATTCTGAGGTATCCAGTTCTACTCTGTGCTGTCTGGAGGAGCTAGGGCCTCCAAGCAGTCAAGCTGATGTCATTTAACACTGTCCTTCCTGTCAGCTGGCTTGTGGCTCTTCCCACTAGTTTTGACTTAACGGCTATGGACTATGACTGTATTTGCAGCACACTAGGAGCATATGAATTCAGTTACCAGCCTTCATCTGATAATGTGGCTCACATTATCACCCAGCTGAATCACTTCTGATTGTATATCCAAACCTGGCACCAGCTGCATCCTGCAGCAGCTGTCTTAGTAGTATGTTACAAGTCATTAAAATGGATTCTGTTGTTATGCGCAAGTAACAGTTTCAAGTAGTTTATGCTTCTGAAGCTCAGTTTTTTTTCATAGAGTAGCATAACTAGAATTATACAAAAAGTCTTCATTTGGGGGAAAAAATAGCATAGAAAGGGCTTTCAGTTTACCTCTCAGCATCAGTTTTTCTTTCATGTTACTTTCATGGTTCATGTCCTAGGCTTCAGAGGTTCTTTCTCTTTAAAACTGCAGTTAAATTGTCACTAGTAGTTATTTAGTGCAATGCTAAGTTAATTAGTACAATGGCTCTTTTTAACAGGGGTTCCAGTGTCCCTGAAAATGATCGACTGGCTTCAATAGCAGCTGAGTTGCAGTTCAGATCCCTTAGTCGTCACTCCAGTCCCACTGAAGAGCGAGAAGGTGATTGTCACAGTAACAGATTGTGACCTGGATGTGCAGATGATTTATATCATTAACATATTTCTCTGTTCCCAGTTCTTACCCTTTCCAAAATTTTTTTTCACCTTTTCCCATTCAAAAATCTTAGATTTTTAACTTCTACGCTTATATTGTCAGAGTAAGTTCTTCTGTTTTCAGACATATCCACTATTCTCTTGCCTTTCATATTGTTTCTGAATTGTACCTGAAGGAATTTCTTGGTGTCTTAGTAAGTTACAGTGTTCAAAATTAAATTAGTAACGTGATTGCTGAATTATATACCTCATTCAACAGTAAATTTCTAAATGCTGTTAATGAGGTATGAACTGGACCCATCAGGACAGTGAAGAGTTTTCTGTCCAGTTCTTTAACTACCACTGCAGTATCCATCTTGCAAATACTTGCTGTTATTTGAATCCTGGAAGAAGGGACAGGGTGTGTGACTTGATGTCCTGATCAGGACTCCTCCTTCAGGTTTCCCCAGCCCCTGTGTATGTGGTATTTATTACAACAAATACCTTGAAACATTGATTGTTAAGATAGTGTGTTCTGTGCAAATTAAAATGAAGTACAAAATCCCAAGCGAAGCAGAGTTGATATTGTGGTCATCCTGCAAAATGAAGTGGATTTTGAAGAAAGAAATGCCTTAAAAATTTATACTAAGAGGTGTGGGGGCTTTTTTTGGTTTGTTTTTTTTAAGCAGATGTTGAAAATATTGTCTGCCTCATGCTTATTCCCTTTTTTATGTATCTGAATGAATGGGAAACTGGCTTAGGTTGGAATGAATACAGGTCTTTTTCTAAGGAACCTTAGAAGATTGTTTTCCTACAGATTTCTTACATATTTGATTTTGAGTGCCCTGACTTGAAGTGCTTCCCTCAATTGTGGAAGGAGATCTCTGTTCCTGTACAAATTAAATCCTATTTCAGAACAGCTTTCATAATTTGTTTCCTAAAGATAAGTCATTTTTTAATTCAATAGCATACATTACTATATGGTTGCCTCAGGTATTTGTAGGGTGTATTGGTCCTGATATGTAAGATCTCAGCTTCTGGTGAATATAGTGGCATAGTCCTTAATATGAGATAAAGTCACTTGTATGCTGACAGTATTATTTCTCTAGAACCATCGTATCCAAAAGGAGATTCAAGTGGCTCATCCCGGCGGAGTTGGGAGCTCAGAACTTTAATCAACCAGACCAAAGGTAGGTGTGTAGGATTCACTATAATGTCATGTCTATTAAATGAGTGCTGTAATAAAAGGTTGAATCTTAATGCTGATTGTGAAGAGGTTTTCACAGCTTTGTACATAGGAAGGGGAAAAAATAAAATCCTGATTGCAGATAGAAGATACTGCTAACAAAATCACAAGGTGTACTCCCTGAGGTAGGAGTAATTAAACTTCATAAAAATTACATCTTTTCAGTTTCTGAAAGATACTAGCAGTGTTCTGCAAAGTAAGTACATTTATTACTATAGGAATTGCAGAAGTTTGCTGTCCTTATTCAGTGCCCCATTATGAATTGCATGACAGTAGGAAGCACTTCCTCACTTCCTAAGATCTCTCCCCAGCATGGGATTTTCTTATTTTGGGTGTCTAACAGCATGTGATCCTACAGTTTCCCAAATTCAAGGCTATTACGGGGCCCTTTCCTCTCTGTCCTGCTGCTTATTTTCATGAACTTGATTACTTCTGAGACTCCTATACTGTGCAGATACATACATGTAGCTTGCTTGTATATATTCTGGCAGGGTGGAACCTCATGAAACGTTAGAAGAAAGTTTTCTGTCACGTAAAAATTGGTCTCTTGTTATGTGGCTCAGACAGAACACAGGAAGAACAGCAAAATTTTTTTCTGAAATCTAGAAGGCTTATTTTTTGTTTGGAACGTAAACGCTGAAGGAATTGAGTTTGTTTAAACTAGAAGAGAAGAATGAGGGAAAACCTGAAAATTTCTAGAAGACTGCTGCAATGGAAACTGGTTTTACTGTCCACTGTGAATAAGACAAAGATTTTGGTTTAAAACTACAGTGAGGCAGATGAAGTGGTATTAATATTAGGTGGGCAGTACAATGTATCATTTGGGAGTATCAGTATCTCTGTCTTTTGGAGGCTGTTAGAAACAGGTTAGACTACTGTCTGTCAACAGTGACAGATGTGTAATTTTTGTGCTTTACAAGGAGGGGATAAATTAATGCCGCCCTGAGATTTGTTCCGGCCTCACTCGCTAGGATTCTGTTTCATGATAAGACTTGAAGGCTGGAGTTATCTAATACCTCTAAATCTTTGAAATAACAGATGCTATGAGTTTTCCAAGAAACCTCTCATATCTCTGTAGAGCAAAACCTTACCTGTCCTTCTTTCCTTGGTGCTCTTAATGACCCTAACATATTTTCACTATCCATTGGTGGTCAGTTACAGGCCAAATGCAAACAAGTGCATTGCATTTCATACATTTAATTTCCTTGAATCAAGTAAGAGATGATTAGAAAAGTACCAGTATTCTCATTTTACTTTAGTTTCATATGTGATTCATAAGTGATAGTTTCATATGTGATTGCTAAAATGTTTTATTCTTTCCCTACATCTTAAATTAGACTCACAAAATAGTTTTCTTCAAACTCAGGTCACTTCACGTGATATCAAAAGGTAACAAAATATAAACACAGCGAATATTTCTCAATCAAGGAAATTGTTCATTACTCTTTTTAGATACTGCTTCCAAGCAAGCACCGATTGAAGCTGTTCAAAAGTCTGTTCAGTTGTTTGAAGAACGGAGATACAGAGAGATGAGGAGGAAGAACATCATTGGCCAAGTTTGTGACACACCGAAATCTTATGATAATGTCATGCATGTAGGTTTGAGAAAAGTGACTTTCAAGTGGCAGAGAGGAAACAAAATTGGTACGTTCTTTATACCTTCATTTATCAGGCTAAAATACCAAGCTTAATATTTTTGAAGGAAATCTAAGACTATCTTTTGAAATCTTGGGTCTCCACGTAGGTAGTATCAGCTTTGCTGAAATGAGAACGCTAAAATACAAAATACTGTTGCAGCTAGGATTTCCTTTATGTAGAACTTCAGTGAAGTTTTCACTGGTCAAATAACAAGAAACAAAGGAGGAGAAGGATTTGGTTGGACAATTACTTAGGTAATCCTGCAATTCCTGCATGTGTTTAACCTTTTAAAATGTTTGAGTTCTGCTTTTGGAAGAACCAGAAATATGAATGGAAATGAGCACAAACTTTGGGATTTGTTTAATTTACCAATATTGTTGTTGTTTCCTGCATGTGATCATTGTTTCCTCTCTGGTTTGGGATTTGTGGGGAAAATCCTCATACTCATGAGAAGTTTTCTTTCATGTCAGCCTGTTAATGTAATGTTTTTACTTTTAATCAGCTTGAATTCAGGACTATGAATGTAGTATTAGGTGTTACAGGATAAAAGCTACTTGACATTTTAAATGAAAATAAAGGTAAATAACCTTGGCAAGCTCGGTTTTCAGTGATGTTTTCTTATTGCAGTTGATATACATGTTTCTTATTGAATGTAGTGTAATTAATTTTTCTTATTTTTATTTTAATTCTGCAGGTGAAGGCCAGTATGGGAAGGTCTATACCTGTATCAGTGTTGACACTGGAGAGCTGATGGCTATGAAGGAAGTGAGTACTCTGTATACAAGAATCACTGCTGCCCTTGTTTTTTTTTTCCAAACCAAATGTGCATGACTTAGCAGGCATTAAGTATTTCTGAACACGGTTGTTAGCTAACTGGGAAAGGATGGGAAGACAAATTGTTTCTTCATGTAGCCACATCTGCTATTATCACTTGTTCCTCCTTAAGTTGCTTAAGCTTTTTCTTTTCAGTTTACAACTTTCAATCTAAATGTATGTAAAATGGATAATGTTTTTTTACTAATCTCATAGGGATGTTGTGAACTTAATGAATGCTTGCTTAATATGTGTGAACTCCCATTAAGAGATCTTAAATTATTTTGGAAAGAGTTTTCTGATTAGTGATGACTGTACACAAGCTTATATTTTACTTTGCAGTATTTCATCTCACAATTTATTCCTTTTTTCTTCATTCCTTAGAGCAAAAAATAGGAAGTGTCACATCAGATGTTTTTCAGCTTCTCCTGTAGTTTAAGTGAGCTAGGCTGAGTCACAAAACTGTTGACTAACCTGGTGGGTACAGAAAACTTAATTTTCAGGATAGAAGTAAGTAAAGCTGTGTAGGCGTAGAGATCTGTTTTCCCTACAGCACCTTGTTTTTTAAAATACTTGTATTGTTTAGTTTTATTACATTTCTGCATCTTCAGACAACTGCAAGCATCAACTGTTCACAACAGTTACCGTGCCAGCCATTTGATGCTAGAGCAGTTACATTTTATGAGCCAGTTCTTCCACACACACAGTATGTATCTGATCTCAAAGGTGTGAAAAAGCAAGACTGGGCTTGTGCTTAACTTCTTGTACCGTACTCATTCACTGACTAATACCAACACTTGAAATTTTGTTGTTGTTGTTGTTGTTGTTGTTTTTTTTTTTCCTCCCGATGAAATAACATTTTTTCCCCCATCAGTAGCACACTCTTTCTGGAGTTCAAAGTTGCTTTCTAGATGCAGGTGCTTTTTATGTGCTCTTTAGCAGAAGTTCAAATAAGTTAAATGGACCTTGTTTGACAGACACTTCACTAGTATGCTAAATATACAGTATGCTGCCTTTTCCTGTAGTATTTTTAACTTCCAGAATTATTTCACCAAGAAACGTTCCCCGCCTCCCCACTGTAAGCTTAAATGCAAACTGTTTGCAACTTCCAAATAAAAGGCTTTTCTGGATTTCCTTAAGAGTGCCTTGGGAGAAGATCTATTTATTTGTAAACTGGTTAAAAACATTGCATTCCCCCTGCCCCGTGAGATTTCTTCAGACTTTACTGTCTTAACCACAGTGTTGTTAAAATCTCTACAAATTATAGTGGACAAGCTTTACTACAGATACACAGTATTGCAACTTTGAAGTGTTAGGAAATACGTAATATACTTGAATGTCATTTGTCACCTTTTTATAATCTCTATGTATTTAATTTTACCACTGTTGAGTACAAACTGTATCCTGGAGTTGTTATACAGAACAAAAATCCTAGCAACCAAAGGTAAAATATATGCATTTATTTCTCTAGCAGTTGTCCTGTACTCAATTAATGAAGTTTCTGCTTTCTACCAGTATGGTAAAAGTAGCATCTTCCATAACTTGTTATGCATTTTGCTTATCTTTGTGCGAATAGAAGCTTTAAATCAGTTTTTCAGAAGACTTGATAATTTTTTCCTTCATGAAAAATCCATCACGGCATGTTGTAGGAGAACTAATGAAAACCTGTTTCTTTCATCAAAACCTTTATGATTGTATTTGTTCCACGCCACACCTTTTCCTTGCAGCTGCCTCATTCTCAATGAAGAAACCCCTCAAAGAAATCCCTTAGAATCTCCGTTGATGAAGTACCTGGCAACTAGTCTTTCTTGAATGATAGCTCTCACTGATGTTACTTTCAGATTCTCTTGTACTGTGTCTATCTACCACGTTTAAGCTAGAAGGCAAGCTCGGAAGAGAGATATATGTGCACACATGTGTGTATTTATACATTTAAGTAACAGCATTTTGCTCTTATAAAGTTTATAAATCATCATATTTGTATGTAATTTTCCAAAAATAGTTTGGTGTTCTTTTTTGTTTAAGTTTGGGGATGGAGGAGTGGTATTTTGGGGCTTTTTGTGTGATGATGCTGTCTTTTTTTAAAAAAAAAGATAATAGCTTTTTAGCTGTTTTCTTGGTTTGTGTTTGGGTTTAGGATGGGTTGGGTTTTTTGGGTGGGTTTTTTTTGTTTGTTTTGTTTTGTTCCTTAGTAATTTGAAATAGTGGCAAAATAATCAAAAATCTTTCTTGCAGATAAGATTTCAACCTAATGATCACAAAACCATCAAAGAAACAGCCGATGAACTGAAGATTTTTGAAGGCATCAAACACCCTAATCTTGTTCGTTATTTTGGTGTGGAGCTCCATAGGGTAAGAAAACATACATTATTGGGGCTTTTTTATAGGGCAGAGAGAAAATTTTAAGAAGCTTTGGATCACGGAGGTTTTACTTGAGAACATTCTAGTTTAGCTTAATTGTCTGGATATCTCTGTGAATTGCAGCGTGTCTTCTTTTGTCTGAATGTTGAGGTCTCCGAAACATAGTTTAGGAGACATTTTTTGGAACTGGTACATAAACAGAGAAGGTTCGCAGTAAGTGACTAGAGCGAGTAACGCTGAAGCTATTCTATCCTGCTACTCTGTTTAACTGCTCTAAAAGCAAGCTATATCATACATGGTATGGTAACTTTTGTGTGTAGATAAAGACTAGACAAGCCTAAAACCCTTCACTGTTAGCAGCAAAGGTTGTACCAATATCTTGTTGATTCTTAGAAAAATTTTGTGCTGGCATTTAAATCTTGATGCCAGACAAGTATCTTAAGGAAGCAGATCTTTTGGAATTCAGCTAGCATCTCTTCAGAAGGAAAAACGAGTTTTCTTGCTTGAGCAGCAGAACTAATGAAGCCTGGTTTTCTTACGGAGTTGTATTCCAGAGTTGCATGCTGAGATACCCTACTTTTTATTACTCTGCTTCCCACGTGCCCTTCCCACCTACCCCTGTGAGTCTCAGGTCCTTCCTGTATCTCTACCCAGTGAGGTGGGCAGGGAACAGGACGCTTGGTGTCTGGCTGGAAAGCGGTGTGGGTTTTGACTGATTTGCTCAATATGAAGGGGTTGATTGGCTGATCCATTGCTGGTTTAGAAGGGGACAAAGGCTGCTTTCTGTCTACATTTCTTTACTTGGGGACACAACTTTGGGTGTCTGTTCCACTGGGTCATTGGTTTCTCAGGCTGGTTCTAAGAGCTTATTGTCTTTGCCATCTTTTTGTATGAATTAAGTCTGGCTGAAATTGGCTGGGCTTGGAGACAGAGAAAGGGAACAAGAACCTAACTTTTCCTTAAAGTGAGTGAGAGTTGGCATGCTTATTCAAGCCACAGACAACAACAAAAAACTTGCCCTCCCCAAGCAATCAACACATGATATTGCAGGAAGTGGGGGAGAGAGAGGAAAAAAAAAAAACCAAAACACCAAGCCCAAAACATCATTTTACCTTTTTTCTAAATATGCAAAGGATCTTTTTGTATTTCTGCATAATATACCTACAAGATTTCCAGAGTGCTTTTTGGTTGATGCCAAAGTAACATACTTTATACCACCAAATAGTATCAGTTACATACAAATGATGCAGATAGACACATAGCAGAGATTTTTTCCATAGCTGTGCAATAGAATCTATTAGGTTGAAGCATGCTGAAGAGAATAGAGTTCTGAACAGATGATTTATTAGATATTCCATGGTAAGAGGTGCTTCCATTAAAACATTACATGGTACTTCCATTACTCTCTTCACAAACAATGAAGGATGGATGGAAAACTTGATCCTATTTCAGTGTTTAAAAAAAAATTGGGAAAAAAAAAAATTAAAACCAATGAAATCCGGTTTGGTTCCCACAACAGGAAGAAATGTACATCTTCATGGAGTACTGTGATGAGGGCACTCTGGAGGAGGTATCAAAACTGGGCCTTCAGGAGCATGTCATTAGGCTCTACTCAAAGCAAATCACGATTGCTATCAATGTACTACATGAACATGGTATTGTTCATCGAGACATTAAAGGTAATGTTAACCAAAAAAGGTAATGTTGTTGTTTCAGTGTTGTAGATGAGGGTGGGGGGGAGTGATGGGGACATATTTGCAGATGTAGTGCACATTATCTGTAGAGCCATTAAGTGTATAAAGACTTCCACTCATTTTTCAATTTACAAGTTATTGGCCAGTTACGTGCTCCTTTTTAAGTGCAGAACRTAAAAAATGTTCACTGTTGGCACTACAAACTCATAAATCCTGCCCATGATTCATATAGTTTCTGTAGAGGTTGTTAAGATTGTTGGGGATTCATCCAAACTCAAATTTTGCTCCTTGTATTTCTAGTACTAATATACTGAGTTATGTAATGCTGTTTTTCTTCTCATCTATGCAAGAAACAGTGGTGTTTCTGAGAGCTGACAAGCAGTGTACAGTGCTAGAGTTGTTCATCAGAACTTTTCCTTGTGATTCCCATTTTCCAGAAGAGTTTTAGGATTTCAGACGAATGGTTGATTAAACATAGTAACAAAAGCCTTTTTAAAAGAATTTAAAGGGATATGGTAAAATTACTTATCTAGTGGTTTTTTTGCCATACATTTATCTACTCATGCCTGGCTCTCAGCTTTTGTTTACAAAATGAGCAGACTGGAACTACAGTAACTGAAGGGGGGTTGGTTTTGGCATTTGCTTAAGGCACCCAGCGTTAGTCCACATTTCACATTCATTTTTCTTTTCCTGCGCCTTCCAAGAACATCCTCCATGTCTAGTTATCTTGTTTTTGTTAGTCTGGCATATTTTGCTCACCTATGGCAGAAACTTAACAGAAGGTAGGGGAAACAATGCACGCAATATGCCCTGCAAATGCTCATTTTATGACAAGGCAGTGCAACCCAACGATGCTGGGTTTCTATGTCCCTCTTGCTCACAGGGTTTTGAATCACCGCAGCAGTGTAGGAGGTTCCCAGTTGCTCTTGGTCCTTTGGCCTCGTGCTTCTCATTTGGGAAAAGAACTATCTACGATCCAGAGGCCTCCCACCCAGGTAGGCCATTCTTGAGTCAGTTTTGGCTTTTTTTCCTAGAAAACACTTTCCCTCACTCCCATTCCCCAGCAATCTTGCCTTTTCTGGTTCTCCTTCCTGACCAAAGGTTTCTCTCCAGTTGCGGATTTCCCTCCGTGCTTTCACAGTGCCCTCCTTGCCCTTTACTTGATCATTCCATATCCAGGTTCTGCTTAGCTGGATTATGCTCTCCTGGAAGCTCGTTGTGATCAAAATGCAAGGCTGGCTGACAGGGATTTCTTTTGTGCTGCTCTGTCATTGCTGATTTCTGGATATGTTTCCAAATAGGTCTTCCTCTCATCAGGGAAATGCAGTGAAGTAAGAAGAGCTGTTTAACAGAACTGTAATGCTATGTTATCTGAGGGCATTTCTGTTGCAACAGGTTCCTCATACCAAATGTTGGGGTGTTCCTTGAGAATACCAGCAGCTAGAAACAGAGGGTCACTGCAGACACATCTATGTATAGACCTTCCCAAAACTTAGTGACAGAATATGAAGACAGACCACAGAGGGTATTTTTATAAAGGATGCCTGATGTTACGTTGGAAGTCTCTTGCTCTTTGTCTCCTTTTATGCTAACATTGCATCCCCAAGTTTTCAGGCTAACAGCAGTAAAGAAAACTCTGGTTTTACTTTTAGCTTTGTAGTCAGGTACTCTTATTTTTCTGATAGGGAAGAATGATAATACATCATTCAAACTGTTAAAACTGTTTGATTTCCTATGGAAATCTCACTGTCAGATCACACTAGATCTCTTATGGCCAGTTTGCTAAACGTCACTGTGGATTGTTTCTTTCAGCAGTAGATAACCAATTCTTAGAGTAATTGTTTATACGTATCCCGCAGTTGGTGTCTGCAAGTACCTTGTGCTCAAAAATTGAGTCTTTCAGTTAGTAGTGTCCACTTGTGCCACTGTTGTCATTCAGATGCTATTATGGCATCCAGTTCTATGAGTGTAAAAGATGAAGCAAGACACAGCTGCCTTGAATCTTTTTTCAACCCGTGGTTGTGAGAGCAAACTGAGGGTAGTGTTGGCCCGTTGTTACACTTGGCTGCACTGGTTTTTATTAGTCTACATCAATGTGTAAAGTAATTGGTGCTAGTATGTAGCAGGTGATGTCTTTTGGGATACTTTTTTAATCGCTATTCTGGGTATGGGATTTTGATCCCTGTGGCTAAGCCCAGATTCCTCAATTATAATTCCTTCACTTTTTGCAAGGAAGCTGTTCTGCTCAATGATCGAGAATGATGGAATATTTAATGCTGAAGGGAACCTCTGGACATCTCTGGTTAAGCCCTCTGTTCAAAACAGGGCCAACCTCAGTATCAGATCCAATGTCAAATTAGATCATATTGCTCAGGACCTTGTTTAGTTGAGATACTCCTATCTGCAGGGATGGAGATTCCCCTTTCTCTGGGCCCTGTCCCAATGACTGACCTATCCCCATTGTGAAAAACTTTTTCCTGATACCTCCCTGGAATTTGCAGAGGTTGCTATTTGTGTCCATTGCCCCATATCCTTTCACAGTGTGCCTTTGACGAAAAAGTCTGTTTCCATCTTCTCGATATCCTCCCATTACACAGCTGAAAACAGCAATAAATTCCACCCCGCCTCCGCACTCCCCCAGTCTTCCCTTCTTCAAGGTAAACAAACCCATCTCTCAGCCTCTCCTTGTACATTGTGTGCACCAGCCCTCTGACCATCTTGATGCCCCTCTGCTGGGCTTGCTCCAGTATGTCAATGTCTGTCTTGTACTGGGGAGCCCAAAAACAAGACACAGCACTCCAAGTGTGGTCTCGCAAGTTCTGAATTGAGAGGAATTAATCACTGAGGTCATGACTGGTGCTTTCTCTCTGGAAGAGAAGGGCATATTCCTGAAAAGTGCTCAGATTGCATTTTCAGAATGAATATAGAAAATGAAGGGATTGTATCTGAAGCTTCAGTAAATCAGAAACCTGTGAATGGCATGTTCCAGGCCAGGAATTCTTCATTCAAGTGTTATTGTGTTATTGTCCTCTTGTTAACTTTGTTGTTAGCTCAAAATTTCTGCCATTCCTGCGTTCATGTCTTCACGATGAGCACAAGGGAAGGAAGGTCATTCAACAAGAGATGGAAGGCTGTTCAACAGGAGACTACGGGCATGTGTCACGCTTTCTAAGAGACTGAGTAAAAGAGGATGCTAAAGCTGATTTTGTCATCAAAGGGTAACATTTGGCCTGCTTGTTTCTTGAATGAGTTTGGCTGCTGCACTGCTTAAGTACTGGCTGAGGAATGTCTATGAGCTGCCCCTCTTTGTGGAATTATGCCACAGTCTTTAGTGGGGCTCTTGGTACTACTCCTCAGACTCACAGTATTTACACCAGCACCTTTGGAATATCATGCTAGTGCAGTTTTCACTGCACTTAATATGGGGCTGACTTGGCACAAAGGTACAGGGCATGAAACTTCAGTTTAAATGCCTTGGGTCATAGCTATTGTTTTCTCTAGCAAGGGTATGGCTTTTGACATTTGCTCTTTTGTTTTCAGTCTGCCCAGAAGGTCTTGCGCTATAAATGGCAGTAGGGCTGTGCAGAACTGGGCTGCCTCTTGCCCCTGCCAAGTACACCCAATGAAGATGCTTTTGATAGTGTATGTGTAGGAGGAGAGAAGGAACAGATAGGTGTGTTGTGCCTTTTTGCTGTTTTAGCCATGGTCTCTGGTTTTATTTTGCTTATTAACCATGCAGATACGGTAGGAATTTTGTTACTTTCCCAGTCACATTAACTGTCAAAGGTAAAAAGGATCAGTCATCCTCAAAGTACTGCCCTTGTGTCTCCTGTTCTCTTACCCAGGTCCTGCTGGATTCTGTGCAGGTTTCATCTAACAACAAGACAACCCTTTTCAAAGACTCCTTATAGAGCTTGGTCTTGTTTTCCAAAACAGAGACTTTCACAGTAACACTTATGCTAAATTGTCACTACTTTTTTAAAGGGACAAACTTTCATTTGAAAGGCCTTGTAAATAGGTTCTGAACTGTATTAAACCAAACTATCATAATAGCTTTTAGATTCAGTCAGAAGAGAGATCATTGCACTTCAGCTCTGCCAGTTCCCACCCACTGTAGTAGTCAGAAACCACTTCGTAGCCTTCCATGAAATTTGCATGTTGCTTTCTTGAGGACCAGGAACATAGGTTTCCAAAACATCCTTGTAAAAGTGTTTGCTAGTCACGGCCATTTTTCCTAAGCTCTTTGTGTGGGCTAAGTGCATCTACTTTCTATATGACAAGTAATTGCTTGAAAATCATTAGAAAAAGAAAAGCTGTGGGCCGTAGTTCAAAGGAAAAAATTGCTGATAGAGTAACTGTCACTCTTCTAATGCATTGCCCATATTTAGTGTCCCATCGAGCTGCCTTCTTGTACTGCTTTGGTGTGTTTCTGGATTCTCTTTCATTCAAGGAGCTGAGGGATAGTCTACCCAGCTCCGTTACACATGCCTGTGATTGCAGGGTGACTCTGGACACATATGTGCCTCTGATGGCAAACTGCAGAACCCAGCTAAAGAATTCTGATGTTGAGTATGTGCAGGCACCTGAATGCCAGCAGTGGAAAACTTAGGGACACAATGTGCAGAAGAGTTGTATTCGCTGAAAGTTAATTCTTCTTTCAGAACCTGTAAAAGGCCTACAGTAATTAAAGGTTGGAATTTATTTCTGTTAATGATTTCTCTCCCCCTTTTATAGTGCGGTTCTGTGCAACACCTCTTGGACTAAATAAATCTCGCTTTAGTTATCAAGCATTCTCATAGCAGTTAGAGAAGCCCTTTGAGAAATGGGCAGGGTTTTGGCATCATTGACCTGCACTGCCTTTTTTTGACTTGAGCTTTTTGAGGATTCTTTCTGTTTTCCATGAATATCTTGGGAATGCCCAGCCAAGCTAACTGGAAAAAGTCATTAACTAAGAGAACATAACACAAAGGAGGAGCAGCCAAGAATTCCTGCACTGACCTGTGTTCAAGGTGGAGCAAAAGTGAGAAACTTTTGAAGGCTGTATTCAGATGAGCCATTTTTGAAAGAATCTTCTGTGTGACATGGAAAAAGGCTATGCGTAACGAAGCCCCCAACATTTGCCTACTCCTAGAGTAAGCATACAGTTTTGTTCTGTGCAAAGCATTCACCTTTCCTCAAGAGAGATCACAGCTCAAGCTGTATTTCTGCCAGGTGACTCTTGCAACCTACTTGTGGTTTCATTGTGATACTTGCAGAATCCAGGATTTGGCCTGACATGTATAGTGAGCTCCTTCTGCTCTACCTGTTTTCTGTTGGCTGTCAATATGTGTTTTGGCAGGATGTTGAACGAAAGAAAACCACTGGTTATCAAAACCACTTGGCTTATTTTGCAGTGTTGTATAGAGCAAGGGACTTGAAGCCAACTGCAGATTCCCCTTGGGAGATTTTCATCTCTGCTAGGGAAATTTTTTCTAGTGTAAGCTGGCAGTGTAGCCAGCTATTATAACAGTAGCCCTCCTCCGGAAATTCTTCTGGAAGCAGAGCACAATAGGAGTGGGCATTGGATAGTACATGTAATAAAATGCTATAAGCTCCATTTTGCAAGTCTGCTGTGACAACACAGCTGTATGATATCATCTGTCTTGACTCAGCAGAACTGAAAAGATGGCTAGTGGGAGGTACACAGCAATGGCCTCTGGCAGGAAGCTCCTTAAGGACAGTGCAAGGCTCACAAGGATAAGCACTGGAATTCATAAATTCCTAGAGGCGTAATTTCACAATGAGCACGTATGGAAAGCTGATGAGTTTGCCTGCCATACTGCTTTGTGTTTTGAACGCTTCTTGTTGTCAACTTCCAGTACACTTAGTGTTAACACAAACCCACCAAAAATCCCATTGGCTAATGGTAATGTACCCTTCGGGGAACATCTCTGATGCTATCATGTCCCACGCTTAATCCACAGGTAAAGATCTAAGTGCGAATTCAGCTATTATCTACTGTGTAACTTCCAACAGTGTATCAAGAAGCCCTCATTCCTCAATTCAGCACTAGTTTAACAAGTGCTACTGTTTTTCATTGTGTTTCCTAGGAGCCAACATCTTTCTTACCTCATCTGGACTGATTAAACTAGGAGACTTTGGCTGCTCAGTGAAACTGAAGAACAACACCCAGACAATGCCTGGAGAAGTGAACAGTACTTTGGGGACTGCAGGTAGGGAAGCATGTGCTAGGCAGGTACTTGTCTAGTTACCATAGAAGAAGATACCTCTGCCAAAAGTCTGGGCTGGAGTAAAATTATATGTTTCAGGGAAACCTGATTTTACCTTAGCTGGTTAGATGTGCTTTACGTCCAGAAGCCAAAACTATCAGTGAATGATGTAACCAGAAAGATAAAATTGTACTTGTCTGGTAACTATAAAGATGCTGGAGCTTGTGTTTTCTGGAGTTGTATCGTTCTCTGCAGCCTTACTTGCAACAGTACTGTTCTTACTGAACAGCTGCTTAATCTATTTTTAAAAAATGAAAATAACTGAAAGCATGTGCTGTACCAGCATTTTCACTATCACTTTTTCAACTGAAAGACAGTTACGCTGCAAACGTGTCAAAGAACAAGAAGCCCGCAAATGACAAAACTTAGCAGGAAAAGCTGAGTGGTAATTCATTACAGATGTATTAAAAAGCATTTGGTTTGCCCAGTTAATCACTTGATGTATACTGTTCCTTCTGCTGTATGAACTGATGACATCATATGTGTTGTTTCGAAGCGTACATGGCTCCAGAAGTAATTACTAGAGCTAAAGGAGAAGGGCACGGACGTGCAGCAGACATCTGGAGCCTGGGCTGTGTTGTTATAGAGATGGTCACTGGCAAGGTAGGGATGTTTCATGTACTGAATGAGTGCAGACTGTTCTCAGCAGTTTCTGTGCAAATTCTGGTCCCACTCCCAGGAATTTGTCACACTTAAGTCTGCAAGTACTGGGGTGGTTTTTAATTTCGTGGGGTACAGAAGTATATGCTCTATGGGATAGCAAGTTACTCGCTAAACCTTGCACTTAGCAATTCTGTTACCTGTTTCAGAGGCCTTGGCATGAATATGAGCACAACTTCCAGATCATGTATAAAGTGGGGATGGGTCATAAGCCTCCTATTCCTGACAAAGTGAGCCCAGAAGGGAAAGACTTCCTTTGCCACTGCCTGGAAAGTGACCCAAAGATGAGGTGGACGGCCAGCCAGCTCCTCGATCATCCTTTTGTCAAGGTTTGTCTCACAGCTTTGGCTACAAAGACTGTAGATGGGAATGGGAAACAGCTTTTAGTTGGCTTCATCATTTGCAGCTGTGCCGCAGGGCTCTGTGTCACAGTGGGAGGCTGGTATCAAGTTGATGCTGTCCAGAAAACAAGGTTTGGCAGCTTTTCAGAAGCACATGTGATGTTGCTAGCAAACATTTGACTAAAAGAACCTGATGTGCACCATGCAATAAACCTTCATTGCTGTTTTGAGATGCGTTATCTTTATATTAAAAAGACTTGTTAAACTTCAACTCAGTGGTAGTTAATTGGATCTGAAGGTCTATGTGCCTAAAACTTTAGTAAGTACATATGCACAGAATTCTAGAATATAGAGAAAAGGGTCCCCTCCACAAAAAGTGAAACAAGCACATGCTTGAGAACTCTACCATCCTTCAGTGCATCCTTCTGCTTTTCTTTTAAGTTCATACTTAAGTTCAGAATGAATGTTTATCTGGCAATTGGCATAACAATCTGCTGTTCTTGCATGAACTTTGGTTTAATTCTTTGCTTAAGAATAGGCAAATATTCACAGCTACAAAGTTAGGTGTGTTAGTAACTTCTTTTTTGAAGTAGGAGCACAGTAGGTTATTGAATTCTGTCCCATTTTCCAGCATAAAGTATTCTGATTCAATAGCAGCTGTTTGGGATCATCACACCCATCCCTCTCATCAGTGCAACTGTAGCCAAACCCCATCCATCACAGAGGCAGAACGCTTCTCTAGGCACGTAAGAGTTGCACGGTGACAGTGGAAACATCAGTATTCATGCATAAATAGTTGCAATTCATTATCTGTATAACAAGGGAGAAAGAAGAAAGCCTCAAAGATTTTCAATGAAGGCAGTAAAGAAATTGATCTGTTGTCATCTTCTTGCTGCAATAGGGAGACGATTGAATTAATTGCCTTTTGTCCTCTTCACAGGTTTGCACAGATGAAGAATGAAGTTATTAAATCTCTGGCCTTTTTTATTCTGGCAAGATATCTTTTAATCACTACTGTATGTAATATTTACATAAAGACTGTGCTGAGAAACAGTATAAAAGTTGAACTTACGAAGACTGCACAAGTGACAAGCGTCACTTTCTCTGCTGCTCCTCTATGTTTTACTTGGCACATGTTGCTCATGTGACAGTGTCCGCAAGTTGGAAGAAGCTGCATGTTTCAGTGAAAGTGCCATTACTACTGTATATGGACCATACCTTTTTTGTTCTTTCTCCTGTTTCTCATTTGATTGAGAACTGTAATGTTAATATGTAGTATTTTTGAACTCTTTAGGTTCAGAAAAATGCTGTAGTGTTATCAGGCGTTATGGACCTTGTTTTTTAATCTGTTTGTTGAGTGCACTGACTGTGAACTTTTACTGTTTTTTTGTTTATTTGTTTTTGGCAAGCTTCAGATTTGTTATGCACAAGGCTGATTAATGAAATTTTAAAAAAAGTTTTTTCTCAATAAATGGTTTATTTTAGGAGTTGTTGGTGAAGGGTTTTTCTTCTGAAAATAGATGTGTGGTGTTGTGTCATTCTAAACTTTTTTTCAACACTTGTTTAAGACTGCTGAGCTAATGGGAATAAGCTCCTCTTATATTGCAGTAGTCAATGTCTCGTTAAGTTCAAGATGTGTAAGAAGCATTTTACACTGCACAGGTGATAATAGAATTAAGGTCCCCCCCCTTCATCCTCTCCTGAGGAAATAAGGTGATGTGCAATTCCTGACACTACCTATTACATAGGGGATAGAGTCATGGTCTGAAATAACTTTCTTCTTGAATGTGAGTGCTGCAAACAGGGAGTGGTCTGCATGGCATTTCTGTGGCCAAGAGGAGAATCAGTTAAGATTATTCTTGTGTTTTGTTTGGCAAAAACAAGAACTTAGTGTTAAGAGCTTTTTAAAACTGATTTCTGATCCCGGACTTTGATTTGCGCCCCCACCCCCCCCCCATTGTCATCAGTCTCAGAAAATGGAGGGACGTTAGAAGTGGTTAGCAATTAGAAGAAACAGTCTGCAACACTTGATCTATTGAGATTATTTTGTCTGGCTTGCTATTACAAACTTGACTTAAAACTGTTGTAAGCGTTAGTGCAAGTTTACATATTCCTGTTACAGCTTTAGACCTTAAAATGGGTAACTTTTAAAGTAGAGAACTTGCTTTTAATATGTGGCTTTATACTAAAAAGTCCTGTCTCTCCTCTTCATCCACAAGTCCTTGGTTTGTTACAGGTGTGGGGTAGCTTTTGGCAGCTGGGTGAGCTGTTGAGAAGGTATCAGGAAATCTGACATTTAAATCTAGAAAAGCATGAGCCTCACTGTGCAGGTCACCAGTGCAGTGTATCATCTAGGCTCTCAAAAAATACAGTGCTGAATGTAAACAAAGACATTCCCTTCTCTTCAGTTCTCTATTTTCAGTTATGATAGGAGGGGAAGTACGTTGTCATCCTTGGCAACTGACTATGAAAGGACCTGAGGTAAAAGTCCCCCGGGCCTGCTGTGTGCTTCACATTGCGGTATATCAGAAGTATCCAAGTGGTTTGTGTCCTTATTTGCCTTGTTTCGGGTGCCCTTGTACACAAACAGGAACTGTGAACTGTGGACAGCTTTTAGGAGTCAGGATAAAGGTGAAAAGTAAACTGTTACTAGTTCGTTGTTGCCAACCAAAAGAAAACTCATTTACTCTACGTCAGCTTTTTATACTTTTATTTTTGTATAAACAAATGTTAAGACTACTTTTGTTAAGGCAGTTGTAGAACATACAGTTGCTTGTGGGGACGAGGGGCAAACGCTGCTTCCTGATGACATATGTCACTCTTTTAATACAGTGAACTGGACTAGTTTAACTTTGGCAAGTACCATTACGCTTTCTCTGTTTGCCAGTGAATGCTGGGAAGGGCCCAGTGGTGCAGTCCTTGGGTGCCAGGACTTCTAGAGACTTCTAGAAGTGCTTAGGAGGATGGATCCAGGAGTGGCATGTTTGGCCCTCAGCCTGTTCTAAGGGTCGGTCCCAGGGAAATGCGTATGAAATAGTCTAAATACTCTTTCAGAAGTATTTACATGTTTGGTATTTTCCTCTGGGAGAAGTGGCACTGCATGCAGTTGGAGAGGAAAGGACTAAGGTTCATAAGGAATGTTAAATGTCTCCCTACCAGGATGTTAAAAGGCTAAAAAGCTAGTCTCTGTCACTACCTGAATAGGTATTTGCTGCTCAGAACTACTCATCTGTGCGTATAGGGTTTTACCACCTATTACCTCAGGCTGACTGTTATGAGGCAGCATGTAAACTAATTTATCAGGAAAGACAGACAAGCAGATTAATTGGTATCACAACAGTATGTGGGGCATAACTTTTAATGCACACTTTGCATTACTTAGTTACAGCATACCCAGTTGTTTTGTTTCCACCATTGTTAGGAAGGCCTAGAATTTTAATCAGTGTTTAAAGCTGAAAGGAATTTATTACCTCAGATTTTCCAAACTATAAATGGCATTTACGCTCAAAAGAATTACAGGTTTCAGCTATCCCTCTGATGTATTGCCTGGGGAAAGATGTGGCAGTGGGTAACTTAGCTCTGCTCAGGCCACAAGGCCAAATTCCACTCCAGGTTATGCCACTGCAAGGCGCCGATCTAACAAAGTGGGCCCTTAGCCAGGGTCCGGCTGAAGTTTTAAAGGACCCGTGTGGTGCACGCTGTGGGAGTGAGTTGTAGATATAGAAAAACTCTACTGCAAGTCTGCCAGTTCAGTAGAGCTGCTTCAGTCCAATACTGGTATAACCAAGCAGAGCATCTTACTGTATTTCAACATTGACAGACTATGGTTGTTAAATTGTTAACATGTGACTTACACAACTATCAGTTTTAATCATCTTGTAACAATCTTCTGACATTTATCCATTCCTTAGAGCAAGTTAAGAAAGATAAAGCCTGCACCTCTGGTTAGTTTCCAGGTGGAGTCTCATCATACAAGCACATTGGATTTTTTTTTTTTTTTTTTCTTCAAAACTTAAGACACTTTATAGGAAAACAAACCAACCAAACAAATGCAAACCTGTTGTGGAGAGTATACGAAGGAGTGCATCTTTCAAGCGTGTCTCATCCAGCCCAAACCCCCAGAGAAAAATAACAGGAGCACAAATTCAGATATGCATGGCAATTGCTCATCCTACCCTTCCTCTGATCTCACTTGAAGGACCATGATATGCACTTAAGAGTTTTCCGAAGTTGCATTTGTTCCCTTTGGATTGAAGCAGTCTCTGAAGATACTACTTTTGTTTCTGCTTGTTGTCATTGTTGCCATAGGTAGAGCCCTTGTTAATTTCTGTAACGCCTATCATCCATCTGACACCAACAGAAGCTGCAAAATAAATAAAAACAAAGTTAAAAGCTGCTTGCAGACAAAGACTGAAGATCTGTACAGGTGTAGCATTTTGAAAGAGACTAACAGTGTTCTCAGCCTTACAGCAGCACAGCATTAAAGGTAACTACCCGTACTACTTGACCTTTGAAGAAAGGTACATCCCCATGTCCCTGTATCAAGTAAGTTGCCTATGGTATTTCATTAAGGAAGATCCTAGGTTGCTGGCCTCAGGCTAGACACATCCTCTCCCACCAGCAGGGAAGATGCTGCGTGAACCAACACAAGAGTAAGAGGCACAGCCATGATGTGCCCAGCCCTGTTAAACCTTAGACAAGGCTGGCTGTGAAATAGGGGTGCTTTGGGGCTGCTGGTGGTACCTGGCTCCCAGGAGTTGAGTGACAAAATATACTAATGTGTCTGCTTGCGAGGTGTGACAGGGGAAGGTAATTCTGCCTGCTTTCAACAGCCCCCATGCCTGGAAGAGCACAGGCAAGTGCAAGGGCACTTCAGATCTTGATTAAAAAAAAAAAAAGTTGTGGCATTTTTTAACTACAGCTCATGAAACAGTCAATTACAAGAGGCCAGGTTAATTTAAAATACTTTTATAGTTGATTTAGAGGTAGTAATTCACCATGCACAGGGATTTTTTTTTTTTTTTTTTTAAATAATTTATTTGTAGTGCCTGAAGTGACTGTTTAAGTTAAACACAACTTAGCCTAAGCCCTCCCCCTCCCCTGACAGCTGTTTGGTTTTTTTTGTTTTGGTTTGTTTTTTTTTGTAAAGGGGCTCAGCTGCCCAAAATCTATTATTCCCCAAAATTCTGCTCAGCTACTGTACATATCCAGAACAGCCACACATCTTTCAGACCTAAACCTACTTGGGAGTCACAAACACCATCCCTCTGCACAGAACGCTTTTTCCAAAAAAAACACCAAGAAAGCCACGAACCTCCCCTTAGCCTCCAAATCCCAGTTTCTTCCTAACTGATGGTGAAAAGGCCCAGTCCTGTGAGGTGCTCTAAATGTCTCATTCCCTTCAGTCTTTACCTCTCTAAGATGACCCTGAACAATTCCTCACCAGCCAAAGGACTCTATGGTCAAGGCAGAGCACAACATCACCAAGAGAATCCAGAGGCTTTGTACCACTACCAGGCATCAACTGCCAACAGCAGGGCTGATAAACACCCTGTGTCCTGGCATTTGCTGCTCTTTAGCACAGGAATGGGAGAGGGCTGTCAGCTGGTAACCAGTGGTGCCCTGTGCTTTAACAGTTGCTTGTCCAGCTGTAACCTGGCGCCACCACATCGACCATGCAAAACCACCACTTTTTTAAATAGCTACTTCTCTCTCGTACTTCAAGCAACCTGTTCTGAAGTGGAGCACAGACTACTGAACAAATATTATAACTGTAAGTAAGGCAACTTGAAAAAGCTGAATGTATTATTTAAGTAAGAAGATAGGCTAGAAAGCAGCTCTGCAGAGAAGGACCTGGGCTTCCTGGTAGATGCCAGCAGTGTGCCCATGTGGGAAAGGAGGACGAAGCTGCCCACGGCTGGATTAGGAAGAGCGTTTCCAGCAGGTCGAGGGAGATGATCCTTCCCACCCTGCTCAGCACTGGTGAGGCACATCTGGAGTGCTGGGTGCAGTTTGGGCTTGGTGCTACAAGAGACAYAGGCATACTAGAGTGAGGCCAGTGAGGGCCGCAGAGATGATTAAGGGAGTAGAGAGAGCATCTTTCATATGAGGAGAGGCTGAGAGAGCTGGGACTGTTCACAGCCTGAAGGAGAGGAGCTCGGTGCGATCTTATCAATGTGCATAAATATCCGAAGGGAGGGTGTAAAGCAGATGGAGCCAGGCTCTTCTCAGTGGTGCCCTGTGACAGGACAGAAGGCAATTGGCACAAGCTGAAACACTGGAGGTTCCCTCTAAGCATAAGAAAAAAAGGAAGAAAATCTTCTTTACTGTGCAGGTGGTTGAACACTGGCACAGGCTGCCTAGGGAGGTTGTGAAGTCTCCATCCTTGGAGATATTCAAAACCCAGTGGGACACAGCCCTGAGCAACCTGCTGTAGCTGACCCTGCTCTGAGCTGGGGGTTTGGACTAAATGATCTCCAGAGGTGCCTTCCCACCTCAGCTACTGTCTTCTGTCTGATTTGCTTGGAAGAAAGGCACTGTGTTATTTTGTTCTTTCAAAATACCAGCACTTGAAAACAAACCAATCAACTACAGACTCGTGTTTTGTAGTACGACAGTAAATTAAGTGACAGTTTTTAGAAGTGCAAGTGGTAATTGGATACCAGAGATAAGTCACACATGATGTGACACAGCGATGGCTGAACAGACAGTGGTGCAATGGGGAAGCTGGGCTGCCCGTGGGGCTGCCCCTGGGTGTCCTGGATGCTGAGACACCAGGAAAGCAGGGCCCTCTCACAGGCACATAGCTGTGCAGTGAACAGCCCAGAAAGGGAGATGGCACCTAGGGAGTTCACTGTCACTTACACTCCACTATTAGTCCGTGAATGGAAATGCACACAACTGGGACAAGTGAAGGGCTTCACTCTCACAAATAGAAAAGAAAAAAACATCTCTGACATTTAAATGGCCATGAGTTAGGGAAGACAAGAGGAAGATCCAACATGTAGCCTGCAGTCTGGGATCATAACATAATAGTAAGCATGAAAGCATTAAGATTTTAACCAGAAGGGATCGAATCGGCACCTGGAGATGGACACAGAGCACAAATAAGAGCAGCTGTTATAGCAACCACACAGCACATTGGGGATTTCATCCAGTTCCAAGAATGCTACTGCCTGGACACCAAAAAATACCTAGTTCGGCAGTTCAGATTTTTTCTTTTTCTTCTCCTTTGTACCCTGGCAGAAGCTGCCACTGCCCTTCTGTCCTCATTTCACCCTGCAGCCCTCAGCACCCTGGGGAAGGCAAGGTGCAAGGAGAAGGGACTGCTCATGTTTGCCAAGCCTGTGGAAGCCAAGTGGGGATAAGTGCTGAGGTGCCTCAGTGGTTTCTCCCTGCACTGCCTGCCTCCTCTTCACAACTCTCCTGGAGCCTTAGTGCGTACCCTAGTGATACCATCATGTTTAAGGATTTATTCCGCTGTTGTTTTAAATACAACTATAGTAAGGGGAACTTAGTTTTTTTTACTACAAGAAGGGAAGAAAGGGAGATCAAGCAGGAATTGTACCTAACTTAATCAGCTGTGAGAGTTTAAGCCCACCCTGAGAAGAGCAGGAGAGAGAAGCTATCAGCTGAAGCATCCCTGCACTGCTTCACAGCAAACTATGGAAAGTAACTGAGCTCCTGCCATCTTTCTGCCCGTCATTACCCACCAGCCAAAAGATGCAGGAGGTTGCTGTGGACCTGCTCTGCCTTCCAGAGTGCTGGGGGCTGAGGGAAGGCTGAGCTAACACAAATCAACAGAGCCAATAATGTGATCTCTTTCTTGGAACATTTTTTAGCTCCAAGAAAACCACCACTTCCACAGATAGTACCACATCCCTCAGCAAAACCTTAGCTCAGAGCAGAGGATTTCCACCTTTTCTCTCATGCCTTGGGATTTCTTCTCATCTGTTACCTAGGGTTTGTACCACACAGCAAGTGCTATAAGCAGCACAGCAGGTAGGGGCATAAAAATTTCCCATACATAGTCTCCTGTGCACCTGAGTTATATAGGTTATACACTGAAGTGGAAATTTGTACAACTAAAGCTTATACGAATGGTAGAAATTGCCATTGAGGGCCTATCTTACATACTATAAAGAAGAAATAAGGAAGTAACAAAAAAAAAATCAGTTTTGGGCACCAGGCTGAAAGGCCAGATTTCTGGCAGCTCCACCAGCAGGCAGAATCAACACAGGCAGAATCCCGCACACAGTTGACATCCTGTTGTAAAACTTACTGTAACATGGCTGGCTCATGCACTCCTCACCTTCCACTCATCTCAGTCTACGGGCATCAACAGCCTTGCCGCCCAGATCACATCATGCTCCAAGCCTTCAGTCCACACTGTGTGCTTGGACGCTGTCAAGTCACCAAGGACTCACTCACGGTTTGTACTGTGATCCGTGGAAACAGGTTTTCTAATAGCACTGTGCACATACTGTATAGCAGACATACAACAGCTCCTGCAGAATCAAAGCTGGCTCATTACTACTTATGCTTGGTTCACATGAAATACTTCTCTCGCCTTATAACTGATACTTAACTGCTGGCCCCGTGCCATAAGCCCAGATGCCATTATGCTTTTAGCATTAGACATGTAAGAGCTACTTCTTCATTTAAATGCCAAGAGAAGCCCACTCATCTTTTGCATACAGAACCAACAATCCCCTTTTAACTCCTGTTGACAGCTCGATAATAAAGTACTTCCAGAGCATGAAGGTTGTCCTTTTCAACACAAGTTACCAAAACATGAAAGGCAACCTAACGCTGGGTTCTTTGGAGCCAAATGAGATTGGGGAAGCAGGAGGAGGAAAAAAAGAGAAGCTGCTGTCAAACACAAATACTGACATTTGACAGACTCGCTCACTGCTTTAACACCAAAATATCAGCCCCAAGTAGCTGCTTTAAGTAGCAGTTGTGAGTTAAGTACATAAATCTCTTGCCATGTGTCCTATGAAACTAAAGCCAGTTTTCAAAAGAGACTTTTGTCCCTCAAACTGCTTGAGCATTTACCCTCTGGAGCAGGGACTGCCTTGTGTTGGTTCAAGTAGTATCACAAAGGGCTCCTGGTCCCAGGCCGGTAGTTAGATATTAGCACAATGGGTTGATTATTGCGAGTATCAATAGCCAAACTGCTGCACAATAAAGCAAGAGGGGATGGCTCAGCATTCTCAGTATAAAGAGGAGACATCGTTTATTTAGAGCTGAAAGTGTTTGAGCTGAACCAGCAGAGCTGTATATACGTTGGTAATTCATTCCTTGGATCAGAGAGTTAGGGTCTGAGGGATTACAGTGCTTTCACTCCAGCTTGACCACCATGGGGCATTCTCTTACAGTTTTTTTCCACCTGAACAGCCAGTTACTCACAAGCCAGTAAGTGTTTTACTGGAAAGCACAATTAGCAGAGACTGTCTAAAAGACAAATGACACTCTGAAAACAAAGCAGAGGATACCAGGTAAAAGGACCTCCTAGTTCCTCCACTCTTTCCTATCACAGAAGGTTTAGGAATATCTTGTGCTATCTGCACCTACGCTAATAAAGGTAATGTTATCAGGTACTGAAATCAGCCTTTACAAGCAGCAATCTACTTATAATGGGCTATTAGGGACTGCAACAAGCTTCCCAATTCTGGAGTATCAGGTAAGCTGTCAAATTGCCATAAAACATATCTCAAATTGCCATATAAACAAAAAATGTCCCAAAGCTACCTATGCTGCTTCAGTTAACAAACAGAGGAAAAAGGTCTACTAGGAGCAATGTGAAAAGGTGACTTTTATCACCTGATCACAATGGTAAATAAATCCCTCTGATTTACAGAAAAAGCTTCCTTTTACATTGTTAAGCCAGCAGGTACCAATCACTGCTCACACTAGAAAAGACAGCGAATACAGTCCTCCCTGCTTTGCTACAAACTGGATCTGCCAGGCAGACAGTTCCACCTGGCACCCAGAGTCACAACCTCCAAGATACATTGCAGAAGTCACTTCTGAGACCTTGCCTAAAGCTGGAGACAAACTGCAAAATAAAATACTGGTTGTTCCTCTGTCAGAAGACAGCTGCATCACTCCCAGAACATTCATGACAGAGATACCCCTTACGATATAAAACACAGTTTGGGGAGAACAGCCTTAGCTACAGAAACTCAGCTATTGGCTACAAAAGTCAATGTGACAGCTTGGGCTGAAGTTTTAGATGCTTCCACAGAAAGAGACCAGTGATTCCCAACTAGAAACAACACTGCTTTTAAAGGGATATAGTAAAACAGAAACAGACTGTAACATACTAAGGGAACCATTGCTCTTTTGGCGAGTAATGACACATCCACTTTTAAGTGACCAGGATAAACCAGCTCTGCTTTTTGTTTGTTTTTACTGAAGGCTGAGATTCCTTCTGCTCCCACGGATTCTCTTCCCTCCACAGCTTCATGGAGGCTGTTATCTGCTAATAAGTGACAACATCATCTTTCTTTTTGCCTGCTCATCAGGCAGAGGTGACTGGTTGAGTCTGATCAGGTGACAGCCACTACTACAGGCAATGCAGTGTCTTCTGCTGCGCTGCAAAACCTGACCAATTACAAGCACTTTGGGTTTGATCACACCAGGTATTCAGAGCGAGAACAAAGCTGTTGCTAAGCAGAGGGGTCTTTCAAAGGTTGCAGAGGACTGTAACCTGCAGCATCCCACAAATGTGGTGGATACATATGGGGCAGCAATGCACATCACAGCAGGCCATTAATCTCACCACTCTTAATGCGTTCCTCAGCTGTGCTTTTGCAGCCTGGGAGCTCACGCATTCATTCTGGCAGCAGACTGCTGCTGTAGCTTTCTGTTAGCTCCAGCATTACAAATAACCTGAGAACCTTTGGATTCAAAAGAGGACTCATAGCAGCCTGCTTATTAATCTTTCCTTGTGGCTAGAAGCAGAAGAAAGCTAAGTGGGGAGTAAGACAGCAAGAAAAAAAAGAAAGAAAGAAAAAAAAAAGGGCTCTTTTGCTGTCCATTCTTAGTAGCATCATAGCTTTTTTTTACAGGTTCTTTCCCTTCCTTCCTGATAGACAGAAGACGTGACCTAGTTGTAAAGGCCACTAATGGCAAGATGGTATTGCACTTACGGTGGGGGGTGTGGGGTGTGGTGTCACTCAAACTAAATTAACAAAGGCTAAATCCAGAAACATCACAGATGCCACAATGCCAAGCATTAAGGCATCCAGTCCTGAGTTTAAAATCCAGAACCCTGAATTATGCAGTGAGGCTCCCTGTGGAGGGTACACAAGGCATGAGGCACTTAGGAACAGCACTGGAACAACCAGCCCACTGAGTGGAGAAGCTGAATTAAGAGGAAAATGCTGAAGGAAAGATGAGAAATTAAAAAAATTTGCAATGGCTAAGCTTCAGCGCCCCATTAGGCCATCATTCCACAGCCCAGTACCAAACACAGACTACACCAGCATTTCTTCCCAAGGCAGAAAAAATGCCCTCTTGAGTGCTATTGCCAGGGATGTGGCATTTGCCATGGTGTCATACCTCATCCCACCCACTGTCGTATACCCATTTTGAACTAGAGCACAGGGGAGACCGACTGACCTTCCTTTGCAACTGAAGGGGATTTGAACCCAACACCTCTCGTTCCTGAGGAGCACACCCCAACCATGGTGCTCACTCTTCGCTTCCATCCTATTCACCGGTCAGGATGGGGGAGCACTACTTGTGCCTTCCAACAAGTAAGGTGGGTGAAAAAAGGTGCTTCTAAGTTGTAGTCACTGCTCCAAGAAATTCTTACACATTTCACAGAAAACATTCCCAGGGTAAAAAGCACCAACAATTTCTCCAGGTGAGGACAAGAGCACAGGATTCCCCTCCCTTTCCCTCTACCTTGCCCACATTAATGTACCAACTATTATGTTGGACCTTATCCTCGCTCTTGTTTTCCTTCCTCTGGCCCAAAGCATCACGAAGCAAATATCCTGCGCGCATGCACACACACACAAATTCCTCCTTCTCCAATTATCTTTCTAAGAAGCTTCCACAGTAGCTTATGCAGAGTTTGATTTGGTGGGCACTTTCTGAAAAAGAATATTGTGTGCCTACCATATCAAGCTCATCACAGATGGGCAAAAGGAGATTAGCTGATTCATCTTGATCAGACTAGCATGGGACCTGCTCAAGATTCAGACTTTTTGAGAATGCAAATAAATATCATGTGTTAGGAACAATTTCCTAGGTAGAGAGCAAAGATGCACTTCTGAGACAAGAAAATGCTCCATGTTTTCCTGTTTCCTCCATGTTGCTATTTTGGACATGGCTTTTTAAGCTAATTCTAATATCTCTGCAGCCAAGTTCACTCAAAGCCAGAAGGACTGTGAAGTTCTGTTTCTTTTTCAAAGGATGTTGTAATATACACAGGCGTTAAGGTGATGAAGCCATAAATACACGTGATGTTCAGTGCAGCCATGGAAAATATTTGCTTTATAAATGTATGGCTTATTCTGGAAGGGAACTTATTCTTCAAACAGGCACTCAATATGCCATAAAGCACAGACACCCAGATATGACGTTATTTGCCAAACTGACCTGGTTCCTGCTTCCATGAAGGACATCAAATGAAATCTCCCTCCCTTTCTGTGGGCCAGCTCCTTGTTTTGTTTTCCTTCCTCCTCTTAAATAACATACGAGCTTAAACACAAACCAAGGCAGTTCAGAACTACCACAGGAACTGTAGGAATCACCTGTGATAGTCTATGCCCTGTGCTACATAAGTCAGAGTAGGCGGCCACAACAGGCTGTCCTTAAATCACAAGTTCATGGATTTCCAGTGGATGACGTATCAGACTATGATTAAATGAAAGAATTCTCAACAGAATAAATTAGCCTTGAGCACCTCTTCTAGGCATTCAAAGTGCAACCCAGCAATACACTACACAAGAAAAGAAAGCCTCTTGTAGGGAACCCACTGGAAAGTTACTGTTTTGATTTCTACAGAAACAGAAGATTTTGATGCAGCTCTTACAAAAAATAATACAACTACACAAAAATAAACAAAAAAAAAAATCTATTTAACCCATTCCAGGCTAAAGGGGATATAGTATCAGATGGTCTGTTGAATTCACAAGTCATGTTTATATTTAGTAAGCCTCAATAAATCATGTCTGACAGTTACCCTGTAAGTAATCGTTCTGTTTTAGAAAACTTACCCATTACAATGACAAATGCAAAACTAGCCAGTGTCAGTGATGATCCACTGTTGATCATGTTGACGAGCAGCTTGAATAAAGGATATAGCAGCAATAAGGCCCAGAAAAGCCAGTTCAAAAGCGTCCATGGTCGTCGGGGTGGTACTATAGGGACTGCTGGGTAGGTTCCTGTTCGGTAGTACTCTTCCTGGAATGCATCCTAGTAGAACAAAGGAGAGCAACAATTAAATCCCCATCTGCCAACAAAACCAGCCATTCCTGACTTTGATGTTCCTCTTTCTGCACGCCTGTAACCGTGGGGGAAGATCAAAGACCAAGTCATGGCTGGAAAGCGTGTACTTTGAAGTCGATGAACACACAGTCAAAAAAAAAAAAAGAAAAAAAGCTTACATTGATGTGTGCATCCTTTCTTTCTCCTACACATAGAAGCCTGAAAAATGGCATGCCTAGAGAGTAAAACAAGCCCAGTAAAACAAGAAGGGTGAGGGGATGTACACTCCTGCAGCAATGTAGACATCACTGTTGAACCTCCTGCAAGAGTCACACCCACTGGACAAATACTGCTAGTAAGCCAGAGAAGCGTTTGGGCTATATGTTCAGCAGCAGATCCTCTGTTCCCTAACGTTTTCTCCAACCACTGCTCTAAAACAGCATCCACAGCCCTGTCAGAAAAGGTGAGCAGACACCATCTTGTCCCATACTCCAAAGAACACCACCCCCTCCCGTCTGCTTTGTCCCACAGATGCAGTCTTGTTCATCTAGTTCCCATGAAGCTTACAGAAAGAAGTTTGGGTGCTGAACCTCTCTACAGACAGTTGAGCATGCAAACAGTTTAGAATCTCTCACTGGTTTTGACCAAAGGACTCTCCCTTTTAGTATAATATGAGGAAGATAATGGGGTGGGGTTTGGGTTTTTTTGTTTTGTGGTGTGTGTTTTTTAAAGCACAGAAAACTTAGATTTCAGTACCTTCCTCTAGAACCCATATGGGTGAACTGCATTGCCTTTAGCAATGTGATCAACCCAAAATATCAAAAACCCTTCCTTCTGGTTCAAAAGCAAAGATTATTAATCTGTGTTATCACATAAAACTGGTTAATTAATGAAGTCAGAATTAGACTCACATAAAAAGGAACCTCAATTTAGTCAGAATGAAGTACTAAATTTCTTCAAAGAAAGGAATGCTTCATGACAGTTTCCAAAAATTCTGGCAAAGCCAAGATTGTCCTAATCAACCACAAGAAGATTATTTCTACTACGGTATGGTTTTACATTTACTTACACTCCAGCTGACACAGACAATTCTTTGATTATTTAATGGCAATTTGAGCAATTACAGGCTGCTACCATTTTATCTATTTCAAAGGGAACATTTAGCTTTTAAGAGATTACACAGTAATTAAAGCATTGCGCTCTCTTTATTGAGATTAGAAAAATGATGACTGTTTTGTGCATGCGAGCTAGATTGTACTGGGATCGCTATGGCCAATTAATTAGCTGTCTTCAACAAATTACACAGTGTATGAAGTTTTCTTTACAGTGCCTTGAGGATTTTGGTTTATGACTGGTTTAACACAGAGCTACTAATCATCAGAAAATTGAATTCTACTATATACAATTAGGTTTCTAAATACCGGTATTACCCAGAAAAGTTAAGAATTTCAGACTATTATTGGTATCGCCATTAGGGGGCCTTTTACTACAGACAGCAAGACAGACTCACTTAAAACAAGTGCAGCAGTTTTCTCTTTGTTGGCTCTGCACAGCATCAGGGGCAGCAAAACCGCTGACCACATCTCACCAAGAGGTTTGCGACAGATGGAAGAAATATACAACGGGCAAAACAATGTCAATGCCATCACCTCCACTACACATTTTACACCATTTTGGGGAAAAGCTCTTCAATTCAGTTACCATTCCTTATCCTTAAAAACATTCACATTCCTTGCAGAAGAGATCTGTGGGTTGATCTGTCTTCTAAGCTTTTGCAAGGGTGCCTATGGTACCCATCAACAGCTCAAGTCAACATTTAACCCCATGATGTACCTCAAAATTTCCGTCAATCACCTTGCCCACATTAAGTTTCTTTCATTCCCCTGCATACAGAGCTTGTTTTCAGTCTGCAATAAATCCCACCCACCCAAGTATCATATTTGGACATAGAAACATGCTCCCTCTAATGCCCACACCAAATTTGGGTTACTTCAGACAGTGGGGTGGGTAATGCAGTGGGGGGAAATCAGGGAACATCCATCATCTTGTAAGAGGCTAACTGAATTCTTCCTCCCTGCTCCCACCAGGGAGGTCCGACTACAGAGGTACGCCACTGCCCTTTCATGAGGAAGCCCACAAGGAATGAGTATCCAAAAATATATCCTTTGTTTCCAAACACTGCAGTTCTGTATACTTCCCCTCTTCAGTTATGCTTTGCTAATTCTCTGGGGCATTTCAGCATATATTTTCATGCCCTGCTTTCCATGCTTCTCTTACAAGTGAGAAGAGTTAGAAGCTCGCTTTCTTTTTAATGGAAATTAAGATTCTCAAGCAGAACTTCTATTTCAGGCACTGAGGCTGTAAGGAGGTGAAAAAAGAAAACAAACATGCAAGGGCTAGCAGAGTTGTGACTATTACACAGTACCTCTTCAGACCAGGCACTAAGATGCTCAACCTGATCCTTGTTAAAGTCAAAGGGAGTCTTTCTAACAGTGGCAGTTTAAAAAAGAAAAGAAAAAAAAAAGAAAAGGCAGTGTGCAACCCAAATTGCACCTCTGTCATAATTTGGCATTAACTCATACAGTGCTGGCCATCTGCAGAAGGACAACATTCACCCCAGGTGAGGAAGAAGCACGTGGACATGGTGCTTACTGTAAGCTTGGAAAAGGAAGGAGAACAGTCTTTGATTTAGAATAGCACAGTGCCATTGTTTATCTGGCAAGGCCTTGTTCATTGCATTTGCAGCAGTGGCTAAACCAGAAAATGATGTGATAAGTAGCAAGAACATAAACACACCAGATTCCCAGAGAGCAGTATCTCACGCTGAGGTACATGTAACTGAGATCAGGCAATGAGGTAAAAAAAACAATGGAACAAGCTTTTTTCAAAGATTCTCACTCCTTTACTAATGACAATTAAGAAGGAAAAAAAAAAAAAAAAGTAATATTCCTTCATGTTCACTAACTGCTGATTTCATTACTCATTCAAACAGCTTTGTGTCCCTGATCATCACGAGTGCACAGCACTCCAGCCTTGACCTCAGTACCTATGGCACGCCCCGCCTACTAAGTCATGCTATTAGAGCATAATTCAGTGCACAGTATGTAAGTCTTGAGAAGGTACTGCAAAATTATGAAAATCACTGAGAATAAGCAACGGCACATGCAACCATAATGCAAGATAAAATAGGGGCTCTGTTTTTCTGTAGTGTGCATACCTTGTCTTACTTTGAAACAGAAAGTGGAGTGCTACAACCAAAATAGACAAAGCAGGGGATGAGTGCATATCTTGCAATGAATTACTGCCCTTTGAATACAGATGTTACATTTTATCATAAATATTTACTGACTCTGAAGACGTTAACCTGAAACAGAATTCATTTTTGGAAACAACACCTAGGTGGCAATGTTGCTTGTTGTCCAACCTAAGATCCAATTATCTTTTTAAAAATGCATGGCAGAAAGGTGAAACAGAATTGCATTTTCACCCTGCAGGTGGGCTTTCATCATCTCAGAACTCTTGAAGAAGTTGTCCCTGCTCTGTATTCTCCCAGTCTGATTTTACAGAGACATGGGCTTGTGTAAACCAGGAATGATTGCAATGAAATAACAGTTTCACTAATGTAAAACAGCTGAAGGAAGAGGAACATGCCACCTTCAGAAAAAAAACAAAACCACTACCAAACCTAAAAAAAACCAACCAGTCAAAAAATGCTACACAACCAAGAACGTTTTAATGGAAAGGAAAACTGAACACACATTCCTTCCTCCTATACTTAAATAGGACACTATGGATTTAACCAACCAGCAAACCAAGTTGTTATGAAGAAAGCAGGATAGATATATGCTCTGTTTGGACTAGAAATAACTGAGTGTTTGCCAAAGAGGGAATAACAGAAAAAACTTGAAGTGATTTACTGCAAACTATGTAATAAGGGATTCAGAAAAACAATCACCACATTCTTGTTTGATTTATGTTCTTGTCTTGCAAATGTCTAAACATTTCTTAGGAACATGAAACAGGGTTACAGATAAAGTTACAGTAGCAGAAAGTGGACTTTTGCTATGTTCAGCAGAAGGACCATTTGCATTTATATGCTTGTAGGGAGAGCATGGGCCCATGGGTAACAATGCCTTTCTGCAGAAAGGTATTAGGGGTCACATCTGAATTAGGTGTTACTGGCACAATTTACAAGAAGGGACATCAGAGGCAAAGCTAGTAGATCTACAACTGAGGTCTCAACACACATTTACTTTCCACATTCCTGTAAGCAAGCTGCTTCGAGGGGTTATGAATTAAACCAGAAACAGTCATGGTTTGAAGCCAAGAAAGACTAGAACATAGTCAATACAGAAATGCTAACGTGGTGTTCTGGGTGGAGTACAACAAATGGCACAGCAGAATTTTGCTGCCCCAGTGAGGGGAAACCAGAGCGTAGCTATATTCTATCACTTCTAAATCCAAAGCACTGCTGTATTCCAGTCTGAATACATAATCTCTTTTGCTTCAATTTATTGAAGCAAACTGAGCTGCCAGGCCCTCATGCCTTGTATACCTATGACTCCCACTGATTGAAATGGGAGTGCTGCGTGTATTCAAAGAACGCATCCCCCAACCATTATCTCCTATGTTCATAAAAACAAAACCCATGAGAAACAGATTCTGAAAGTCTGAAGGATGCATATGAAAGTATTTGGGGGGGGGGGGGGGAAATCAGCGGGCATCTACAAACACATAGTCATTATTATGCTGCCCCCATCCTATGTAATTAGGAATCTTAAATGCACACCTTCTATGCACGCAATGTGAAAGCAATTTATCAGCCTGTCCTATTAATGTTGGATCTTTGCCTTAGTACAAAAGACAGGGTAAAACAAGGGACAAAAATTTTAATACACTAAAGCAAAATATACCTCATTTAGCCCACGAATTACTTCTTGATTTAAGAGGTGCCTTTAAGGGGAAGGAGGTCCTTCTACCAACCAGGAGGTAGTTGTGTTTTTTGTACCCTTATGCAACTTTCTAAGAAGAGTTTTAAAACTACTCTATCGAGGCTTGCTTAAGTTTTCTTCCTGTTGCTCTTTAAGTACAAAATAAAGGCAATCGTGACTGACAGCACAAGACCAGTTTGTGTCTGGAGAAACATAGCACTTATCCTGAAAAACAAACCAACCAACCAACCCACCCCAAGCCCCCAAAGCAGGACCACTACACATGCACACTGTAACGGTCTACTAGCAGTATAAACAACTGAGCACTAGTGGCTTGCAAGTGCTGTCTAGACAAAAAACCAACCTTTTCTTGATACAGTTTGTGGAGCCAGTTAGAACATTCCTGCTCATCTTCTGGGACTTCCTCTAGTGGAATCCGCCTGTCAATGGTAAACAAGAGAAATTGAAGAATATTAAATACTTCAGCACCCATGAACAGCACTTACATTATACAGTCAGATTATCCATCTGACAGGAGACCCACTACGTTTTCCACCTTTTTTTAATGTGTGGTAACAGCTCCCAGGTCAGCAAAGTATAGTTTGCTTCTAGAGCCACCTTCAGTTTTCAGATGTATCTGAAATTCAGAAATTTAGATTTCTGAAATAGTAATGCATTATGTTTGAGCTCACTAGAGCCACTTTCTAGGTAAAGGTTTGCAATTTTCTGTTTCCAAACAGAGGTTTTGAACGAATTAATTTCTTACCCCACCTATGGAGTTCAAGGCTGTATTTAATCAGCTAGGCATTAGAGAGAAAAAACAAACTATTCTCCTTATACCTAAGGTAAAGCACTCTAGTATTTCTCAGGTAACATTTCCAATTCCTATAATTTTTGTTACGTACACCTTGGTTGGATAATTTCCAGCAAAATGGCTCCTATCACTGAAAAACCCTATCTTGACAAAACAAAGTTTTCATCACATTACACGAATTTTGGGCAACATCCCATGACAGAAAAAAATCCCCTTGTCATCTTCATTTAGGTATGCTAATAGCAATATTTAATAATTTTACATTTTTCAATATAGCATACATTTTAATTAATATTCATTATGAGCAACATCAAATTAACTTCCTTCAGCACAGGAGAGAGCACTTTTCACAGTCATGACACTCGTGTTTGCAGTTAATAAATTAAGAGGTGCAACACTACTGTTTTGTTCCTTTATTTAAGAAAGTCATAAGATGGCAAACATTAGAAGTCAACACAATTTAAGCAAACAAGGCCATCCAAATTTTAAAAACTTCTACTGAGTGCAACACCTACAGCACTTCAATAAGCAAATATGGAGGATTTTGAAGAACATCTGCGATGGACCCCAATTAATTGCAAAAACAAATTTTGTCATGAGGTTTACCCTGCCTGTAAGAGCTTTTCAGGAAGCTCAAAAGGACAGAAGGGCGAATAGCTAGCCCAAGTCGTGAAAAGCAATTTCCATGCTCTGCCAGATTGACTTGCAGCAGGCTGAAACGGTATAAAGGGAGACACAGCAAGATGCACACCGCTACACTGCTGGAGGAATGGCCCACACAGGTAGGGCCAGCTGCTCCTCCATGAACGCTAGCCAGCCAGGCCATGTGCACCAAACTCAAGGCCACTATGCTGAGCTACCCATGAGAGCCAAGTGGGAACGCAAACTCATGTTGCATCCAAGAGGAATCAAGAGGAAGTTTCTTTTTACACTTGGACAAAAACAGTTCTGAAGAAAATATTTTTTCAAACAGACAGAAAAGGGGAGGTAAGAAGAAAAGGTCGCCCTACTCCACTTCATGTCAGTACCCAAAATAAACAAATTGGACTAGCCAATTATAGCTATAATGGGGTTATGATGAACTCCCGATCATTTGTGGGATCACTTCTAGGCTCCTATGCTCCAACCCTAAACCATCACATTCCCTGAGTGCCTGCAGTATGGGTGCTGCTGGTAGAACCTGGCCTGGGAATAAGGGCCTTGGAATTGGCCCATTCTCATTAAAATTATAGGAAGCCATTGGGGTATTCATCACTTATAGAAACATTAATGATACAGAATCCAGGTAATTGTTTTTTCATCAAACAACCCCCTTCTTGGCAGGGAGGGAGCGGCAGTCAAATACATCAACAACTACACCAAACAGAGATGGGAACAGTCCTGAGCCTGGCCTCTGCCTGAATGGGAACTATTGTGCCAGAGACAGGTGTAAAGCCACCCCATCTGAACACTTAGTAGATGTTTGGTATTCTGGCGAAGTGAGTGAAAAGAGGCCCCACTGTTGCTGCTGAGCTGACAAATAGACACACAAGTGAATAAAAAAAAAAAACAAAAAATCCTGTAGAGCTTTATAGGGTCCCCACATATTTATAGTCACAGAACTTCACAATTCCCATCCCATATGAGTTTTTATCTGCAGTTCTGTGAAGCCAGGTTGGCAGAGATTTGCTATCCATTACCTACTTGAAAATATTTCCTTACTTGTGCAATTGTGACTGCAAGTACACACTTCTCTATGCCAAAAAGGAATTAAAGTATGGATTACTTGCCTTACATATAAATCTGCATGATATTTCTTTCCATTTAGAACTCCCAGCAATGTTGGATTCTCATTGTTTCTAAAATTGAGGGTAGAATCATAGACTGCAGAAACTACAAGAAGAGAAACAGGTTATGTGATTACTGTAGTAATAGAATGGAAATAAATCATTCTCTCTCAGACAAGGAACATATTTAAATATGAAGTCATCAGCAATAGCACCATAGTTTGAGCTGTCATCAATGTAAAGATGACAATGGAATATTCAACATGCAGGTTTTAAGAGGCCAAAAAAACAGTGACCCTTTCAGGAACTGCACCAGTAGAATGGAAGGGTTTCCTCTCCACCCTTGTCTCCTTCCCCATCAGGTGCRGAGTGTTGGGCATAGGGAACACAGTTACAGTTTCTCACAGTTAATATACCTAGGACATCCTAGGAGTCAAATGGTTGAAAAACTATTAGCTTTCTCAATTCACTGTGAATGATACAACTCCCCCCAAATCTGGGTAAATAACCAGGCAGATACACACTTTATAAACAATGAACAATATATACAGTTTGACTAAGAATAGATAAACTGTGTGAGACACATCCTCCAGCAAGAGGGCTTAATGCAACTATGAATCGCTGGGGTTCAAAACAACCTCCCCTTSATGTCCATTATTTGATAACTGAGGCACTTGCTACAGGGCAAAAGCAGAGACAGAATAACAGACCATGTCCTGTGTGAGCTGGGCTGCTGCTATGAAGACATGCAGCTGTGAGGAATATAACATCCAAGTTCCACAGAACAAAACTGCAACCAAACTTTCAGCCTCGAGAAAACAGTTTCTGCAGTTCAGGACTGTGCAGTAACAGTAAAAGTATTTGCGAAGGTCATTTGTAGTTAAATTAAGACAGCATTAACAAGCAGTTTCTACAGAAAAAGTGTTCACTGTTTTAAACCACATAAAGTGTTTCAAAAGAGTTTCTTTGAACACATCCTTAGAGACACTATTTTTCTGATGTCACAAAATTACCAGAGAGCAATTAACTTTCCTGACACTGAAACCAATTGTGCATCGTGGTATGAATTCCAAATCAATGCCACAACATAACTTTTGGGTTTTGTCACAGAAGTGACTAACATGCACTTCACGTGTAGCTTGCTGTATTTTAGGTTTTCCGCTCTAGAGTTTTGCAATAATGAACACTGTGATGAACCTTTATTGTGAGAGCTCTTGACCCACGTAAGAAAGCCTTTTATTACACAGAACAGATTTGCTTTCGGTTTTGAAGCCTCTCTAGCTACACGAGATAAATATAGCTTGGTCACAACATTCAGCCCCCAGAAACTCATCACAACATTTGTTATTGCAAAACAGAATTCACAGCGCAGAACAGAACAGCCTGGCTTCAGCGCTGCAAGGAAATCCTGAAAACAGAGGCCAAAACCTTGTCACTGCATACAGACTGTATCGCTCATTAACAACTCTATTCTTTTCCTACTACAGCTGGGTTTTTAGTCCAAACTCAAAACTAAAACACATAAGCCAAAATCTACTTCAAGCACACTACTCTCCCTGTACAATATAAGTAGGAAATTACTTTTTTTGAATAAATTATCTACCTCCATTTTTAAGCTTCCTAGCATAGAAGGATTTTACTAATCTACTCTAATTTACTAATCCAATACTATTGAAGGAAGACAAGAGCTCAATTTGGTTTATACAGGGTAAGCTTCTTAGTTTATTCTTTAATAGCATGAGATTATTCTAATGACAACAGGAACACAATAAAGGAAAGTATGATGTATGCAGCACTTGTTCTTTCGTCTTTTAGAAGACACCTACATTTGAATTTTGATACAAAGTGGGTGCTTGTTCAGACACATTGGAAGATGCTTCTCCTGTTCTGAAAAAACTTCTGCAGGGTTGGGCAGGAACATCTTTATGTGCTGATGGCAATACACAGAGTTTTCTTTCACTCCAGGGAAAAAAATATCCCATTCCAGTTTTTAACCGGTCTGCATTTTCATATTCAGTCCAGCCCTTTTTAATGTCACACTGAAATCTTTCGGTGCGAAGCAGTGCCAAATCCAAGACAACAATAGCATATGCAGGAGTAAACAGACCTCTGTTATATCCAGATATAAAATAACTGAAGACTTAAGCTTTTCCATTTTGAAAGTGCAGGAAAAGAACAACAGTAGAAGCATCAAAGAAAAAGACTGCACAGAATTAAAATTTGCCAGAAAGCTTCCACAGCCAAAGTAGCACTAGCATGCTGCGTGACACACTGAAATTGTTTTTCATTACATGTGTATTTCATAATTACATAATTAGAACTGGACATCTCATGACTTTCTCATCCAAAAGCTGAAGAGACCAGAAATTTCACGTTCTAAACCAAGTGAAAAAATAACTCCACAGTATCTTGAAAACATTGCAACTGTCTCACTCTCAGACTAATGTAGGCAGCATTTGAGAAGTTTTGCTTCAATTGTGAAATAAAATATTTTCTTAAAGAAGTCATCTTAAAACATCTTTTTCATTAAAAAACAAACACAATTCAAAATTTGGAAGCCTTTTCAAAGGCTCAGAACAGATCATAACTGAAAACAAAATTTTTCCAGCTGAATTGCGATCTTCTGACAAAAAAAGGCTAGTTTTTTTGTTTTGTTTTCTAATCTCTGCCCAGCTTTTTTTTATATCTTTAACTTTTGGTTCCTTGTACAGAATTCTGACAGAGAGCTATGTACTTAAGAATTTAAGATTTAATTTCTTAATTTCGACCTAAGAAATCTTTGGATTACATATCTAGAGAGGATTTTTCTTCAACTGTCCTCTTGAATTTCACGCATTATTTTGTGGACATGGTGGATTATGCCAGAATGATCATCCGACAAATCAACCTACAATCAACAACATACAAATCAACATACAATGAGTATGCCTACATACAGCTTCATACTAGCACACAATGATCTGAAGTGAAGACTGGGAAAGGGAGGGGAAGAGACTGTGGGGTTCACTGTACTGCTGGTATGACAGCCACCTTGACGCAATCCTTTGATTTAACATTTCATTGCTCCGGTCATCTTGGTCAAAAATCATTCATCCTCTCAAACTTGGTAGCTTGCTCAGGAGGATGACCAGGAGCCCCACTAAACATTGAAAAAAATCCAGGACTAAAGTGCAGCTCATGGGAAAAAAAAGTCATTGCAAAACCCCCAAACACTGTCATATTGAACTCCATGAGAACATCACCCTGGAATTTATTCTCATGCATTCCCTCTAAGACAGTAGTTCCCAGCACACACAATTGGAGGAAAAGGTTGACAACTTGGAGTTATCTACAATCCATCATGAGGCACATTTTTAAATATGAGTCTTAACTAAATAAAAACAGCTGAAAGGAACTGCCTGATATACAGCCAGGCAATAAAAGTAACAGTTAAATATATCTTCTGCAATATTTATGACATTTATTTTTACTGTAAGTAATGGATGAGTGTTTTAGAAACAGATCTGTATTTTCATTTGCTTCCATGAACAGTACAGGTAGCAAATTCTACAACCTAACAGCAATTTATTAAGACAGCAAACAGCTTCTAGAAATGAAGTTCCTGGGGACTGCGTCTGTACTACCGAACTGGTAGAGATGGCCACTGATAAAAATATCAGAACAAGTTCAAAAAATATTAAAAGCACTCCTTTAAGAATCAAGCTGTGTGCAGAGATCTGAATTTGTAAAATTAAGTCTCTGAAGAGAAAAGAATTCCATTATCACTTATGAAAGAAATGAGTTAGGTGGGAAGGTTCTTTACTTGTTATTTTGTATGAAAGATATTTTTATCCAAATATATCTGCTTATGCTGACAGATACGGCACCACTGGTATGGAGGCAGTTTCCCATGTATGCACATTAAATAAATTCCTTCTGAAGCTAAGTTTTTCAAAACAGATGGACTTGCCAGACTGATGTCACCAATGCCAGTTTCCAACAGACACAGAACTACCGCACCAGGTAGCATTAAGAGTTGATACAAAGTTTCGAAAAGGACCAACCTGTGATCACTGCTATTGTGGGTGAATTACCTCTACAGCCACAGAAACCAGCATCCATCCATCCTATAGTACTGCAGCCTCAGACAGGTTGAATCACACTCTTGTCAGAAAGGAGGAACAAAGAACAGAGGAAAAGGAAACGCTGACCTCTGTCACACCCAGCTTGGAACTGGATCCAAACATTTGGCTTGCCTTCACTGCTATGTCATGCTGCAGCTATCTCCCCTAGCAAGACACTCCAGCCAGGCTCACCACCCCTTGTGGAAGAGCAGAAAGTGCAGTAGCCTCAGTGGCAGGCCCCAGAATGGGCTCAGGCAGCTCAGCACCAGTGTCTCAATTTCAGAGACATGTAGGGATACCCCACTGCAGACTTGGCCACTGAAATGGATGTGAATTGTACCGCAAGGGAGACAAGTCAGCCTGCAAGAGTCATTCTTGTAGATCATTAGAGATGTCAATGAACTGAAGTTATGAACATCTGCATGTTGCCATTGCTGCTTCTGCAGACAGAGCAGCAATTCAGCAGTCACACTGATGCTGTTTGGAACAAGTAATTTGAGGCTGTAATAGAGGGATACAGTCACCTGCTGGGCCACATTATAAGGCAGAGCCTAACAATGAGACTCAGGGGATTTACAGTGAACAAGTCGGATAGTACTATTTACCAATGTAAATATTAAAAAGAAAAAAAATGCCCAAATTACTACAACATACAGCCTCTGCATATATTGACACCTACAACAACGCATTACTGCTTATAATGTGGGTACCAAATGTCAGTGCAGGTTAACAGAGATAAGTGGTCAAATCCTATCAGTATTCATGCAAGACAGGAATCATTTCTAGATAGAACTCACATTTCCAGATTATTGACTGTCAAAACAGACTTCCATCACGTTCTCTATTCAAAAAACATTTATGGACTTCCTTGTTACCTGTACATATTAATGTTACAAGGAGCTCTAAAAATAAGATATTGTTTACAAAGGCCTTTCAAATGCTCTTCACATGTACTCCTTGTCTCTATAGGAGAGAAACATATAGTAACCCAGACAGTAACTCTTATTATCTCCCTCTCATTGTAAAAAGCAACAAGGCAAGTAAAGCAACATACCCAGAAGAATTTGCAACACCGACATGGGGTCATCACCTGTTTCCCTCAGAGGTCTGTTGGTTGGGTTTTTAAGCTATACAGTTTCAACAAAAACTATCTATGAGAAGTTATGACTCTCTGCGCTTCTCCTTGAAGCCTCACACAGGGAAATATTACCTTATTAGCCTTACCCTGTTCGATCTAGCAACCCACAGCTTCTGGATTGAGGTAGTAACATACACTTCCCTAAGTATATAAGTAATCTAGCAATCTCAGTCTTCTTTTTCTGAAGGTATTTCAAATATTTAGGATCCTAAGAAGTGTTACTGCAGTGTATCGCATGAATGCCCAAAACTTTTTATAAGCGTCACTTGGGTTCCCTAAATTTTTTTCCTTTTGAAACATTTTCCCACAAATCAGCTACTTGTCCACAATCATACGATGTTTTGCTTGCTTTACACAGAGTAGTGGAAAGAACAAAATCACCACCAAAATAACCTGTCCCTGATTCCCAGCTCAGGGCATTGCAGGTCACAGTTTTGACTCAGCTCTTCTTCAATGCCTCAAGTCTACCTCCCCCTGCCCTCAGCAAAACAGTTGCCCTTATTCAAAGGGGAAGGTTAAACTGTGCCCTTAAGGGAGTTGCTGGATGCTGCACATAACTTACCTCTTCTTCACATATCAGAAAAGATCCAAGCTATGCTATCCATTTTGGGGGTGGGAAGTTGTGGATGCCTGACAAGCTACAACAGTGATATCATCTACCTGACTTGCAAGAGGATATGCAGAAGAAACATGACAGATAGCAAGACAGCTGACTGCAAAGCTTTTTTTACAGCAGCTATCCCAGATATGCCACATGAAAACATGTCTTCAAAGACAAAAGAGGTTTTGACATTAACTTCAGTCAAGCTAGAACATTTTCTTCTAAACCACTAACCACTTTGTCTTTCTTACATATCAGCCTTCTAACAACACACAAATCTACCAAACCCCAAAGATACTGTAGCACTATGGCTACTTAGCACTGTCTTTCCTTTGCCCATGAAGTACACAGCAGAAGGCTTTGATGGATTGTATTAGTCAAAGAAAATCACTCCAAAGGCATGTGTGCCATATTCTTACTGATGTCACTTTAAAGTTGGCAAATGCAAGTAACCAGAAATAACTGGGGGGTGGGGAGTTCAGAACAACATTAACAAAGAAAAACTTACTCATGTTCTGTAATGTAGCAATAATTTATTTATAAATTTCGCCTACATGTATCTTCAGTCAAGGTCTACTCCCCTTCCCCAGCTCCACAAAGAAACTCTAAAGAGTACATCTATACAGAAATTTAAAGCAGAATATTTTTTGATTTAAAAATGCTGTTACTTGACTCAGATATTTACCACAAGAAAATATTTAAGACACACTGCCTCAGATTCTCTAGTGATGTATTTGCTTCATTTACAATAGGATTGCTTAGTAAATACTAAGAAATATTATCCTTTGGCAATAGGTATGAAACACGCAACTTGAGATACCCCAATACAGACTCACAGTATCAGAAAACAAAACAAAAAATAAAAAAAATCCACCAAGTTGCCCCAGGACTTTGTTAGTAAAACCTAATCTTTAATTTTCACAGGCTAGTGGAAGAAAGGTCAGAAAGGATCCCAGGGCTTTTCTGCTAGGACACATGCTACAGGAAAAAGAAGAGCATGGCAAAGTGACAGCAGTTAAATGAAATAAGCATTTAGCATTGTTCCTTGTGACTTTCCTTACCTACATTTCTCAAACACTGCACGGTGACAGCAAATCCTTTTGTTCGTGGCAGTAGGTGATACTTGAGCTTGGGCAGGCCTTTGGCTTCGGCTACCTGCATGCTAATCTGGTGCTTCTGTTCTGTGAACCTTGTGCCCTCGCAATGAATCAGGAACTAAAACCAAGAGAGAACTACAGTTAGACAGCAGCTCAGGTCTTCTGTAGCTGTCTGACCAGAGGCCTTTCTAATTCCCACCAACACAGACCAAATGAACACTGCTAGCAGGGACAGGTGTAGCCACATACACAGTTAGGGAATTTAATTGCCCTGAAGTAAAAAAAAAAAAACAAAAAAACAAAAAACCCAAAAAAGCCAAAACCAAACCCTCTCAATTGCCCCAACCCATCCAACTTGCCATCCTCTGGTTTGAACTCTAGCCTTTAGGCTTTAACATCTGCTCTGCTACTTGCTATCAGAATGACTTGATTTCTCTAAATGAGTCACTCCATCTTTAACGAGACGTTAGAAAACACTCAAAACATACCTCCTGTTGCAAATCTCTCACTGATGGTGAGGTGTTCAAGTATCATGGTGTCTAAAACCTGGTAAGTGTCTAAACCAAACACATTTCTAGGAAATGCTTCAGTGCCCAGCTTGCTCCCCCTCACTCCAACCCACTTGCTTTCACAATGGCATGAGGACCACTGACAACTACAGACAGTAACTTTGATGCCAATGACTGAGCTGATAACAGCCGTAAGGCAGTAGATGCAGGACAACTGAAAGCCTCATCCCCTTATGAACTATACAGTGGAAGTGCTCAGACATGAACGATTACAATTTTGCCACTGGCAGGCAGGGGAGAGCAGACAGATCTTTGGAGATTTACTACTTGCTCATCTTCTTTCTGCCAAGCCTGAATGCAAACTAACACATCAGAGAGCATAACCCACAGCAAAGATTTAGCCAACAAAGACAGAGAGACTGAAGAAAACTAGCCAAGCAGCCAGCTTCAGTTCCAGCTCATCTAAGAGCACCTTTACTCATGTATTACATGCATAATGTTAAACAGCTAGATGAAACATGCAGAAACTGATGAGAAAATCCTTCTAGCCCACTTAGAATGCTCTGTCTTTCTACCTTCCAAGATGCTATTGCTGTGCCTTTTGACATTATGTCACCATACAAAGGCAAATTAAAACTCCACACTGCAATAACCCCAGGTGTACATCAACAACTAACTGTCTCTTACTACAGGTATAGCTCCTTCTTAGTAATCCCTCTACAGCAGTACATAAAGGATGGTGCCTGTTTGTGCTCACCAATTAGTGCTGAACTGCCTCGGTGTACAGAAAGGCATCCAACACCTTTTAAGAGTCACAGAGCACAGGCAAATCCCTGTGAGAGAGATTAGAACTAGAAACCAAGAATTGTCCCTTTGCTTCCAGCCTCCTGCCTGGAAGTCATTTAATCGTTATCCAAGCACAGAGCTTAGTTTCAATTGCTTAGCGCTCATTTAAATCAATGACAACTTTTTTTTAAAAAAAAGTTTTGTTTCAGAGAATGAGAGATACAGCATATACATCTTCACTAGGAAACCGCTTCTTAAGCAATAGTTTCTGTAGGCCCTTGTGAGGCTGCTTAAGGTACCATTTCCTTAACTGAATCTCTCTCTCACCATCACCAGCTCATGAGAACTAGGATTTTCCTGATTAGTGAGAACAGAAAAAATTCAAAGGCTTTTCATTTCCAGACTAGGAAGTGCCAGGCAGACTCAATACTAAAAAATGATGGTGATGCAAAAAGTAACACTGTCCTGTTATTGAAAGGTGACACCAATCCTCTCCCTGTAACACAGCCAATGGCCCCAGGGGCCACTTCTCTGACCAGATACTTATCTGTGGCTTCCACTTCTTCTGGGCCATGTCTGATCTAGCACCTGCACAGGAATGACAGAATCACAGGGAAATGGAAGGATAAAATACTAGTATGAACTCAACAATCTAAGGTGAGAGGGGAGCTTAGATAAAAAATACAGCTAATGTATTTCAATACAACATTGTCACATGCATCTGCTACACCATCATGAACCCCTGCATCTACCCCTCTCCAGCTCCTGCGTTTAGAGACCCACAAAGTTTACTGAATGGATCACAGTGGAGGTATTTTTGCAATAACATCTGTAGGGCTCCATGCTACAGAGGAAGAAAACAGACAAGACAGACTATTACATGGAAATTCAAGACAGAATACAATTCTTAAGAGAATACTCTCCTGATTCTTCCAGGAAGCTAATGAATCAAAGTTCTTGGAAGCAACCTGGTGACTATCACATATTGTCTATGCCCTTCATCCCTCCCAAGCACTACAGCATCTTGCACTCCACTTGTTAGTCGTCACTCACCCAAAAGTTTTCAGGGTAGTCCTGGAGATTCAGCAACTTCTGCATGACTGTTTTCCGATCTTCCTCCCACTTACGCTTGCAGAAGACTATCTCTAGGAAATACCACATCCAGCCAATGATAGGCATGTAGGAGAGCTCCTTCTTTGCAAGCACTTTGGAACTCTGCAAGACAGAGTCAAAGAAAGTAAGACAGAGTTACACCACTTAAGGGTGTACCTCTGTGGGTATGACACATGCACAGTTAGACACTAATATATTGATTTGCATTGTCCAGTCCCAGTTTTAACACCAGTGCAAAAGCAAAACAAAGAAAAAGAAGTTTTCCTCATACGACAGAATAGTCAAATCTAATCTCAGATACATGCATGAAAGACAACTTCCAGAATTAAATATATATATATGTGTGTGTGTGTATGTGTGTCTATCCTACTCAAACCCTGAAACGCAAAACACAAGCCAAATTCCTTCAAGCACCGAGGAATCCATGCAAAAAACCCAAACCACATAAAACAAAATTCTTAATTCAAGCAGACCCTGGGCAGTGCAACTCAAGTTCCTTTAAGGTATCTTGCAGCTATACTTCTCCCCAAAGCTGGGACATCTCACCATGACTAAAAAGACTATTCTGAATGAGAAGCAGAGTCACAGAGCCATTGCTGCACAACAATATATTGATGCATACACATGGTTTACCAATGGAAGAAACCTTAAACAACACTCGAAACAACAGCAGCAATAAAAATACTTCATTTGTGTTTAGGTTTGTTTATGGAAGGGCAGAAATACTTATGCTACTGAATTCCTCTTCAAATCATGCTTCTGAAGTTAAAAAAAAAAAAAAAAAAAAAAAAAGTACTGTTCCTGTCTCACAGGTGTGACAGACGCTGAAGTGACTTGTCCAGACCCTCCAGAAGAAGTTTATGGTTTATCAAGCATTCAAAAAGTTTCAAATCTCAAATCCTACTCCAGAACTTAAATCCATGATCATCTCAGACTGACATCTCTTTGGGCAGGAGAACTGATTCCACTTGCTCCCTTCCCGTCTTCCAATCCAGCCCACCTTGGTGAGCTGTTTTAGGTTTCACTTTGTTATTTAATGAATAAATTAACACACACGTGTGTGTGTGTGTGTGTGTATAGAAATTGTTGCTTCAGCATTTCCTGAAAAACAGTGACATTTTCTTAGAGGATAGATGGAGCAATTACAGTCCAGTTTCTATCCATGATATCATTATAAGCTATTCCATCAAAGTGCTCTGCAGATGGGTTCCAGGACATCGCATTTGACTAGAAGGAGTTATTTACTGGTAGAAATTACCATCAACAGAAATTATTTGCTTTTATTTTTTTGATCACTGTTGTTCATTTGGTTACTAGGGGAAGAGACTTGACCTAATTCTTTATCTCAGCTCATTTCTCTCATCTGCTTTCCTTCCTTGAGAAGGAAAATACCTTAAATAATTAAGCTATCTAAAAGCTCATAAGATTGGAAGGCAAGTGCACATCACATAGCTTCACTAGCAACTGTTACACAGAAGCAGAGCAGAAGACAACATGAGACAACTCCATTTCTAAGAATGCAGGAACCACCTCTCTCAAATGATTTAACACTTCGTAATAAAGCACGCTCTCTTGATCATTTGAGAATTTCAGTGATGGGCCCAGATCAGGACTCCAAACCCAGCTCTCCCACAAGGAGCAGCCACAGGATTCAGCACACTTCTTGCCATTTCAATTTCAAGCCATGTTGGACATTAGTCCCTATTGCATGGCAGCAGCAATGCTGAGCCCAGCCTCCTCTTCCAGCTCTCCAAACTGGCCACAGAGAAACAGGATCTCCTCCCACCACTTTCCTTAGCTCTCTGTGTTTTTTCCCCACACTACTGTTTTTCCTTTTCTCAGTTACTCTTAATACAAGTAATATTCTTATTTCCAACATAAATGTAAATAGTTCTAGCGTATATCTTTAAAAGCCTCCAAAGAACATTTTTTGTTGTAGGCTATGTACAGTATAGCTTCCATTCAAAGCACACAGACCCGTTCATACACTATTCCATTCCTCTCCCCCGTACAAGCCTGAGGAAGGCAGCTGAGCCAAGGCTTTGCCCCAAGAAACCCCAACAGATGCAAAGTGTTTCTAGCTAAGCAGGGAGGGCTAGAACCTTAGGGAACTACTGCCCGCCTCAGCCACAACCAGGGCAGCTGTCAGCCGCAGCCTAGCGCAAGCCACTGCACAATGAGGCAAACAGCAACAGTGTCACCCCCAAAAAACAGAAAAAAATCCATGCTCTTAAAGTTTATTTATAGTGAGTGTTCCGTATCATAAGACCTACCATAAACAAATGTAAGTGTGCTCTGTATAGGATGTACAAGGCCTCCAGAGCACAGAGTCAGACAAGACAATCCAATAGTCCTCCCTCCCAGACTTTAAAACACAGGAATCCTAGTCCAAAAAGCAAGCTAAAGTAACTATTTCACCATAGCTATTTTCTAAATTTTGCATATTTTAAAAAGCGTATGAGTTAAACAAGGGGCAGGAGAGAAGTTGCCACCGTTGTTTTTTTCCCCAGTGAAACAAAGAAATGATGTTGTGAGCTAAGGTGTCATGTAGCGCAGGTATAACCACAAAAGCAGAATAGATGTTTAAATTCTTCCCCAGGGCATGTTCTTATTCATTTTCTGTGCCAACGCATTTTTTAAATTTAAAAGTGCTCTTTTAGACACGTGAGTGTACGACTCCTTAGATGCACATAAAAAGAAACTAAATCACCTTATGCTATTTGTGCACCCCATCTATCCTAGGAGTAGAAGGAAGGCTAATGACACAGAACTAATTACAGAAAGGAAACTCTTCAGTGCATTATATTGGCAAGACTGCTCTCGTGTGGGAGGAATACATTAGGCCTCCCCTCAGAAGCTACCATCTCTCTTACAATAACTAGAGCTACAATCTATTCTGTTTCAGCCATCCACCCATGCACAGCTCCTGTGTAAATACCTGAGGGGAAAAATGCAGCTCTAGTTGACTTCGGCCACTAACTTTTCCTTTATCAAAGTGCTTTGGTAAATATGTGACAGTCACCTCTAACCTTCAAATTCAGCTTGTTCAACAGAATAAATTTCATTAAAAAGTGCTGATTTATTCCATGTAAGCTGCCTTCTTGAAGGCAGTCAAACATTTTCAGCGCTCAGAACTGTGTAATTCCCACAGATGTTTAATGAAATTATCGCTGGATGGGGACAACTTGTCTACAGTAATAGCATTTTAATCCAGGTTAATTTCTTTTGGCCAAATTTGTTCAGATGGAAATACCCATGAAGTTCTCCTTTTGTGAATGATTGCGCCAACATCACATAAAAAAAATTATTTTTACAAGCTCACTTTAGGTGCATTTGCACAGCTATGCTGTCACAGAAAGAAAATCTTGATTTATATGTTCGGCCTCAGTTATTCAACACCTCTTGACCACAGAATGCAACAAACAGCATGAAATCAACCTGCAAGCTGAGGATGTCTAACAAAATTTGTTCCATGGTTTCACAACAAATGCATTGTAGCTGCAAACCATTAGCAGCAGCAATTTGCCTCATACATTATTTGCTCTCCAGGCTGCCCTCAGCATTGACATACTTTTGATGATTCTGTTTGCTCTATTTTTGAAATATAGCACTCCTTCATATTATACTCTCTGGGACATCAACATGGAAAGATATGTTTCTTTAGTCCCTCAAAGCTACGGTTCCAGAAATTTAGTTAGGCTCCTAATTTCTAATGCTTCACATTGAATAAAACTTTTCCATGTTGGAAAGGTAACACAGCAATATTTTAGAGTATGTATGCCCAAGCATATGCTAAGATGCTGTGTTAAATACAAATAATAATGTAGTTTTGGCTGCCTACATGAACAATTACATAACTTCTATTAATATATTAAAATGCACAAATGAACTACTGTGTTCACACACCTATCGGTCCCATACAATAACCTAGCAAAAGTCTCTTCTCTCACCTATATTTAAGGCCGTGCTCAGTTTTTCCAACAGCAAGCTTCAACATAAACAACTTTTAAATAAAATTTGGGTTTCCTGGCATATGGAACAGATAGTTAGGGTTAAAAATTATTACATGTGCTTAGCAATTTTTTATGAGAAACTTAAAGCAAGATAGTTAACCACTAGTTTTTCATAATGGTTTTCTGCCTTGTCTACCCTGCCAAGGAATAAACAACTATGACCTCTTTTGGAAATGCACATATTTTGATGCCAATATAATGAGCCACTCAGAATAACGTTTATGTTTTGAGGAGGTAGAAAGACCACAAGCATTAATAACTTGAAACTCAAGACACCAGAAGATGAACAGATAAACCAGCAGGTTTAGCTTTAAGGCGCAGGCAATTTTTGCTAATATAAATGTCTTCATCTCAGAAAAAGGGTTACTAAAATTACTAAAAAAGCTAATTTTTCACTGCTTGGTCAGATCAAGCAATGAAGCAGAAGGGTACGGAGAATCCTGGCAGGGAGTGTACTAATGTGCTTTTGGTGTACATCCTGAATAACACCTCCCTCCTCAGAACACGCCTATGTCCTGATTTCAAGTTCTGGTGTCCGGTGGATCTGTTTTCAAAGGGATGCTTAGCAAACACCCTGAAGAAACTAAATGCTACTAATGTGTTTAAATGCTGATACAGTAGCTAGGCTGTCCACCACTAAGAAGGTGGTAAGTCCTAGGACTGGAATGTCACAGGCAGGAAAAGGGAAGGGCACAGCAGAGTGCAGGGACCTGTCACCAAGACCACATCTCTATTTACACAACAGAGCAACACACAGACACCAGAGTTGGCATCTCCCCCAGCCATTGCACTGGCATGGAGTGGAAAAGCAGAGCATCCACAACACAACCATCACAGTCACTCTGGCTCAGGATCATAACAACAGCCCTGCCTTTTATTAGGAAATACTGGTGTGGACAAAGCTCCATCCTGTTGGGGCTATGCTGTTTCCGACTCTACAGAGAGCCAAGTTGGCAGCGCAGCTCCTCCTTCCCTTGCAGCTTATTGCAGCCACCTCTGTGTCAGGAGGAGTCAGGACTCAGCCGTCCCTGTGGACGTCCATGCTGCCCATGGCAGCATGATGTTGACTTGGCATCAAGCATCCCTATATTGCCTCCCTCCTGCACACATCACTGAGGTCTGGCAGCACAAGGAGGCAGGTACATGTGGCTGATGGGGTATCAAGGACTGAAAACAAAACAGGAAGATCCCTTCACAAAAAAACACAAGTGGAATACACACGCAAGTCATTAATACTTTGGGCTGAACACAGGTTTGCCTGAAATTCTTGCTGACTTCTAGTTTTTGTGAAGTTTGCTTCCTTCTTCTAATTTCCAGCAACAACCAAAAATCTTCTAAGGTTTGGTGCTGCAAACAATTACACATCAGTAACTTCAGCTGCATAGAGCCCAACTGCAGCTAGCAAGACAATCTCAGTGGCTACAATAACTTGCAAGAGTAAAAGTGAGCATTGAATTGCTTCTTGATGTGGTTTTCTCCTTCTCCACTATAAATGAATAGATCTCTGGCTCTCACTCAGTACTGTCAACCCAGTACCTCCTAGCATTTTCAATGGGTGCTCCAAAAGTATCATATTAAAGACAAAATTAAAAAGTAAAATAAATATTAGAATTGCCATTCTTTTCCTTTTTTTCCCCCTCCTCCACACACACACACTTCTCATATTCTTAGAATCTCCTTTGGTTATTTTTGATCGATTTTCTTCCACAGCCATTTAAAAACCTTCATGAAAGCAGAGAACCTCATGCCACCAAAGTACAAGAACTGAGTCATTAGAAGAGGACTCGGGTTCACAAACCTAACAACAACATGCAAGAGACTATGCCACCCCCACCCCATGCCCTGCAAACAGCAAAAAACTAAAACCACATTAATAAAAAAAAACCCCACATTGATAGAGCACTATAAACCTCTTGGGACTGTGGCAATTTGGCTATAAGGAGAAAGGAGAAAGTCAGTACTGGAGAAGAGAGACAAAAGAAGGAGCAGAACAATACACAGATTGAATGTTGCAACTAAGACCAGGAGGGACAGTTTTCATATCATGATTAAAAACATAGAGGAAAAGGGAAAGACTTTTTTCTTTTGTGGCCAGAAGGGGCAAGAAAGGTTTAAGGAAGTTTAATTTTGGTTTTAAATTAACAAAACCAAGCAAAAAAATACAGTTCTTATTGGCTTCATTTAATAAAAGTTCAAGCTGTAAAATACTGAGAGTTTGGACACATGCTTGGAACACTGTTAAGAGCACTGCCGTTGCCTGCCAGGGCTGCAGAGTACAGTTGGATGTCACAACAAAGCCATTCTGTCTGCCTTCTGCAGCCAAGCACAATCAGTCCCACTCTTTCGGCCTTAAGTTGTCTTCACCTTCGCCCTCTTCCCCCTCCCTAGTCATCTCTCCTTTTTTCATCGGATTAGTTAAGGCAGGAGAGAGAGAAGGGGTGTCTGAAACATGCCAATACAGGGCAGACAAGCACCAGAACAGGTGCAGGAGACAGGACGGCATGTGCAAGATTTCCTTTTCAGCAGCAGTGGACATGAGATCAGCTTACTAAGATGTTGGTAGACACCTAAAGTTTGCATAGAAACTTCATGGAGTAAAAAATTAAACAGCATTAAATATAAAATCCCATTGGCTCACAAAGTCCCTGAGCCACAAAATGCTGGAGGCTGGGACACCACTTAGAAATCTCCCTGGACACTTGCCTTTTTCTTGTAACTCCTTTCCCAAACATCTGCTTTTAGCCTCTGTTCAAGACAGAGCAAGACCAGCCCTCAGCATAATGGTTCTTACATTCCTAATTGTGCTGCCACACCAAACCCTGAAGCTTTGCACACTGCAAACTCATGTAAGGCAGCACAAAGTCAAACCAAGCTACACCCCCCATGCCTACGCAGTCACCCACTCCCGCGCTGCCCCAAGCCAAGTACCAGTATGCCAATACAGACAATCCATTCAGGAAACTGATTGTGTGACATTTTCTTTTTTTTTTTTTTTTAATTTGTTCTTTTTAAACCTGGCTTAAGATGAACCTCGACTGGTTGCCCCAACAGGGAAATGCACTGCTTTGCTGTGTAAAGACATCTATGCAAATGAGAGCACATGGGAACTATTTCTTCCTGGAGCAGTTTCTCGGAAGTAAAACCACAGCACATTACTCGAGACTGAAATAGTTTAAAAAATAAAAAAAATTAAACACATGTATCAGTTTCTAAAAGAATCCTAAGATTAGCAAAAATACAAACTGAGTAATAACTGTAAGCATCTAAATACAGGAAAAATTATTTTCAGTCAGTGCAGCACAGTAATTGTCCAACAGCTATGCTTTTATGTAGTGGTTTTCTTATGTGGAGGGAACAGTATAAAAAAATTAAAACATAATCCTGATTACCTTGGGAAACTATAAAAAAATTATTAAAGCTAATGAGATTCAATCCAACCACACAGCACCAATGTAAAACAAGAGATGTTCGACCTTGTAGGCCCCTATTAGTATGTACAGAAATAATCCTTTAATTTTCTACAATGGTGCTTTCTTGAAGAAGCACCTGACCCTCTAAAACACAGCTTTATTTAGAGAACGGTAGCCATTAGGCTTACAAAATTAGATAGACTATACCAAAGCACCACTGTATAATGAGCACATAGAAGGGAGAATGTTTTGGCATGTACATCTGCCTGCCAGGAACAGGTTTCTCTACATCTCCTGCTGTCTCATGCTATCCTTCCACTCTGTGCTCAAGTCCTAGACATGATGGTAGAATTGTTCCTCAGTAATCAGGAGCCAACAACCATTTCGGTAATATGCAGGGCCTGTAATGCTTAGGTTCATTTTCCTCCAGTTTTAAGGCCCCTTTTTATTTTTTTAAGCAGACTTTCATTATTATAATGTAAAAGTGACTGGAGTGGTACCTAAATGTCCAGAAAATGCAGAGCCCAAAGGAAAGGCCACAAAAAGTCATAGGTTCACACAATCCAAGGGCAGGACTTTTGACAGTGGCCAGTAGCAAAGTTAGAAGAGGATGCTGCAGAAGATGGCCAAAATGAGGTATTAGTCTGCTTTCTTAGGAGGGAGGAACTCTTATCTAAATCCCTTGTAGGTAGAGAATGTTGTCACCACCACAGAATTAAGTCAAGCTGGCTTGACTTAATCATCCCCATGAGCTGACAGGGAAAACAAAAACCCAACCCTGAAAACAAATGCACATATACTCCTAGCCCAATGTAACAGCGTATTCAACTACGGATAACTCATTCCTCCCCCACCTCTTACTAGCTGTAACTTGAGATGGCAGCTCTTTGATTCTGAGAGACGGAGACTACACCATTCAAACTCTAGCTGTGGATTTGTAAAACTACACTGGAGAAAGCAAACAAATTCTACAATTTACTGGGAAAGAATCACAAACAGCTCATCTTTCTGCAGCACAATGAACTGTAATAGTTACCTAGCAAGCACACAGAGAGAAACAACTGTAGTGACCTCCACAGGTTAAAAAAAAAAAAAAGTCTCCTTCATCAGCTTTAACTGCAATGGATTTAAAATCTCTGTGAATGCCCAAGCAATCCGGTCTCAGTAGTCCACATACTTGCACTGCATTGCTTTAGGTTCACCTCTCTAAGTCTGGACAGTGGCTGAGTGAAATTTGAGCACAGATCTGTTAACTTTCAAAAACACAAAGAATTTGTTTTGGTTTTTTTCCACATCCAAGAAGAAGTAGTTTATTTTAAATGCTAATCAAAACTCACCCCCAAGACCCCAAATCTTTCACAAAAGTTCCAACCACAGAGAAAGTCGATTTCAAAGTTGTGATTAAGGATTACAATGGCATTCTCCTTCCCATACTTGTGGTAACTCTCCGGGTCAGTGTAGAGGGTGCAATCAGTGCCTGACCACCATTCCAGCAACATCACCATCTCTGGAATAAAGAACAAGAAATACATGAATGTACAAAGTATATGCAAATCCACAAATTAGTAACATGTTGAAAAGCATCAGTCACCTCAACAGCGCATGGCAAAGAAAGGGCTGTAATGAAGTTGAAATGCTGAACATAAACCACACAGTCACACATCTTGGTACAGCAAGGCGGGGGTACAGGGGAGAGAAGGGAAATAAGGAGATTGCATGGAAAGAGGGAGCAGAAATTTTCCACAGTGATACTGAGAAAAAGGAGTTTCATTTATTTGAAAACTGCAAATTCAATGCTACAGATTATTTTATCAAAATACATGTAAATTAGCATTTATGGTTTACAATAGTACAACAAAATTACATGAAGAACAGAACAAGCTTGTAGGAGAAACAAACACACCTATTCATGCCACATACAGGTCCTCCTCATGCTCCTCTAAAAACTGCACAATTATAGACCAGAAAGCAGTTTGGACAAGACACCTGGCACCAGATCTGTTACAGGTACACCTTATGCATCATCCTGTTAACTTGTCAGAAGTAACAGTCATATGCCCTGCTACAGCTGATGCAGTCTACATTTGACAGAGGTGTATCAATCATCCAGAACAAAACCAATAGCTCAGACTGGATGGAGAACATCCATCCCCAGACCAAAGACAAGGTGGGTGGCTGCCAAAGCGCACAGAGCCAAGAATAGTTATTAATAGCGTAACTATCTGCACACCCCTTAGCTGATGAACTGATGAAGCAAAAGAGGGACAGAGGTGGGGGGGAAACAGGGAAATCACTGTTAAATACCTCAAAATCACTCTGGATTGGTACCCAGAGTTGTTCCCAAAACCTAACTGTAAGACATGATACAAGGATTGGTAGGACAGTGAGGGCTGTTTAAAACACAGCTGTACTTACAAGCTGGAGAGTGGTTTCTCAGCAGTCTCCTAGTGACCATCATACAGCTTTCACCTTCCTATTTGCTTATGCCATTATCAAGCACAGGCAAGAAGTAGGCTTTGTATTTGTTTTGCATGTAACTATAAGCCTGACCACAAGACTTGTGAATTAAACCTTTATTTAGCAAAGTCTCTCTGGTCTGGGACATGGGAAGTTGAGGTGAGTCAGGAAAGCCAACAAGCTTGGAGAGCTCTATCTCCATGGAGATGGAAAAAGAAAATCTAAAAGCAGTGGCTCTCCTCAAGCAACCCATGTCCTGAGCCGAGGGGACCACGGGACTAATGAGAGCTGTCTGTCAAGATGGAAGAGAAGAGGAGTTAAGGGACACGTTTGCTTCCTGTCAAAGCTATCACAAAACTTCTGCACCAAAGCAAAGGCCTAACGAAAGGGGTTGTTCTTTGCTAAGTGAAACATATCCCCTTCTCGGGGCATATCTGTGCCATATGAACATCTCTGCTGGACAAATAGAACAGGCATTAGTGACATGAATGAATTTTATCTAACAGTGTTACAGCCAGGCTAATAGATAATCTCTATTCAAATAACATTACCTTAATATGATAAAACCATGTTTATGGTACAGATAAATGACTGACTTGTCAGTCCCCCTGCTTATTTCTAATCAGGGCAGGTAACTACTACCGTGGCAGGAGTACATATTATTCAATGCATGCTATTATGCATCAAAACAATAGTCAGAGATGCGGAGAGAGACCTAAACTGCCATATGTTAACCAAACAATGATTTCACTGGTTGGAAACCGATTTCCCAACAAAAGCCAAAGATGTTCACATCTCGGCGAGATAGCTCTGAAGATACAGAAGTGTATACACGGCCGCACTTTCAGACTTCCCCTGCTAAGAGCTGCTTTGTGACACACATTCACAATTTTATATCTTTCTAAGGGTGTAGCTTTCTATTAGATTTGTATTGGAAATAAAAGCCCTCCACTCCCCAAAACGCAGCAAAATTGAATAATAATTGGGAACCCCCACACACACTGTAATTTGCAAACCTTTACAGAATCTACAGTCACATCCTGGGGCAGAACACAATCACAGAAAAGAAAGGATGTTAGTGACAGGATTAGTTTGTCTTTTGCTTAACTAGGAACCCAATTAAGAGAAGAAATTACTGCCAGATGGGATTTTCTCTTTTTTAACCTCTACTGCCATTAAACCTATTGCCTAAAACAAACAAGTAGAGACAGTGACTGTGAGGCCCTCTTGAAGAAAAAGCCAACTTTAACTGAGAAAAAAACTTCAAAGCCATCACACTTGAAGTGTGGTTTTTTATTTTGTCTTTTCCTAAGGAATTTGAACTAATAATACATCACAAATCTCACTATACAGGTGTGCCACATGCATAGAGCTCTTCAGTTACGTATTTTCAGTCTCAAATACATTCCAAAAAAGCATAGACAAAAATATTTCTATATGTGGTTTGATTCTTCAGGCTTCACATAAGCAGGATTTTTGTTTGAATAAGTACTGCAGAAATAGGTCCCTATTCCTCACCTCACATGCCCATTTATCACTGATGTGATCACGCACGCAGTTGCTGCGGAAACACAAAGCAGGCACTGAATGCCTCTATTAAATACAATATATACCATCTGCCAGCCTTTAAGTTCTTAACATGTTTCTTCCCCTCATCTTCCCTGCTCTTTCTTTCCCCTTCTTTCCAGTCTCCTTTCTCTTTGTGCTTCTCAAGCAACGATTAGTAGTGTCAGTTTGTGCTACTCTTGCATCATGCCACCAGCTTATTTCCACAACCTGCCACAGAAATTTATTACCCAGAAACTTGCTGTGGTGGCTCAGCAGCACAAGGTCACTCATACACACTTCTCCTTCCCTCCTTCACAGTGTAGACGATCAGTGCAAGTTTCCTCCTCTTTGTACACCAGTCAGACTGTAAAACTAAAAATCAGTTTATAGAGGGGAAAAAAAGATTCTCTTGCTCCCAACCAGGGCTGGTCCAAGATTTCTAAGGCTTCTCCCCACCCCCTTTCATGAAGTTTTGGAGTCTGAACATCACAACTGAGCTGGTAAATACACATTAACCCATGTCATGGGGGTTCCTATGTTGCAAAGCAACTCCTCCAGTGACACTTCCACACAATTAATGCAAAGGAAGGGGAAAAACCAAAAGAACTTGAAATATCTCATCCCTGCTTTGAAGGCAGAGTTCTTGCAGTACATTACAACTAGCTTCAGGAGAGGCTGATGATAGGGAGAAAACATGCCTTCAAATGCCTAATATGGATATTCTGCCTGCTTAAGAATTTTGAGGTTTTCTACCTTTCTGGCATAAAAAAAAACCCTCACGCTGCTACACAGAATGGCCCCTACCTCCTGTGAGAGTAGACTGCTTCCTAGCCCTTCACTGCACAAATCTGAACTGCCTCCATGCCTGCACTTATAGAACAAATAACTAAAAAGAAAACATCTCCAAGGCTGACCTGAACTATAACTAGTTATATGAAAAACAGGGAACTGGGACTGTTTAGTCTGGAGAAGAGGAGGCTGAGGGGAGACCTTATCGCCCTCYACAACTACCTGAAAGGAGGTTGCARCGAGGTGGGTGTCGGTCTCTTCTGCCAAGCAACTAGCGATAGGACGAGAGGAAATGGCCTCAAGTTGCGCCAGGGGAGGTTTAGATTGGACATTAGGAAAAATTTCTTTACTGAAAGAGTGGTTANAGATTGGACATTAGGAAAAATTTCTTTACTGAAAGAGTGGTTAAACATTGGAACAGGCTGCCCAGGGAAGTGGTGGAGTCACCATCCCTGGAAGTATTTAAAAGACGTGTAGATGAGGCGCCTGGGGACATGGTTTAGTGGGCATGGTGGTGTTGGGTTGACGGCTGGACTTGATGATCTTAGAGGTCTTTTCCAACCTTAATGATTCTATGATTCTATGATTTAAGGGAAGAAGGGAAACGCACACAGAGTTTACTGAGACGTGTTATGTTCCGCCTCAAAGTTTTGCAAGAATGAGTCATTAAAACAGTTAACACTGTTGTTCTATAGAAGCTGTTAGTAATTCCTTTAGCTAACTATTCTTGATAAGCCATGGAAACATTTGCTTACAAGATTAACCATAAAATGCCTATTTTAAAATGTAACTAAAAGCATCATTATGTATTGACTCAGTAAGTACAATAATTTGAAGATCTCAAGTAAGTACGTAACCTGTTTTAAAGAGCAACAGAACTGTTTCCCTCTGACATTCTTCATTTTCTTTAACCTATGTATCAAGGCAACACCAAGAAAGAAAACTTAGAAAATTCTTATGGGAATATATGGTAAAAGCATAGTGAAGTCTCCAATACAAATAAAACGCAAGACAAGTGGGCAAGCTGTGACCACCATTTCAAAGACCAAACAGGGTGAATGGCTGCATGATGAATGAGTACATTGCATAGAAGACTGGGGAAAGCATTTTAAAAAAAAAAAAAAAAAATTAAAAATAAGGCTAAAGACAGACTGACAGATAGCGTAGTCCAGTCCATGCCTGTCCATGCCTGTGGAAGAATGACTTACAATAATAACTTACTACCCTTTCCAGATTTTCAGACTACATCTACTAGGTGCACCTCCTAAACATTTTCCATAGAATGAAGTAAGTCTAAAGGTAACTAAGAAAAGCAAGTCTATTATCATCTCTGGACTACTCAGAAGCCCTCTGTGTACCACAGACAGGGTTAAACCCCTGAATGATACCTACTATATTAACTGCAAAGCTGCCTAGGAGGTTTTCAAAACACTTCCAAGTATTGATGACTCCACAGCCTCCTTACACAGGCTATTCTAGTGCTTCACTATGCCATCTAACCAGTCATTTATTTCTGGTCTCTACTCCCCTCTTCTCTGCAGGAGCTACAAGTAATTATGAGGAAAACTTGAAGGCAGGAGTTCTGCTGTAAGCTTGCACTGATTAGGTACATGAAACAATTGGAGCTCAGAGCTGGAACATTATTACATGTCTACAGGAAAAATTTTAAAAATAACTTATTATTATAAAAAAGCATATATGTATTTCCTGTGAGAGGGAAAAAAAAGCTAGTTCTTGGGGAAAAAAAAAAACCTGCAGCTGGAAAGTCAAGCAATGCCTTCCCTCCTTCCCCAAGATGAGGGGGAGGTCATTCACAGTGCCCAGCCAGACATCAGGCATCAGCTCTCCAGCTTCAAGCAGATTCCCTCCCATTCTTCACTCTGCATGAGCAACACATGCAGGTGTGCATGTGAGCACAAATGAGGTGTAATGGAGTCATCTGGTCCACTCCAAGACAGAGGCCCCAGTCTTCAACCTGTAGGAAAATGCGTAAGTTGACCAGTTTAAACAGAAGAGAAAACCAAAATCCATCCCCCTCTTGCCTCAGCACCACCACCCACCACCTACCCCTGCCTTTACCCTAGCTGGTGATATAATCACTGTTATCTTAGGACTTCTTTTCCCCTCCGTTCAAGCTGTTTTGCAGCAAAAGGTGGGAGGTTGATGCGGGGAAAACCATGCACACAAATTTAAAAACAAAAACAAACAAAACCTTTCTCTATTGGCTGCAGGTCTGCTTTTGGAGATTTTTGCCCCAGTTCCCAGAGGAGATCCTGTAAGCAACTCCCTTGAATAACACTTCAATGAATTACATGGCTGTGCTTTTAGGGACAGAAATCACCAACAGAGAGGAAGGCAGGAATGATGACTCTTAATTCCCCACCCATCACAATAAGTTACTGGATGTGCTTGCAAGGAAAAAGATGAACACAGCTCAGCCCTTTCATATATTCAGTCTCTGAGACCCATTTATTTCAGCATTTGCTTGCAGGAAATTCTCTTAATGTACTTCTCTTCACCAACAAAGACATTTGTGGCAATAGCAGCACATTGACTGAGGTCAGTATAGCATGTGCTGATCAAAGGAGTTAGTACCAACAAACAGTGAAAGATAACGTGCCGCCTGGCAAGTTCCCATGACACCAACATTTGCTTTGTATGGGCATGAAACCAGGCAGTCGCATCTCTTCCGGATGTGGTTTCTTGTTGCCCAAAACACCCTTGGCTTTTTCCTACTGTGCACAGGAGCCACTACCACAGAGGACCTGCTGAGCAAAGAAAAAATGGTTACAGTGCATCCACTGCAAGTCACTGTGCAAAAGGAACACCAGTCTTGTTTCAACACTTTCTTTTAAGCAACTTCCTACATACACACACACTGAAAATAATTTTTTCTTCATGCATCCTTGGTCTACTTGTAGGTTTTATTATTTTTAACCCTGCACATCTTTAATTTAAGAAATACTGTCCCTACTTAGCTGCTTTGAGTAAATCTTTTCACTGTTAAGAATGGTACATTATGACCATTAGGTTTATTGTAACGACCTCAACGTTCAGTTCTTCGTGGGAATTAGTTATCAGCAGGAGGGAGATGACAGCCCGAAACAAAGTCCAAAAGCTACCAACTCCAGCCAGCAAGTGATCCCAAAAAAGTTTTTGGGAAGAAATTACTGATGCTCTTACAGAAGAAGGTTAACTGAGAAGAGGAAACAACATACATCTGTCCTGAGCACACATGCATGTTTTCCATGTTGGTGGATTCATACGAGCAACTTCCACTTCCTCTCAAAGCAAGCCTAGTCTATAATATACTAACACCAGTCAGAAGATTGCTGGAAAGGATGATTATGAAGTTATGGTTTCTGTCACCTGTGTGACAGAATTCCTGTGTACCTCCAACTAACATCAGTGTTCCACAGACAATTCCCTGTCTTTCTCTGTCCTGTATCCCTACTCTCCCCAAATCCACAGGTACCAACCCCTTCTTCCTCTCACAGGCTAATGGATGAATAGATAAATTAACCTTTGATCAACTGTTCTCAATCAGAATTTAACCTGAAGATTGCAATTTCTTTTTTGAGCTTGAAGAAGGGTTTCTGCATGCAAATCCTTTCCAGGCATGTCAACTGGTCTAATAAGAAACAATACTTTTGACTGCAAATCATTTATATTATCCATTTTTCTTAATTCTATCCTAACTGTCTTCAGCCAATCAGACAACATCATCCCAAACAGTAAAGACCAGATACACTACAGCCTCCTGTTATCCATGCATTGCCTGTCACAGTACTTCATGATGTCTAACAAACAGCATTTCACACAAGTAATCCCCACTGCCCCCAAGAAAAGCAGGTAGGGCTCCAGATATCAGTACCGATTTAACAGCAGTAATCTACTCTTGTAGCTTGCACAAACTTTGTCTATCTTAAGCAACCAGCATCATCCCCTATGTCAACTGCTATATGCACACAACTATTTCTAAAGTAAATTTGAATTTCAAAATGAAGGATTTATACGCTACTGGCAGCACCTAAACACCATGCAGCCGCTCGCTCACCCCCCCACCTCCGGTGGGATGGGGGAGAGAATCGGGAGGGCACGAGTAGGAAAACTCGCGAGTTGAGATAAAAACAGTTTAATCATTGAAATAAAACAAAGTAGAATAGTAATAGTAACAGTGATAACAACAGCAACAACAATACACAAAGCAGGCGATGCACAATGCAATTGCTCACCACCCGCCGAACTGAACAAGAGCCCGGGACCCGGGACCCAGGCCCCCCC